>PVIH01002131.1:0-101146 GCA_004025045.1 Sigmodon hispidus
AGGCCTGCCGAACCCTCCTCACCTCTGGTCAGGGTTCGAATCCGCCCCTCAGAGACCCCTGCAGTTGGTTTGCTCAGTTCACTCAGTTCGGGGTCGCAGTAGGGATCCTTGCAGATACCCTCAGCAGCAGCAGGAGCTGTGGGTGTGGCCAGGTGCAGAGTTCAGCTGCCCCCTGCTCCAGAGTGTGCTGGGACGCCGCCCATAATGCAATATTTTATGTCTCATTCCTTGGGAGATCCTTGCCCTCCTCTAGATCCCTTATTAGACACAAAACTTCTTTGATTATTCTGGTTCTAGAACACATATTAAAAATTTAACAGCTTACATTGGCATGCAAGCAAAGACATAAAATAGTGTTCTTGAGTCTGCATTACCTCACTCAGGATAATTTTTTCTAGCTTCAATCTATTTTCCTACAATTTTTACAATTTATTTTTTATCAATTGATTAATATTCTAATGTGTGAATGTACCACTTTTTGTTATCCATTTATCAGTTCATGATTATCTACTTAGAGTGGAACTGTCAATCTTTTTTTTCAACATTTTGACTACTTATGCATCTCTTCATTGCTTACTGCCAACTGCAAAAAAAAAAAAAAAAAAAAAAAACTTCCTAGAACAAAAATGGATGCAACCTAGAGCAGTCAGCACTGACAGTTGAGCATGAGTAGGATATTGAACTTGCAGCACATAGCAAAAGGTCAGGACAGCCCAATCCATAAATAGATGAGGTAAGCGATATCCTAGCAACACCTCTTATTGATAAGCTATGGGTAATGAAAATTTGCTGCTTGCAGAACAGTTCTTTTCTAAAAATGTGACGACTTAGACTTAATGTTGTGTAGTGAATTTCCCTCACATTCATGTAGGTATAGGCTAACTGGACTTCGTGCATTTTAAAAAAGAAAGACATGATGTTGCAAGGGAAGTGTGTTAGGAGGTGTGTGAGGGAGCAAGAAGGGGTCAATATCTTATTCCATGGCATATTTACAGGAAGTCATCATCAAAAACTAGAAAAAGTCTACAAAATAATACAGAAGGGAAAAAAATAAGAATAAAATGATGTTTTCTATTTCATATGGTGACCATAAGCTCATTTATATATTTTTATTTAGAGTATTTATAGTTCAGTTTCATCCCTTTATCTGTGGAATTCCATATTGATTGCAGTGTTTAGAAGATTTTCATTTAGAATGATTGATTATTATATCCATGTTATGCATGTTATAGATGCAACTCAAGTTGGGGGAAGTAAGTAGTATGGAGTGGTGAAGTATTTTCTGTTCTCTACCTAGGACTGACTATGCTATACTGTGGGTGTTCTGTGAAGGTCTAATGTTTCTCCTGTTTTTTCTGTTTGTGACTCTCTTGCTATCTCAGGATTTCCTCACAAGTGGGTCTGCACCTTGCAGTTCTTTTAGCTGACATCCTTTCTCAACATTCTGGGGAATCTCCTGATGTGCTGGTTGTGCATGGGGATTGCAATAGCCTCCGATCTTAGGATCTTAGGGTAAGGTTAGTTTTACATAAGCCTGAGTTGTAAATTTTCCATCCTTCAGTAAGATTAGTCAGTGGGAAAACCTTTATAGATTAGATTCTTATCAAATTGTTTCCCTGACTGTAGGTAGATTAGGGAGAAAAGGCATCCATGGATATTATTTTCAATTATTATACTGTCCTTCAACACGTTGGAATGTGAAAGTATTTTTCTCCAGTCTTACTATGGAAAATCCTGTAAGTTTCCCAAAGGGAGAAAGTAGAATATTATGGGTTCTCCAAACACTGGGTCTTTTACAGTTCTGCACATTCAAACCACTCCTCTGTGAATCTGCAACAATATATTGGTATTTGCTGAAATTTGTTTTTTTTTAATTCTGACTCTAGTACTAATAGTCCTTGGCCTTTGTTCCAGGTAAGAGATGGGGCTCTGCACATACTTTTTTACCTCTTAGGGTAGTTTGCCTTGTGACTTTAATTTCTGTAAATCTAAAATGACTTGTTCAGATTATTTTCCTTGGTGTGAGGACAATGAAGTATAATAATTGAAAACATCTAAGGTTTTTAATCTGTCATATCAGAACAGAGAAGTCTTCAGTCACTTTATGTTCACCAAACGATATCACCCTAGTGGCTTTTATAAGCTGTGAAGTTTGTTTCTACTCATAATATCTTCTAAGTACATTAATTTATCTAAATCTTAAATATAAACTTAAATTTAGATCACTACACTGTAGTAGCACAATTTGAGTTGTAAGAAAAGAAGATTTTGAGCCAAATGTTGGGGGAAGGCTGAAATATCAGAGAGAGAAAGCACCACAGTCAGTTCCCATAAAACTGTCTCGCAACTTTCTCAACCTCACTCCTGATCTCTTCTGCCTGTCACTTCTGTGAGTGCTTCTCTTCTGCATGGTTACTACAAACCCTTATATACCCTATCCCATCCAGATTAGGATTAAAGGCATGTACCCTTGAACTCACAGAAATAGAAAAAGTTCTGTCTCTGGAGTTACGGGATAAAGGATATTGATCACCACTTTCCCTGTGTTGAGATTAAAGGTGTGTGTGATTGACTCAACTGCTTATCCTTGTATTCAAGGATCAAGGATTTTCTGAGCCGTCTGCCTAGGATTTTACTGTGTGGTCTCTCTGATATTCTAGGATTTATTAAATATTTAACATATAGCCACACAACACAGTAATTAGATGCCTTTATAATTTTCTCAACATCTATCCATATATACAGAGAAGCGAACTTCATAAGTGGATTAAGGTGTACTGATTTCAGGTTCACAAGTCAACATAGTGGGTAAAGAATCTGTATAGCAGGATTTAAAATTTCCTGTTCCCTCTCCTTCATTACCATGCCTGATCCTCTAAATTGGAATATTATGCCATGACTTTAGATTTGATAACTATTTGATAACTATCACCACTGATTACCTTTGATCAGAAAAGTAAATCTTTTTCTTAAAAAACACAAAATTCAGCCAGACAGAACTTAGCATACAATGGGGTAGCAGAACATTTAAATAAAATAGTCTCACTTACTTACCAGCTTACGCTCCTACTACCTCTTGAGATGAATTAAATAGCTCAATGTGAGCTGTAAAATAACAAAGGAATAAACACAAGCCACAGAGCAACACAACATCCTTAAAGCAAAGATCAATCACTCTGTTCACCAGAAACATTGAGGTCAGTGAGCAAGAACAGCAAATAAGGAAGGGGAGGATGTCTTCACTGTAGGTGCCCATGGGAAATTTCAGTCGAGAACATGATTTGAGAATGAACAAGAAATTCAACAGAAAACATAAAAAGAAAACTATAATAATTTGCAAATAAAGGAAGGAAAATGGAAACACAAATAGAATTTCAATGCTTATCCCAGTGATACCTGCATAGTAGTTATTAGGAGAATTTGGCAATTTGATAGTGCCAGGATGTTTGGATAGCTTCAACATTCACTGTTAGTTGAAATAATGGAACTTTGGCTATTTTGATGTGCCAAAGTACTCTGTAGACTCTCATTTATACATCATAATATTTTCTGCATCTGGCTGTAATATCTCAAACAAGGCAAAACAAATGAAATACAAGATAACATGGCTTGAAAGGTGATGTTTTTGTTAGCAAACTGAGACTATATCAATACACTTTATTTGATATGTGCTTTAGAAATGTCAAAAAAGTGTTAATAACATATTAATACAGTAACATGGACTCAATAATACTAACAGCTTTTAATAACACAATTCTTAGTGAGCAAAGTAAGAAATAAATTACCAAAAAATTATGTGCATGTAAAAAAGTCTCAGTTTGGAGACTTTTAAATGACATTGGAGTCATTTAAATGGTTATCTAGAACACAAAGACACATATTCATTATGGTGGAAAATCTGCATTGGGATAACAGAACAAAAATTAAAATAATTAAACTTCAGAAGGAAATGAATTAAGAGGAATGTTTTATGAACAATGATTACAGTTTGTCAGATACTAAGCTAAGTTTTACTTCTTATGTTTGAGAAAATTGAAGTAATACTAAGATAATAACACATAGTCAGTTTGATTACTCTATTGTTTGTGAAGTTAAAATCAAGAAGACAATGTAACCAATTGCCCCAGTGTCCATTTTAATTAACAAGTGAGGCAAGGCAGGGATGCCAACCACCTGCCTCACTGTTCAGCTTTTGTTTGTCTCCCCCTCCCCAGAAAATACATAGGATAAAAAGCAACCAGATGAACAAAAATTTTTATTTAACCTAAAACTATATTTTCATATAGTAGGATTTTAAAACCAGAGTGCAAAGGGAGACTCACAACAGACCTAGGTCAATTGCTTAAACCATTCAGCAACTTAGTAATACATGAAGCTAGCATTCAAGTCCCTGGTCTTGGGTTGTAGATTTCTCTGGCATGGCTAGAGTTTTTGTTTATTAAAATATAAAACTTTTATATCCTTGAAAACCCAGTTAAAAGAAAGAAATAGTTTTCAGTAATTCTTACAATTAATCATAACACTTTGGAGGCCAAGCAAGAGAGCAGATCCTGTCTTAAAAACAAAATTTCTGAATATGAATAAATGTTTCATATTTAGGATTTCCATCTCTGTAATAAAACACTATGAACAAAAGTAATTTGAAGTAGAAGTGATTTGTTTTAATTTGTAGATCTCTAACCACACCCTAACACTGAGGGAGTTGAGCAGTAACTCAGAGCAGGAACAGGGAAGCAGGACTAGGAGCAGAAGCCATGGGTGAGTGCTGCCTTCTTGCTTGCTCAACCTGTTCATACACAGCTCAAGACCAACTTCTAGGGGTGTCACTGACTCAAGTACGTTGGGCCCTCCCATATCCATCAGCATCAAGAAAATATCCTACAGACTTGCCTACAGGCACACTGATGGAGGCACTTTCTGATTGAAAGTTCCCTTTCCCAGATAGCCTATATCAATCAGTTTGACCTAAAAGCTAACAGGAGAAAATGTAGCAAATAATAAATACAAAGCATACAGTGAAAACTGCTAAAGCTCAAGTAGTAAAGACAGATAAGCTCCATACATAGAGTTGCTGAGACAGGAGTATTGGTCATGAATTCTATGGACTCCTGAGATTCCAAGTGAGTACCAGTTCAGTCAGAGTTACAAAGCAAGCCTCGTTTCTGAAAACAAACCTCTGTGCTTTAAAACATGTCTTAATATGGGTAAAATATAAAAATGTAAAATTCCTAGAGAAGATATGTTGTCAATTAGTAAACACTGGAAAATATTTTCCACATCAGTTATAATGAGAGACTTTGAAATTTTATGATAATAACAACAAATATCTGCCAGAATGCCCCAAATCCCTCAAACTAGTAATAGTAGCTGCTGATGTAGATTACAAAGAAAATGTCTTTTATGCTGGTGGGTACAAAAGTAGGTAAATTCTTTTGAGAATTTCTGGATACTTTCTATTAAATCTATTGAATGTATTTTCAAATACATAGTCTCTAGCAGTAGAGTCTTTTAACATTCTAAGTATTTACTGTATATTTGAAGATTTATGATCACATCAAAACAAGCATATAAGTTTCTATAGTGAATATATTCACATAGACCACAAAACAAAAAAATCACAATTTTTATTGGTGAACCAATATACAAATGTTGGTATAATTTAATTTTTCTGATATTCTTTAATAATAACAACTTAGCTTCAAGCTTTAGAAAACCAGGAATGGCTTTGAATGTGTGTTGCCTGGTAAAATAAACTAATCCAAAAACCTACATATTATATGGCTACAGTTATACAGAGCCTGTATAAAACAATGTTATAGAAATGACAAGAATTAGCTATGACATTTGGCATATGAAGAACAGAAAGAGTGAGATACACAGGTTTTTCTAGGGTTGAGAAATAATGCTATATGGTATTATAGTTATAGATAAATAACTATGAACTTATACTTATAACTATGAACTCATAAAATAATGTATGTATTCAAATATAATAACTCTGAAGCTTTGGAATTCCAGGATGCAATATCAAATGTGAAATAAGTAAGTAAATAAATAATAAATGCATGATGAATTAAATAATCTCACAAAAGAGACAAGGGATAAATATGGTAAGCAAAGTAACCTTAAAAGCAGTGGTTTCTATGAGAGAACTGTACACCACCGTCACACTAATTATTCATGTCATTGCCCATTGGATATAGTTTCATATATTAATATTGGAACTAAGACATACGTTAAAGCAAGAAATTATCATTATTGTTACATGCATATAGATTGGGGGTGGAGACATTGGTTTGAACTCATGTTGAGCAAAAATATGATTTCATAGAAAATATTTAGAGATGTTTTGTATGCATGTGTAGAATATACAAATATTTTCTTTCTGTCAGATGAAAATAATTATACCCTTATAGTTTCAGGCACATACAGTGCTTACTTCTTGTTTTCTAATATCACCTTTCAACAAAAGCAGCCAGTCCTCTGGAGACATTCCTGCTTCTAGGAGAACGTTAGAAAATACATAGTATGAGCAGAAAATTAGTTCTAGAAAGTCAGACTCAAATGTAGAACTTATCCCCAAACCCAAGAACTTTCTGACAGGTAGGGTCAATTATAATGTACAGGAACTGATACCCAAGAGATACTTACATATATTTACTGATTCTATATAAACACTATGTACGTAAGAAAAATAATTTATTAAATCCAGAGTAGTCTTAATTTTTTAGTTTTGTTTTCAAACAAATATTTTGGTAACAGCATCCAGTACAAACTTGACTGGATGGGTCCAATATCAAGATAATTGAAATATGCCAGGAAGTTACCCATGTTTTCATTTCTGTCCACATAAAGAAAAATGCATATGGAAGAATATAACCTTCTGGGATATTTACTTTGAATCGAGGCTATTTCCAAACTAAGACTTCCCATTCATTACATCTAAATTAAAGTAATTTTTAAAAATAAAGTGCAATCTATTATTAAGAGTGTGTTGGAAATTTTTCAGTGCCTTTTGTTGTCAACATACTTACTTTAGGGTTTTAATATAATTAAAAGTTGTTTCTTAGGTACAAATTATTGAGTTCTTCAAACTTGTAAGTAGCAACATTATAAATACTAAATAACAAAAGTAGTATACTAACCATTAACTATTTTACTTAATTTAATTTTGACAATATACAATTACATTCAAACTGGCAATATTAAAAGGTTTTGTTTTAAATTAACAAGGTAGCAGGGTAGAAGGTAAAATACCATTGATACCTATATCCTGGTTTATCAGAAATTCAATAAAGTTCTGTACTGTATAGTATACATTATAGTACTTACTACTTTATTGATTTAATGTTTATATTCTAAAGGGGCTTTCTATAATTTGATAGTTTGTTTAATAAATCTAATAAATCAAATCTAAAAGCAAATATTTACTTTCCTTATGTAAATGAGTTGATACTTTAATTAAAAATAAAATTATAGCTTTTGCATAACACATAATTCTTTGAAATTTGTAAATATATAGCAATATGTGCTATTAACAGAACATACAAAATAATAATTCAGTGTATGTTTATGACTACTAAGACATTCCAGTTTTCATTTTGTTGTACTCATGTATAAAATAGAGATTTGTTTAAGTTGTTAAATAAATTTTCAACTTTTCTTTTATTATATATTCTGTAACATATATGATTTAAAATACATAAGCATGTATTAGTAAAAGGTAGAAATAATTTGCTTGAATTTTATAGTTTTAGGTCATCAGAGATTATCTTTTGTTGGAGAAATTTTCAGCCTGCCTGCAATGGCTATAGATATTACTGAGTTAAGAAACATTGCTTTATGATAGATTTTATCTTTCATCTATGAGTGTTCCCTGGATATACCAAGGTCTTAGCTCCCTCCCATTCTTCATATTCCATTGATTATTGCATCATAGTATTCAGAGGATGTGAAGAGCAAAATAATTTCAAACTCAGTGGAATATTGAAGCAGGAAAATATACGATGATCTTGTTAGGGGAAAGAAAACTACTTATGGGTGGTCTGTGTGTACTGAGGTAGAGAAAAATGTCTGTTACTAGGATAACTAGAATATTCCAAGTACTCAGGCTTGCAATGATCTTCTCCATATAAAGCAATGTAAATCAGAACAGATTATTTTTGACAAAGAATACAAAGATTTGTGAATTTGAACATTGATTATATAGAGAGTATTTAAAACACATTTGTACTGACCACTGAATTTCATCCATGACAAATAAGTGATGCCTCCTTCAAGGACAATGTACCCAGGCATCCTTTCTGACTCAGCATACTCTGACAGTAAGAATGTGTCATTATAGAACCTTCATCCAGCAGGTGATAGAGGCAGATCCAGAGCCATAACTAAACACAGGACTGAGCTATTGGTCTAGCTGAAGAAGGAAGGAGAAAGTATATTATTAAAGGTATCAAGATCATGAGGAGGAGACCAAGAAAGAAGGCTGACCACTTCAACTGAGCTATTGGGAACTCAATGACTCTGTAATGACAGCTGAAGAACCTTCATGGAAAGGAACTAAGCCCTCTGATTGACAGTCGAACAGCATAGGCAGTTTGTGTACCCTCTTGCAGTGGGACCAGAGTTTAGTTCTGGTGCATGAACTGGCTTTTCAGAGACCATTCCCTACAGAACAATACCTTACTCAGTCTTGGGGGGAAGGGACTCAGACCTACCCTAATTGGATAAGCCAGACCAAACTGACTCACTTTGGAATTCCTTGCCTTCAATAGGGAAAGAATAGGGGGAGGGAATAAAGGATGTAGGAAGAGGCTGAGGGAGAATGAGGAGGAGGTGAGGGGTGGGAAGGATATGAGAAAATAAATAAATAGATAGATAGATAGATAGATAGATAGATAGATAGATAGATAGATAATGGGCTTTCTCCTTCAATGGATATCATTTGCAAATCCTCCATTATGGCACTTTTGAAACTGGTGTTTCCCTACAAGTCATAATAATTCATCTTTATTGCTTTACATTAGATTCAAAGAGCTTTCCTCATAACAATAAGCTATGTACAGAAACAACCTTATTATTTCTATCTGTGGCTTCCCTAGCTGAGTAGTCCATTATATATATATGGAACCCTGGCTTCTAGTGGTTGTTCTTTCTGAGGAAGTATGAATGAAAAAAAATACCTGTACCTACAAAGACTGATCGACTGGTTACTACTTCAACAATTTTTGGAGGTTAAAATATTGCAATTTCTATTTTATGTATTCTTGGGCAATCTTTATCTCCCTGTGTTAATTTCCTACCTGCTTCAGTATGTGACTTCACATTGTGTAACTCATGGATAAATCCTTTGGAATGTATGAATAGATCTCTCATTTCCACCAATGACAGAATTAAAAATAGGGTTAGAGAACATTCAAGAATTGTTACAGAGCTTTGTCTCTATTTTGCTGAAGGTCAACTACCATCAATGTAGCTTGAAAATACCTTACATTTTTAAAATGTTTGGTTTTGTTACTACAAAAATTTCATGAAACATTTCTCATCTTGGAGCTTGAAATTCAGGGTCATCTACAGTAATTTCTTGGAGCCACAATCAACTTGTGCTTGTCTCCAGAATAAAGAATCTCCTTTTTGCGGTAAGAGCTGATTCTCTAAGTGACAGACATTATCAAGTTTTTTACCAAGATACATGCGGGGACTTCAGATTTGGAGCTGATTTTTATTTCAGGATGTATTGAGAATTAACTATGCAACTTTTATCAATTTGTACCATTTAGATCTCTATCAGGAGCTTTCACTCTAGTCTAAGAACCTAGATTGTAAAGTCAATTTTTAAAGTTCTTTCAGGCTGACTTAAAAAGAATTTGACTTTACCCATCTCTCCTTGTTACTTGATTTTTTTCCTTCTGTCAGTTGTTAGACAAGACACAGGTGTATTATCTGTATCTCAGTTTGCAATTCAGTCCTGAGGTTTTTTTTGCTAGTATGCCCTTTGATAATGGCATGCCACTGCAGGAATGGCATTAATGATACACCCCCATTTGTTGCTATTTTAAGTCATTTTCTTCATTTACTGTAGTCTGAAGAGCTAAAGGCACACTTTAAGAAATGACAACTGAAAATTTATCTTCCCTACAGCCCCAAGAGAAAGGCATCAATAGCAAAGTTCTAAGTGAGCAGAGAGACTGTCTGCCACACACCAGAAAGAAAAGAGTTAGGCCAGAGGCAGTGTAGCATTGTAACAGCTTCTTCGATTTTTTTTTAAGTAAGCTGTGAAATGAACTGTATTGAATAAGAGATACAGATTAGGAGGAGAGATTTAGAACTGAGAATTTACTGCATTTGTAATGAGAAAAACGAAATCTATTCAGAACTCCTATAATATAAATAAAGATAGTGTTTTAAGGAGCCATATGATTTTAACTGATCTACTAACTGATATAATGACCTTTATTCTATGTGGCAGTGGTTCTGTATTCTCTTGACAACTCTCTTACCTTTCTCTTCATTTTATATATGATAAAACTGAAATAAAAATTCATGTTAGTAACCTATTTTTTCTTTTATTGAACATGCTTTTTCTGATAATAAATCCCTTCCCTCTGCTCAGTTTTTCTCACCTTCCCTCACATCCAGATCCATTTCCTTTCTGTCTTTCATTAGAAATCAAACAGGCTTATAGGGTATAATAGTAGAAAACAGTATAACATTATAAAATAAACTAACACAAAAATTAACACACTTGAATTAGAAAAGAAAAAAAAATACAAAGCAAACAGAAGAAAAAGAGTCCTGAAGAGGGCATAGGAAACAGATAACTCATTTGTAGACTCAAGGAGTACACAAAAAACTCAAAACTGAAAGCCAGATAAGTTTACAAAAGACCTGGTACAGACCATTCCAGGTCCTGTGCGTATTCCAGTCTTGGTGAGTTCAAATGTGGGTGATTCTAATGATTAATAAGGCCTTGTTTTCTTGATGTCCTCCATACCCTCTGGCTCTTATACTTTTTCTGCCTTTTATTTTGATTTTAGACTGGTAGAATTTGGTTTTGCCTTAGGTCTCTGGGATAGCTACCCTTTGATTTTTGGTCATTAAGCAGTGTTAGGTATGAGTCCCATCTTGAGGAATGAGCCTTAAGCCAAATCAGGTATTGTCTGGTTAATTTTTTGCGGCTTTATGCCACTAGCAAATCTTATAGGTAGGCCACTGGCAGCTCAAAAAGTTTGTTGCTAGGTTGAGGTTTATGTTTCTCATTTGGTAATATACAGAATATCTTCCTGTATTGAAAATGTTATAACATAGGGTAGGAGGCTCTATGTTGGCACCAAAGCAATTTCTCCATGTTCAATGAATTGTGAAAGTATTGTCTTCAATAAAAGGAGCTGCCATTAGTTTGTAGAGAGCAAAGTATAGTCTTTTGCTTCATAATGAATCAGATTACTTAGGCTAGATGGGTATTAAAAGAACTGAATAATGTCATTATAATATAGAATTTACTTTCTTTTAAGATAAATTCTGATTTGTGATTCTTTGGTCCAGGAGAGGCCATCATGTTAACTTTATATTCAACATGTATTAAATTAGTAAATAATATATATCTGCTTCTTATCTAAGGCTATGTAGAAACAACTTTAGTTTAATAGAAATAATTTTATGTTATGTCCTTTTACAAATGAAACATAAATATTGCTGACTTATGACACATAATTCAATAGTCAAGAAGTTGGCACCATTTAAGGAGCAATACATAAATTGAGACAAGATATATATGAGATATTATATAGGAAACAACATTGGAAGTTTTATATCCTAATATATCTATCTAATTTTTGAAAATTTTACAATTTATTGGATGTATTTTGGTCATACCTAGCCACCTATACCATTCTCCAGCTTACTCTAGTGCCTGCATAATGTCTCCTTTCTGAGTTTATGACCTCTTCTGTATTGCTGTTAATCACTCCCTAGGTTCAAATACTTTTTATATGGGCATCAATGTGAGACCTAACCTTGTAGTGACAGTAGTCACATCTCCAAAGATTTACTCTTCCTCCCCAGAGGCTGTCAACTTCCAGCAGCTCCTCCAACAGTGGTAAGGCCTTATGACCCTTCCCCCAAGAAGAAAGAAAAAATGAAACAGAGATACAGATAAAAAATAAATGCATTTTAAAAATAAACACAAATTGAATATAGCCACTAGTAAGTGTGGATAGGGCAACATGCCATGGTGGTGGCAAAGCAAACATGCTAGCTTTCCTATCTTGCATAATAATGGTGTTAGAGTGAATCCTAGCAAAACATCAGACTGTAAGTGAAGGGCTAAAATATATAAAATATATAAATATATAAAATATGCAAGCTAGACAAATATTTCTATTTAGAATTTAGTTGTTTTGTTAGCTTCAACCTTTAATGACTGAGTTGTTTTTATAGCCCCTGGAAAGGAGCACAATAGAAGAAGAAAAATTATGTAGGAGTCCTTGGCAAGAGCCTGGGCAAAACTTAATGTAGTCTCCAGCGACCTACTTGCATACTTTCATCCATAGTTACATCTTCTCTTATGATGCTGCATATGAAGAAAATGTTGTCTCTAAGTGTTTGAGAAGATTTTAATATAAATTCATTTGAATGTATTAGCACATTGTATATATTATTGCCTGAAGAACAGTTCATCATCTATGTTGATTTGTTTCACTACCAATGTCCCCTTCCTAATATATGTTGGAACTTTAGAGAACTGTACAATTATTCCCATGAAATTTGATAAATTTGATGTTATTGTTTGAAGATTGAATATTATATCAAGTATTAACATGGTTGAAAACACTTTGATACAACTAGAATTTTTTTAAATGTTAATGTTTTGAATGTTTCTTCTGAATTTTAAGCATCTTAAACCTCAAAAGTGCATCACCTTAATGACTCAAATTTTTTATTTAAAAAAAACCCATTTATTTATTTGTTTACTTTATGTATAAAAGTCTTTTCACTTCATGCACATATGTGTACTACACGCATGCCCATGCCTGAGAGGGTAACAGATCCCCTGGAACTGGAATTACAGACCATTATGAGCTGCTTCATATGCTGGAGCAACCAAACCCAGGTCATCTGTAAGAGAAGCAAGTGTTGTTAACCTATTAACTATCTCTACAACCCTATGGCTCTAGTCTCTTATAGTCAAGATACAAAATAGGATGCTTGGTAATTTGTTGAAAGTGTTAACACACAATAGTATTTATCATAAGAGTCTTCTATTGCAAACAATTTTATTTTTGTTTTTTTATTTTTATTTTGCAAGAATGTTCTAAGGAAAATTTTCTTGGCTGTAAAAAAGATTCTGTACAAAACTAAAAATGGATAGATACTGTTACAACTACTGCTACTGTGGGCCTGCCCGTGTTTACTATATGGGGATGGTTTATGGTAAGAAAGTTATAATCTTTATGATTAGGTATACACAGAACCATAAAATGTAATGGTTGGTTTAATCTATAAAGAGTTTTATAATCAGTTACTTCCTGACAGAAGGTAGGAATTTTATCTTATGAAAATTTATTTTATCCCTCTGTCTTTATTTTTCAGAGTACAGCAATCCTTTAAAGAGTTCAGAGAGTCTCATAGATTTCACAGCACCATATAGAATAGATATGAATAGGAAAAAAAACAAAAAATAACTTACTTACATATGCTCCTTGGACTTATTAATTTATTCCACATTTATATTGAAAAAGATGAAAATTATAATGGAATCAAATTTATGGATTGAGTTAGCAATGTAATCTCCATGGCAACATAAAACATTAAGTAATTAAATACAATAGTTGTAATTTGCTGGATAATTCTGTTGTCTAATAATTATTAGTATGATTATAAAATGACATTAACAACAGAAGTGTGATTACATGCAATGTACACCCAAGTAACTCTTATGGAACATGTTTCACTGATTTTCTAGCAACTAAAAATGTACTATGCAGCTATGTACAAAACACTAAGTAATTTACCAGACTATTTTCTGTGTTTCATCTAGATGCCCTCGTATTGATACTTAGCTTTCTTGTATAATACATTAGTATATTTAAATGCAATTCAGTTTACTGAATTGCAAAAAATGGTAATAATTTTATTTGAAAAGGTTCTAGTAAAGGTTTACAGTTAGTGCTATACCATTGATTGAAGAATAGTCTGTTTATTTGAGAATATTATGATAGGGAAAGTCTTTCTGTATGTTGTGAGTATGCTTTATTACCATTGGTTAATAAAGAATCTGTTTTGGTCTATGACAAGGCAACTTAGAAGCAGGAAAAAAATCCAAACCAAGATAAAGACAATGGAGGGCTGAGTCAAGGAGAGATGCCAGAGAGATTCAGAAAGCAGCATGAGAATGCTCCCCTGAGCAAAAAGGGATCAAGCCATGTGGCTAAATATAAATGAAAATATGAGAAAAGTTAAAGTATAAGAGTTAGCAAGTAATAAGCCTGAGACATAGACCAAACAGTTTATAATTAATAAAGCCTCTGTATGTTTACTTAGGACTAAGCAGCTGTGGAACTGTGGGTCTTGAACTCAGGGGTAGGCCAGGCCCCAAACTTCTGACTGCAATATTCCCCTTTCCACCAAGTGCACAGCTTTTAGAGGTTCACACATATAAAGAATGATGTAGAAGAGGACAGCTGTCATAGCCAGCCAGATTAGCCATATCCATCCTGGCAAACAATGAGATGATAAATGTAGCAACAAACTTGTCCTCATATAGTCTGTGTGCTCCTTTGTGCTGGCATTCCATTTTTGAGGAATTCCATTTCTGAGACTGTCTCTTTAAGACTTAATATTTCCCAGAGCCATTTCTAACAACATCAAATCAGAAATTGGATTTCAATATATAAGTCATGGAGGGACATAATCAATAGATGTATTGACTCAGACAGGGAAATAGATCATTGAGGCTATATATTCTCACTGACTTTTCTAAGCCATTAGTAACAAAAATAACAATAATAATGACACTAATTAAAAATGATGGCATCTTCTTTGTTTCTCACAATCTGTCTGTGTTCTCATCTATTATGTGCCCCAGTCACAGGTGCATTAACTGTGTTATAGATTTATCTCTTAGAGTTTGGCATTATACAATCAGCTGTTCTTTGTAGTTTGAAAAGTTTTGGGTTTCTATGACAATCTCCATTTGCTGCTATGAAAAGCTTTTTGATGAGGTGTGAGAGGTACATTTATCTGCTGATATAAGTATATGTATGTATTTAGAAAGTATGCAAAGTTATATGTGCAACAACCATGATAAGGTTACTGTGTTGAATATCATCATCTACTCTAAGTTATAATCCTGACTAGCTGGTAGCATAAAATATTACCTTCAGATGTCAGATTGTTATTCATATACATATATTATATATATTTAATTTACATTCCCTGCTTTTTAAAGAGCCATTGTAATTGTTCCTAGATCTTTAAACTTAACCCTAGAAAGTAAACAGGGAAGCTCAAGTCATTTTACCAAAGGCTGATATGTGTTCATGTTATCATGTGTACTCATGAGTATCAGCTGTAGCAGAAGAAAAATGTGTCTAGCCAGTGCATCAGTCCAAGCGAGATGAGAGAAGATGAGCACACAGCTGTGAAAAGTATCTCAGGCGTTTGAAAATCCAAATCACTTACAAATTTTGGTTAAATATTATTTTGATAGTATATGAAGGCATATATGTTATATATAAATGCAATAGTATATAGGATAAAATAAAATGAAAATCATAATTAAATATAATCTAAAAAGTAAATAATAACAAAGAAAGTAAAACTTAATTGTAAGTTTTCTGGAAAATGCATGATATGGTCTAAATTTTAACTTCTCTCTCTCTGTTTTTAATGAATTGTTTTAAACTGTTCTTTATTACTGTACATGGCATGTAGAGTACTATGTAATGAAGAATCCCAATGTGAAATTTTGAAATATAGATGATGTTTACAAGTGTTGTCAATTAAGCCCTGTTCTGAAACATTGACCCTGCCTTTGAATTTGAATCTGTAAAATATTATATGGAAACAGAACAAAATGAGAAGAGAGAAAACTTTACCTCTGATTCCTTGTGCACAATAATAAACCAACCTTCAAGAAGTGTTTCTGACTTTGAAAGTGGTGATAACATAAAGACAGCTTGGGATGGGGAGATGCCCGCATGACACATTGCAAAGGCTCATACACACATGGCTAAGAGGATGGGCTGAAATCATTGTAATGGAAAAATCTATTTGGAAAATATCTCCAGGAATAAGATGATGTGCTGGAAGTAGTGTGTAACTAATGCCTGGAGAGATAATATAGTGCTTGAAAATGACACAAAATGATCAAAAATACTGCATAAGAAAACAAAACTTTTGATCAATAATAAAACCTCAAACAGATGGATGGTATCATAATGTACAAATAACCACAAAGTTCCCATTATCTTCTGGTTTTCTTTCTCAAAATGTGTTTAAAATGAGTGGAAATGGAAACATTATTTTAGTTTCAGATAAACAAGTCTTCTTCTGTAGAGTAACAGGGGTATAGTGCCAGAAAAGGTGGTGATGGCTGGCCATGTGACAGCTGAAGTATCTCTACACTGGGGATCTGAAGGGTGAGGAAGAAAGAAAGGGAGGGGGACAAGGACAGAGAAAAGAAAGAACATAATTCATCCACACTCGAACATAAATGCAACAATGTTTAGTTAGACTTAGAGAGTCCTAGATACTGAAAACACATTACAGACTAGGTAGGATGATGTAATTGAGTGACATTAAGTGTCTCTACCAGTAAGTGTATTTCTCAATAGGAAAAAGAATGAATTTGTTCACAATAAACAAAAATTGAATCAAAGAGAACCTTTTGTGTTTTGTTAACTTCTGATATAATCTGTCTAAACTTTCAACATTTATTCTACTGCTCAATTCTGGTTTTATAAAATATGGGTAGCTATGACTTAGGATAGTGAGCATGGACATTCAGAGTCTTCTGAGCATGTGAGTCTTTCTGACCTCATCCTTAGGAGGTTTTTGTAGCTCATCCTATTTGCTTCATTCAGCTAAGAGTGGCTGAGATGCTAAGTTTCTGACTTAGAGACATCCAAAAGACTGAGACCAGTATAAAGACAGTTCTTCATATTGTGCATAATTCTCCAATACATGAATCAAATTATGAAAAATCATTTGAAGTTTAAAGAGTTAAGTATATCCTTCAATCCTTTATGTCTCCTGAAGGTTTACACATGAACTTTAATAAAATAAATTCTAGAAACTGTCATTCTGTGTTATGTGAAAAAGTCACACTTCAACTTCCCAAAGAGAAGAGAAACACGTTAATTTATTGCTTACAAGACATAAAACAATTTTGGCAAATTTAAATAAAAAAAATAACAAGGTGAGTTGAAAATTAAGAAAAAAAGAACAATAGTAATTAAATGAGAGTAAATATTATAAATAATAACAACAGTTACATTCAAGACAATTATTTTGAAGAGTAACTACTAGTTTTAAAATCTAAGCATTTGGGGAAAATGAAAAAACTAATGAGTGAGTACATCTCCTGCTTATCCTTCTGGGTTTATGAGACCTCATTCAGGAGGATATTCTCCAGTTCCATCCATTTGCCTGCCAATTTTAGGATATCATTTTTTTCTTACTACTGAGTAGTACTCCATTATGTAGATGTACCACAGTTGGTGAATCCATTCTTCAGTTGAGGAGCATCTAGGTTGTTTTTACATTCTTGCTATTATGAATAATGCTGCTATGAACATAGTTGAGCTAATAGTTTTCGTATGTGAATGTGCGTCTTTAGGGGATATGCCCAATAGTGATATTGCTGGATCCATGGGGAGATTGATTCCCAGTTTTTGAGAAACCACCATACTGCATTCCAGAGTGGCTGAACAAGCTTACACTCCTACCAACAATGGAGGAGTGTTCCCCTTGCTCTGCACTCTCTCCAGCAATAGGCTGTCATCTGTGTCTTTTATCTTAGCCAATCTGACAGGTGTAAGGTGGGATCTCAAGGTTGTTTTGATTTGCATTTCCCTGAAGGCTAAAGATGTTGAACACTTTTTCAGGTGCCTCTCAGCCGTTTATAATTCTTCTGCTGAGAATTCCCTTTATAGTTCTGAACCCCATTTTTTAATTTGGTTATTTAGTGTTTGTGCTCTAGTCTCTTGAGTTCTCTATATATTTTAGAGATCCATCCTCTGTCCCTTGTAGGGTTGCTGAAAATCTTTCCCATTCTGTAGACTGCCATTTTGTTTTATTGACTGTGCCCTTGGCTTTACAGAGGCTTCTCAGCTTCAGGGGGTCCCATTTATTAATTGTTTTTCTTAGAGTCTGTGCTACTGGTGTTCCATTTAGAAAGTGGTCACCTGTGCCAATGCATTGGAGGATATTTTCCACTTTCTTTTCTATCAAATTCAGTGTGGCCGGATTTATGTTGAGGTCTTTGATCCACTTGGATTTGAGGTTTATGCAGGGTCATAAGCTTGGATCTATTTGTATTTTTCTACACAGTATCATCCAACTATGTCAATACCATTTGTTGAAGATACTATCTTTTTTCCATTAAATATTTTGGGCCTCTTTGTCAAAGATCAGGTGTTCATAGTTGTGTGGGTTCATGTTGGGATCTTCAGTTCAATTCCATTGATCCACAAATCTTTATGCCAGTACCAGGCTGTTTTATTACTTTAGCTCTATAGTATAACTTGAAGTCAGGGATGGTGATGCCTCCTGAGGTTTTTTTGTTTTTTTGGGTTTTTTTTTTTTGAGCAAAATTGTTTTTGCAATCCTGGGTTTCCTGTTATTCCAAATAAAATTGAGCATTGTTTTTTCAAGGTCTGTAAAAAATCTTGTTGGGATTTTGATGATAAGTGCATTGAATCTGTAGTTTGCTTTTGCTAGGATTGCCATTTTTACTATGTTGATCCTACTTATCCAGGAACATGGGAAATTTTTCCATTTTTTGATATCATTTTCAATTCCTTCTTCAGTGATATAAAATTTTTATCAAATATATCTGTTACTTTTTTGGTTATATTTACACCAAGAAATTTAATGCTATTTGCAGCTATTATAAAGGGAAATGTTTCCTTTATTTCTCTTCCATCCCTTTTATCTTTAGTGTATAGGAGGGCTAATAATTTCTTTGAGTTAATCTTGAGTCCTGCTACATTGCTGAAGGTGTTTATCAGTTGTAGAAGTTCCCTGGTAGAATTTTGTGGGTTACTTATGTATACAATCATATCATATGCAATAGATATAGTTTTACTTTTTTTCCAATTTGTATCCCATTATTCTCCTTGCATTCTCTTATTGCTTTAGCTAAAACTTACTGAATAGATAAAGGGAGAGGGGACAACCTTGTCTAGTTCCTGCTTTTAGTGCGATTGCTTTGACTATTTCTCCATTTAGTTTGATGTTGGCCAATGGTTTCTTGTGAATCACCTTTATTATATTTCGATATTTTTCTTGTATTCCTGATTTCTCCAGGACTTTTATCATAAGTGTTGGAATTCATCAAAGACTTTTTCAGCATCTAAGAAGATGATCATGTGGGGTTTTTTCTTCAGTTTGTTTATATGGTAGATGACATTTACAGTTTTTTGTGTTTTGAACTGTCCCTGCATTTCTGGGATGAAGCCTACTTGATTGTGGTGAATGACTTTTTTTTTTTTAATATGCTGTTGTATACAGTTTGCCAGAATAATTTTGAGACTTTTTGCATCAATGTTCATGAGGGAAATTGGTCTGTAATTCTTTTTCTTTGTTACGTCCTTGAGTCACTTTGGTATCTGCATTATTGTGGCCTCATAAAAAGAGTTTGGCAACATTCCTTCAATTTCTACTGTATGGAACAGTTTGAGGAGTATTGATATTAGTTCTTTTTTGAATGTCCGTTAGAATTTTGCACTGAATCCTTCCAGGTTTTGGATTTTATCACTTGGGTGGCTTTTAATGGCAGTATCAATTTCCTTTGGTATTATAAAACTGTTTAGGTGTTTAATCTGATCTTGATTTAATTTTGGTAAATTGTACTTGTTGAGAAAGCTGTCCATTTCTCCTAGATTTTTTATTTTTGTGGAGTATAGATTTTTAATATATGACCTGATAATTCTATGGATTTCCTGGAGGTGTGTTGCTATGTCCCCTTTTCATTTCTGATTTTGTTGATTTAGATTCTCTGTCTCTCTCTGTCTTCTCTCTCTTTCTGTCTTCTCTCTCTCTCTTTCTCTCTCCCTCTCTCTCTCTCTCTCTCTCTCTCTCTCTCTCTCTCTCTCTCTCTCTCTCTCCTTTTTGGTTAGTTTGGATAAGGATTTATCTATCTTGATGACTTTCTCAAAGAACCAACTCTTTGATTCTTTGTATTGTCTTTTTGTTTCAATTGTGTTGATTTCAGCTCTAATTTTGATTATTTCCTGCTGTCTGCTCCTTCTAGATGAGTTTGCTTCTAATTGTTCTAAGGTTTCAGCTGGGCTATTAGTTCTCTTGTGTAGAATTTCTCTAGGTTTTTCATACAGACATCTAGTGCTCTTATTTTTTCTCTTAAGTGTGGCAAGCTGCTTTCTGGCCTGCAGAATGACGAGTCACCACATGCACGATTCTTCTAGGATCACACTTTATTGTAGTACAGCTCAGTTGAGGTAGAATGGTGGAAGAAAGACCCCATGCCTGAAATGCAGCCTGCTTACATAGGGAAACTGGGACGCATGTAGCCATATGATTGGCGCCCAAAGTAATGCCTCATTAGCATATAGCTGGTGATAGGTGGTAAGGAATGCCAAATTAGCATAGTCAGGGATCACATTGGATAGGTCACTACTCAGCGCCTAATTAGCATAAGTGGCAGAGGTGCAATAGCTGGTGAACATGATGCAATGTTCCGGCAAGTTGTGCAAGGGCCAACCGCGTCCTACACTTAAGACTGCTTTCATTGTGTCCCATAAGTTTGGGTATGTTGTGGATTCATTTTTGCTAAATTCTAGGAAGACTTTGACTTCTTTCTTAACTTTTTTCTTGACGCAGAGATGGTTCACTTGAGTGATGTTTAGTTTCTATGAGTAGGTAGGCTTTCTATGCTTTTTGATGTTATTGATCTCTATCTTTGGATCATGGAGGTCTGATATGATACAAGGGGTTATTTCCATTTTGTCCAATTTATTGGTATTTGTTTTATAACCAATTATGTGGTTAATTTTATAGAAAGTTCCATTTGGTGCTGGCAATTATTTTCTTTTATTTACTTTAATGTAATTTTTTGGAATAAAATTATTCACTATCTTCTTTTAGGATTATTTTTAACCTTTAGTTCCTTCCATGTACTGTGCAAACTCCTCCTCCTTGCTTCACCTAATCTGGTAGCCTGTTTTATTTATTATTATTATTGTTATAGACATATGTGTGTATGTATGCATTTATGTATGTTTACTCACAAATATAGATAAAAACATAATTTCTGAGTTTTGTTGATTTGCATATATGGTTTTAAGCCTGATTATCCAGCATTGAACAACCAATAAAAAGTCTTATTTCTGGGAGAGACTACTTTATCTTCTCTCTGCAGTCATTAATTGACTGTAGTTTTTTGTCTAGGGATGCAACCCTGCAAAAGTTCTTTTTTCCATGTTAACATTGCTATTGCCTTTGTTTTGTTCTTTCTTATGCAGCCATTTTCTAGGAGAGACTCTTTTACAGAATTCTTCCTGGTATTCTGATTCTTACAGTTTTTCAAACTATTCACTTGTGATTTTTTTTTCAGAGCCATAAATTCAGGGTCTATAATGTAGATGTATCCATTAAAGCTGAAAGATTTTATTAAATTCTAAATTTTACCCTATTATTTTATATTGCTTTTTA
This sequence comes from Sigmodon hispidus, assembly GCA_004025045.1. Lineage (NCBI taxonomy): Eukaryota > Metazoa > Chordata > Mammalia > Rodentia > Cricetidae > Sigmodon > Sigmodon hispidus. The sequence continues at coordinate 21,895 of PVIH01002131.1, forward strand.
TTTCCTTCCTCTCTTAAACATCTGAATCATATTCTAGAACTTTAAATGAAGAAGAGAAAGCAAGGTGAGATTTATTATAACTTTAATCCCAAAATCCAAAGCCATAATTTGCATGAATTTGGGAGAAACAATCCAAAATATAATGACTTTTCAATAACTCCATTAATGATCACAGTAGTGTCTAGGATATTTTTCACAGACATATTACATTCTGTTTTGATAGCAAACTTCAGAGAGAACAGAAAAGCCCTAAAAAGGGATGCACTTCAAGGTAAAACCATCATATGGAGCAATTCCAACAGATAATAGTGGGCTACCTATCCTTGAAATCCAATTAAAGAGATTGACAGTAGTAAAAGTCAGTTAAATATGTAGTCAATGTAGCCACAGTGGAAAAAATAGATAGAAGGCATGAGTGAATTTTGTCTGGGTTTGAGGGGATAGCAGTAATTTTCAGATTTTATAGAAAAGTAAACAAGAGAAGAGTTTGAAGTTTGAGTAACTGATTACTGTTGTCAGGGCATCTCTCTGATTGGTAACTATTGTGGAAGGTTTCCTGTTTGGGCCATAGGTTCAGACCTGGCCCGTGGCAGTTTTTGTCCCCCAAAGAAATGAATCAGACACTTAAATATTAACTTCATATTGTTTGGCCCATGTCTTAAGCACGTTACTAGCTAGCTCTTTCATCTTAAATCAACCCATTTCTATTAATCTGTCTGCCATGTGTCCCGGCCTGCAGCTCACCTGGATTCCTTACATGTCTCTCTTCTTCAGGGGTTGAATGGAGACTGACTAACTCCACCCTTTCTTCTACCTGTGTGTCCTCTGATTCTCCACCCACTTCTATGGTGCTCCACATAGGCTAAAACAGCTCCTTTACTTACAGCATACAGAGAACATTTCCACCACAGTAAGCATATCAACTCTGGTCTCCTGGTCTCCATGTGAAATTGTCATTACTGTTGTTATCTAAGGTGAGCAGTCTAGTTCTGATGAGATGATGAACACTACTCTGGAATACAGCCTCACTTCTACTTGTGAGCTCTTGTAATAGGATCTGTCTTGAAGGTGTATTATTGCTTGTCAACAGTTTTAAAATCTTGTCATAAATGTTTGCTACCTACATGCCAAGGTAATGACAGAGGAGAGAAAAATAGTTAACAAAACAAAAATAGATTCTGAGAAGTGAAACATAGAATTAAATAGGCCAGTGGGTAAGTGCTTCATTAGAAAAGGAACAGATGAGGAACCTCAGCACATTGGAGTTAAATGAAGAACTGAGGAAAATAGACATAGTGGAGTCTTATTCATTTTTGTTGTTTTAAGTTGGAGTAATTTCTTTTTGTTTAGTCATGATATGAAACATACCTATGATATGCTTCTGAACCTAAAGTACATGTACAGTAGAGAAAAGTAGAAGCATTCCAACAAGTCACATACATGTTGAAATACAAAGGTTAAGGAAGACATTGGCACCCTTAGGGGAGATACACATGATGAGAGGTGAAAGAAGACAAGGTAATTATTTCTTCCTCAAAACTGAGTGTCATATTCTTTCACAAACCTTTGTATTTCCCTAAGAAATTAGACATAGTCCTATTTGGTTATAATGATAATTTTTCCAGAATGCTATGCTTATTCTCTATGATGGCTTGAGTTGGCTCTAGGACACTAAGATATTTACTAAAGCAAATATTGTTCTGATTATTTTTAGAGGGTGATTTTAAATGTTAACAACATGATATTAACTCCCATGTTGGTAAACTGAATTAAAAAAATGTTTTTCTAGGTGCAGGTAGAAAATCTGAATAGAATGTAAAGGTCACATAACCTAGAATACGGAAATATACTGAAACTCAAACATCAAGTCTTCTTAACGTAAAATTATTGCTTTTTGAAAGAAACAAAACTCTAAGTATCCTGGCACTCCAAGTGCTGAGTCACATTGCAGACCTTGGCAGTACCATTATCATGGGAACTAATTCCTTACTTGATGCCCTGGTCAGGGTGTCTCTTCACAATAGAAAAGTAGGTAAGGTTTGTATAACAATTTCTTTCTATCTGTTTTATAAAAACTTGGAGTGTGGTGCTGGTAGTGCTGGTAGTGGTAGTGTGTGTGTGTGTGTGTGTATGTGTGTATGTTCTATAGTCAGTCTGTGTTGATGATCCTGATCAATACCTAAACTCTAAAAATAAAATTGTAAATTTAGCTTCTGTTTTCTAAGTCAAACAAGAACAGGAATAATAAAACAAAATAGGAAGAAAAACAATGCTTTGTCTATTAGAGTAGGAAGAAAGATAGGATGCTAACTGTTGAGTAATATGTTGTCACCACAAGTTTATATAACCAATCTGGTTCAGCTGCTGTTCTTATGCATTATTCTCTAAACGATACTGATGAAAATTATAGACTAAGTCTGAAGAGGCTGAATTACACAATTATTATTTTAAGATCTACACAGGATCTCTACCAATAGTTTGCCAATAAAGACTGATGTAAGTATTTAAGTACCCTATTCAATTTTATGGAATTCAACATCTTAGGTACAGGATATATGTTTTATTGAATTGTTAAAGATTAGCATTTTTAAAAAATAGGTTTAGCTATATTAATGTTTTGGGTGGCAGCTTAGTTTATAGTAGTATGCAATCTTCACATATAATTATAAAATTTTATTAGATAAACAATGCTTTGTTTTCAGCTTGCAGGTTTCTAAGACAGTTTTCAGAGTGTTTTAGACAGCCTTTGTTTTGAATTTTTGGTCTTTTAGGAAGAATTACTTTTGAATATCTATGTTATATTTGTTCCTTAGGTCAGTAAGAATTTGCGATAAATTTTAGGACATCAGGTTATTTATATAAAGTGTTAAATGCTGATAATATGCATTATTTGGTGATTCATCTTCCCATTGGAAAAAAGAAAAATACACAATTCATTTTAACATTTTAAATTAAAGTAGATTATATCCCTTTGCCCCTTCCTTTTCTCTCTTCAACCCCTCCAGTGTCCCTTCCTCAAAACACATACACCCAAACTCTCAAATTGACAATCTTTTTAATTACTTTTTGGGGTGTATGTGTGTGTACATTCATGTATTCAGAAATATATAAATACAGCTTGTTAGGTTTGTTTAGTTTTTTGTTTATAAGGTTTCAGAACCTTGGAGGCACCTTTCTTTCAAGCCACTACAAGTCTATCTCTGGTGGAGGCCAATTTTTTTTTCATTGCTTAGTTCATCATTAATTGCCTACTCCCTCTTCTGTAATGAGCCTCACTTGCAGAAGCTGTGAAGTACATATATCCGGGAGCATTAGGCTCTCCACAATCCTTTGATCTCTGCATCATATCCACTTGTGGTTTACTGTGTTAGTTAGCTTCTATGGTACCAGAAAAATACTATATAAGCTGCCAATGGTGGGCAGCAATTGATTGTCCTACCCACTTGAAACAGCTGTAAGCCACATAGTGACCATCATGGGAAGAGATCTGTCTATATAAGTGGAAAAGTGTTCTTTCTTGGTGGTAAATAATAGCTATCTAACTAGACTTAAGGCCCATTTAGCAAGAAGAAAGTGATTGTAAAGAACAACAGTGTTTATTTTCATTTTTTTATTTGCATTTTAGTCTAATGACAAAATAACTTTTTAGTATTTTCATAAATATAATGCAGATTTGCATACTAGAAGTATATGCATTCTCATGGGAGTCTTTTGTTGACAAACAATGCTGATATAATTACTAACTTTAAATATAATTGTGATGCATGACAAATAAAATAGAATAACCCATTTTAGATTTGGTACCTTTTTTCAATTTTATGGAAGCTTGAGACTAACATCTTTTCAAGTTCGTCAAGATTGCCAATGTGTAAGATTTTGTCCTTCTGGAATATGAGGGGTAAGCTTGCTATAGTGTCCTGGATGCCAGGATCAACTATAATCCTAGTAACTGAATCAGAAGTAAAGGACTCCCATATTCATTTGAAGAGGCTGCTGCAGTAAGAGCTTTGTGTTCATGTCAACCAGTTCCCTATGCCCTCCTAGACCTACAGCATAATAGAGGCCACATTATTATCTTAACATGTAGAGGATTGCACAGTGGGAGACAAAACCACAAGAAATGAGTGAGGCCAACATAGAGAGGATGATCAGGATGTTTAGCAACAGATTTACTCTCTTTAAAGTATCCCTCTTGATTTCAAAATTAAATTAATTAATTAATCATAAGTTATTTTAATTTAATTATATTTTTCATTCTTCCTTGCACATTTAATGAAAACCTGATGAAACCTTTATAATTCTTTTATAATAGTTCCTAGAATTGTTAAAAAAAAAACTTAGTATCAGAGAATGGCATAAAGTGAATAGGATATTTTCGAGATATTTGAAATGTTCTGGTTGTCTGAATATTTGTGATAATCTCAACCTCATATGTTGAAAAACCTGCTTAGAGTATAGGAGGTTTAGTTCCTTTTTATTTGTTAAACAAATCTGTTAGCTTTATTTTTTTTTCTTTCTGGTTTTGTTAAAGAGGTAATAGCAAATTAGTGAGAGCCTAAATCACTGAAAACCAAGAATGTTGTCCCACTCCTACATACAGAGCTACAGGCAAAGACATTAGGCAGAGCGTGGAACCTTGGAACACTCAGCACTAAATGGGATGTTCCCATCAAATCCTTCTCCTCGGAGCTCAGGAAACACTGTCGGAGAGGACACAGAAAGAGTGGAAAAGCCAGAGGGATGGAGGACACCAAAAACAAAACATCACCACCAACAAAAACAGAAAAACAAAAATACCTCCCAAAAGAAGACCTCTAAATCGAGTCACCATCCGACCCCTGAAGAAGAGATATGTAAGAAACACAGATGAACCACGGACTGGGCCAAATGGCAGGTAGATTAATAGAAATGGGTTGAATTAATATAAAAGAGCTAGCTAGTAATGTGCTTGAGACATGGGCCAAACAGTTTAAAGTTAATATAACTGTCTGATTCATTTTTTTGTGGGACAAAAGCTGCCGCCATCGGCCAGGTCTGAACCTCCGGCTCAAACAGGCCGGGAAATCTTCTACAATAGATGGTGTTCCAATGTTGGCCTGAACACCCATATAAAGCCTGAGAAAGTTTTAACAGCTTGAAAAGTGTTCTAGACCACTGAAACAGAGGCAAAGAGGTTTTCTGAATTGTGTATTTGAATTGATTTATGGTACAGAGACAGCATGGTGTTCAGGCTGGAATTTAAAAATGTCACATCCGTGGAGCACAGCTTTAACCCATATGCATAAGGAAGGCTTGGCATAAGTGTGGTTGATTTAACATTTCTGCTTATATTGAACAGAAAGGAAACAGTTAAAAATGTTTTTTCTGGCAGTAGCATTTCCTGAGTCCACTCTGTTTGCTGGCAGGAAGAGAGATGCAGCAGGCACCTTTGCCATATTGAAAAGCCACCAAAAGGGGCAGAGTCAGCAATCACAGTGATACTAGCATTTTAAAAGCTCTTCTGGTTGGAAAATGATTAGGAATTCTCAATAAAACAGATTTAGACTCAAAAAACCTTTAAATGGGGTACAATGTATATAAAATATGCATAGGCTTTAGAGAGAAAAAAAGGGGGTAAAGAAAGCCCTTAAAAAGGAGAAATAATGATAAAGATTTTAAAAAAGGTCACATGAATATGGCAGATAAACAAAGAATCTGGATTATGGTTATTGTGTTTTCTTTTAATTTTTTAACTTTTAATGAGCTAACTGCAGAAAGATGGTCGATTTCTATGTCTGCTAAGCTAAACAAATACATACATTTCAAAGATATCTTGACTTTCAAATCTGTTTATAAGAATATGTTACTTGGAAAAAGAGTTTCTTTTGTTGTCTCCACAGAAGATCAAAACCTGTGGTTTGGTTCCAGGCAAATGTGGTTTCATTTGCCAAGGCCACCTGAATATTATCAGCTTCCAAGATGCCAGTTGAGATGACCCAGCCTCAAGACCTCATGAGATCACCAACATCCTTTGTCAGCAGGAAGTAGTAAAAGAAAGAAAGCTACGTCCAATTTCTCCAAAATATTACCTATTAATGTTTGTTTTCATTATAAATGGTTAATGGTCATAGTCAATCTCTTTTTAAAAAAGGAGGGGAGAATATGATATAGGTATGATTCAAAAAAGATAGATGGATTTTGGTTTATTAATACAAACTTAAGGTTAATTTTGTTAAGCTGTATGTATTTTTCTACTCTTGATTAAGGTATGATGGTTACGTAACTCATTTTATATTATAATGTGTAATTGAGAAATGCAGATTGTCACCTGTGATAATCAAACTTATAGTCATGTTAGTTAGGTTTTTTCAGGTATACAAAGATATATTTCAATTAAATAGGTAGTCTTCAAATACTTCAAAGACATACAGAATATGTCATTTAAAATATTTTAAGAACTTAGGCCCCTTTTCTTCTCTGTCCCCTGACTTCTGTTCTGCTCCTCTGTCTCTTTACCCACCTGGGACTCCTCTCTTAAATAAACTCTAGTGTGTGGCCTTGTTAGAGTGTACTTGCTTTTATGTGCAGAACTAACATTGGTCCCGTGCCTCAGATAGGTTCCTTTCTGAGCACAAAAGCTAGGAAAACCTGATCCCGAGGTTCACTGCTAGGCTGCAACCTTTTATCTACCCAGCGCCACAATATTGGAACACCAGCGGATTTAATTGGTAAGTGCTCCTCTATCCCCAGACAAACACGCACTGCTGGCTTTTTCCCATTACTACAAAATGTCCAGGGACATGGTCCCATGAGAGGATTTACACTGGCACCTTCTGGTGGCACCACAGAGAGGTTGCAGGCGCATGGTTATGAAAAGCTGACGAGTTTTTCCATTATTACGTTGCGTTGTGTAAGTTCCTAGCACTCCCTCTTTGGGATAAGGAGTACTCAGAGGCATATGTGCAGGTGGGTTGGGAAATGTCAGATGGAGAGCGCTAAAGAGTTGATGGACCTTATAGCATGGATCTGGATCTGCTTCCCTGTGGACCCAGAGGTTCTTTGGTGATGATCAAGCAGCCGGGAATGCACTTCCCTTAGATTTTGACAATGGGAAATAATGCCAGCCAGCCATTTTAACCCTTATGGTTCAGGGTGGAGGCATTAAAACCATTTAGCCTTTATCTAGATATTACCAAGCTTATCTTCTTTTTACAAAATGGCTTAATTACCCCTTAGATTATTTAAAATAGCCGCCTAATGGCTCACCAACCCCAATATTGTACAAGGGCTCACTTTTACAAGCGATGGGCAAATAAAAAGAGTTTTTCCTGTCTTTTCTCTTTTTTTCATCAGCTCTAAACCTCTTCTAACTCTCTGTTCTTAAAAGTTTTCCTATTTCATTTCATATCTCAACACTAAACTTTCCTTTCTAGCTTTCTGTTCTCTTTTTGGCCACATGAATCCAGTTTTCCCTCTACAAAAAGCAACTGCCATAAATAAGATAATAAAAGTTGGTAAATTTTCTCAGATAAATTCAAATTAGGTTATAGACTAAAGGTGAGTTTAAAAACAGACACAGCTCATACAAGATCCCAGAATGTATGATCTGTTTTTTAACCTGACATTGGAGCTAAAACTTAGACCTTGAGAAGAGACCTCAGGCAGACTCCAGTCAAAAGTTGGCTTTTCAGATATATCACGGGAGAGATGCTGCTTGCTGACAAAAGCTGTCTGGCCAGCTACTGCCTTGCTCTTGCTTAGCCTCATAGAGGCAAGCTCAGGCTTTGTCTAAGACTCCATCAAGTGAATGCTGGTCTAAGTGAATGTCTCCTAACCCCAAGTGGCAAAGAGACGTTACACAGAGATCACGCCCAATTAACCTAAGGTCTGACCATGGGCAGTTAATGCAGCTAAGGCTTCCGTAAGCTGACCACCCTCATTGAAAAAAGGGGGCTTTGAGTAGTCTTCTCACTGTGGATCCTAAAAGCCATATACTCTCAGTCCTGCAAACAAAAACTTTGGGTTCTCACTTCTCTTTCTAGCCTCTCCATTGTCAAAATAAAAAGCAAATAACATTTCACCTAAATTCAGAAGGCCAACTGCTCTAGCTATCTCTGCTCACTTTGCTTCAACCTGTCAGTTACAGTCTCCCAGGTGGACCACCAAATATAAATCATTTCTCTAAAATCCCCTGTCTCTAAATTTTCCATTCCAGTTTGCTTCTAAGATGAAGGTCAACAAACGGCTCCAAGGTATTTTGGCTCAACCTTCCCCACTTCCACAGCTGCTGCTTGAAGGGCCATTTTCATCGTTAATACAGGTAAAACAAATACCCCCCCCCCCAAGACCAAAAAAACCAAAGCCAATGCAGGTAAAACAGACCATTTCCTACCCTCTCTTAAAAACCTTTTTCCATCTCCCAAACTAGCAGAGTCCCAAAGTTATCTCACCAACTCATGATTTTTTTCCGAGTTCTAGAAAACATGGCCCTGTGAATCAAATCCTCAAATCTACAAGCAAGATAAACTACATCTCTGAATCCAGCAGACATCTGTGTCCCTGTGTCAGCAGGAATCACTAAGACAGAGACTGCAACAGCCCCGCTCCCATAAACCAAGTTTATATATATATATATATATATATATATATCTATAATAAACAAAATGGTGATATGTAAGAATTTCTGGCATTCCCTAACTGAGCCCCTAGGCTCAGATGGGATGCACCTTGCACAGAGGTACGCCCCTGTGTATGGATACATAAACCCTGTGTCACTGCATACAGAAGCACCTCCCTGGACCCATGAAACACCTCCCTGGACCCATGATGCATACCCGTGTACACTCCTTTCCTTAAAAGCGTCTGCGAGCATGTGCTCCAGCCCTTTTCTTCTCTGTCCCCTGACTTCTGTTCTGCTCCTCTGTCTCTTTACCCACCTGGGACTCCTCTTTTAAATAAACTCTAGTGTATGGCCTTGTTAGAGTATACTTGCTTTTATGCACGGAACTAACAGGAAAACTTCTGGAAAAGCAGAAACCCTTTCTCTTGCCCTCCCCAGGTTTCTTAACTCCCTTTTTGCACATTCCTAAAGCTGGGATTAAAGGTGTGGGTAGCTCCTTCCTCAAAAAATATTTTAAGAACTTATACTTTTCTGGACAGTGAGACAAGTCTGCTCTTGGCAGCACCAATATATTTCCGGAAAATGATGGGCATTGAAGAAACTTCATGTGGAATTTACTTTGTGGCAACATTTAGCCACTGGACAAGAAACTGTTCTGGTATTGACTGCTTGATAGTATGCTGTATAAACTGGACAGGCAGGTTCCATTGGAAAGTGTCCTCTGAACGGTGGCAGCAGAAGCTGAGATGGTCCTTCAGGTTCCTGCATTGCAGAAAAAAATTGCCAGGCTTCCTTCTGGACACAAGGCGAAGCGACTGACAGACTATGCCAGATTTCCTGCATCACTGAAAGGTATGCCAGAGACTTAGCCTATGGGCTGAAGATGGATGCCCCAACATTACAAAGGAACTTTGGGTGACTATCCAGGCAGACAGGTGTCATCTCTGTCATTTTCTAGACTTTGGAAGTTGCTTGCACTTCTTATTTATTTGGATAATATTATATCCTTCTGTGGTCTTTGATGTGGTTGAAGGTTTAATAATCATAGGTATAGTTCTTTTTAGTTTAAAAGGTATATTAGATATGAAACTTTAGACTCACAATGGTAAGGTAGATTGTCGCGCACAACTTCGTCCCACAAGGAAGACGTGACACCAGGCAGGCTCTTCTTTCTGCAGTTTATTCAGGAACCTTGAATTCTTTTCTGACTTCTGACTTACTTACTTACAATGGGGACTGACTGACTTACTACATCTTCTCTCTCCTGGGAACCTTCCCCCCTCAGCCTAAATAGCCTCTGGGCAGCCAACCCCAGTACGCCATGTGGGCACTACCTATAGGTCCAGGTACATGGAAGAAAGCCAGATCCTTAGCCTAGCCAATTATGGGATAGTTTGTCACTGAGAGCACTCACCATGTGGAAGGTGGAGGGCGGAAGCCAGCGCCATCTTTAAGGCACAGCTGCAGGCAGCTCTCTACAGTAGATAATGGAATATTCTCTTTAATTTTGTGAATACAAATAGACTGCATATTGTGACTGTAATGCCTGCTTAAGAGCTGTTCTATTGTAATTTTGCTATATGGAAATTGAAACCTTCCTTTTTGTTTAGATAGAAATGAGGAAGTGTAGTGGAATGTTCTCTGTATGCTGTAAATAAAGGAGCTGTTTTGGTCTATGTGTAGTACCATAGAAGTGGGTGGAGAATCAGAGGACAGACAGGTAAAAGGAAGGTGGAGTTAGCCAGTTGCCATTCGACCCCCGAAGAAGAGACATGTAAGAAATACAGGTGAGCCACGGGCTAGGCCACGTGGTAAGTAGATTAATATGAAAGAACTAGCTAGTAATGTGCTTGAGACATGGACCTAACAGTATGAAGTTAAAAAAAAGAAAAAAAAAGACCTCTAAATCAACATGAACAAGGCTCAGGTGAACTCACACAGACTAAATAAAGCAGCATGCACAAGGCCTCCAACAGGTCCCCTGACGATTTATTAAGGCTTCTAGTTCAGTAGTTTTATGGAATTCTTGAATGTGTGAATGGGTGAATCTTTGATTCTTATGCTTTCACTTGGGTTCTTTTCCTTCTATTGGTTTGTCTCCTCAAAGTTCCATGTGCTAGTTATATTCTTAAAACATGAATAAATGACTAAAAACTTAGACACTAGGATAGAAGTTTTTGCGGTTTTGTTTCTTTTTTGACAAATAACTGAAGGCTGGGTAGGTAGGATGGGGGAGAAGATTTGGAAGGGCATCAAAATCTATTTAAATTTGAAATTGTTTTAAATAATAAACTATATCATAGAAACTTTTAGCTATAGCTACAGGCAATTAATGGTAACTTAGACAAAGGGAATCAATCTTCTTTACAAAGGAAACCACTGACAGGCAATTTCAGCCCAAATAGTCAATCCTAAACACATACACACACACACACACACACACACACACACACACACATACACACATGCACACACACAAACACACACACACACACACAAACAGCTAGCTCTAAAGCAACTTAGCAGGATGTATTTATACAGACACACACAAAGCTAACAGAGGGCATTCATTTGAAAGGGTGTAGGGGGGCATGAGATAGAGAAAAGATGGTAAGGTGGAAATGATGTAAATTCAGTACTTAAGTATGGAACTCTCCAAAAAGTATTAAAGAAAACAATAATAGTATAAAAATTGAAAATTGAGAAACCTCTGAGATAATCCATTGACAAAATAGATGGAAGCTGAATTCTATGTGACAGGTGCTGGTACATGGCAATGACTAATGTAATCATGGCTGCTCACTCCATGGATTTTACTGTCTAGTACAGGCTTTTGCCAAGTTGTTAATCTCCACTAAAACAGTAAAAGTGTAAGAGTTACACTGAATACAGTCGGAACACTATCCACTATTTATATGCGTTTTTATCACCTGCAATCTATTATCACTCCTGGATCTTTTTCTTTTTACTACATTTATTGTGTGTCAGCAGTGTTCCTGTGCAGCATGGTAAGACAGATGGAGGCATCTGCATTTCCCTGAATTTTTTTCTGTGGCTTCACTCATGCACAAGTGCTCCGTAGGTCTCTGGATTGCTGTTAGCTTCTGGCTCCTTTGGGTTCTCTACTTTACACTTTTTTTTTTAAAATTTGCTTAACTAGAAATAATGTATCAATTTTATATCTCTTTTGTTTATTAAAAACTCCTTTCTGAAGTCCTTACTGGAAATTTCAGTAAAATGATTCAAAATATCTAATTGATGTTATCTCAGTAGAAATATATGAATGCACTCAGTCTGCAGCCAATGTTGGAAAAGTTTTATATTTTATCAGGTTACCTATACTCAATCTGTGTATTTCATCAAATAAATTATAAGCCATGTATTGTCTCGCTATTTCCTCAGATATACAGCATTCCTCATGGTTCAGAAAGTTAAGAGAATTTAGCTGGCTCAGAAAGCTTTTGCAAGTTAATTTTCATAGAATTTTCCCAGTGTCATCTGAGCAGTTACTGTTGCCCAGAAGAGAAGTCTCTCTAGCCTGTCTACCATCCTATGGTGAGCAGAAGTCTTCAGAGATGCAGCTTTCCTCAGTAAGTGCTCATGATGTTATGTGTTTTCCAGTGATGCTGATGTCATTGTGTGTCCCATACCCCTGTACATCTCTTCTTGCCTAAGTCCTGTGAATAACCCCAGCAAACTGATTGGTGTAGTAAGCCAGTTAATCAGTGAATTAAGGGCAGGCTTACTTATCCATTTTATTAATAAAATACCTATCATGTGTCTAAAATTTCTAAATATTTATTTTAGTTAGAGCTGAGGGTAAACTAATAAATAAACTACCTCTTACCAGGTATCTTAATTTTTTTATTTTATTTTATTTTTTATTTATTTTTAATTATTTATTTATTTATTTTTTTAGTAAACAATGTTAAGTTTGTATTGTTAGTCTCCGACGAGCCAGTGGTTTCTGGAGGGTGGAGGTGGTTTTGGTTTTTGCTGTTGTTTTGACATGTATCCCAGGTTTGTCTCAAACTCAATTTGTAACAAAGGAACAATAGATTGTCCTTGGCTCCACTTTCCAAGGGATGGGGATATAGACAAACACCATCTCATTTGCTCTGGGTCCAGTGGTTTCTTAAAATATTTGGTGATGTATGTGTTCATTAAGAGGTGGATCTCACAGAGCTACACAGTGATATCCTGGATCCACGTGTTGTCAGATTCACAGACAAGGGGGTTCCCAGAATCTCCCGTTTTCTCCCTGGTAGCCCCAGCCTGTCACCCAGCACAATGTCCCATTCTTCACTTGGAAAGACTTTTCAGGGAGGCACACGGGATGGATAAATGAGGAATAATTCACAGGGGTGAACAGCAGAACAAGATCTATGTCGCCCTTCATGGTTTGAAGGTCAAAATTGGAAGGATAAATGATGTCTTGGACTGGAATCAGAGTCACGTTTTCAGATTCTGAATTCAACATATTGTCTCCCAGCATCACCAAGTATTCCTCCTGGTCATATATGCAATGGGCCGCAGTCAGCACCCATCGGTGGCTGATGAGGGAACCTCCACATACATGTTCCTTTTGGTTCTGCAGGCTTACTTGCTAAGGCCACTTTCTCGCTGCAGATGACTTACCATGGCCTAACTCCATAATTCTCTGGCCACAGGGCTCTGGAATAAACGGTCCTTCGGTAGAGCTACTAGATTCCAAGACATTTTTCGTTGTGGTCATTGAAGAGATCCCTGATCCTGGAATCTCATTAGAGTCTGAAGATACTGGACCTACTGAAGGATCAGAAATACTCAGGGATTTCATGCGGTTCTGTTGTGCTGGGGTCTCTGGACACGTGGGCATCATTCTGGAATTCCCCCTGGGTCTGTAAATACCACCTCTGCCACTGCTACCACGGGGGTCCCCATCCCCAGCCAAAGCCTCACTCAGTATCTTAAATTTTTAAACAGACTAATGAGAAACTAATAGAATAGCTATGCAAATTTTGTTGTATTTTCTACTATGGTAAAATATGCTGTGTAACAGATGCAGAAAGAGACCATATAAAATATTAAAATGGTTAAAGCAAAGAAGCAGTATGTGAACATGGATTCCCAAAGAAGTGAGTGAAGGAAAAACACTGAGAAGTAAAACACTCAGACCAGAGCAAGTGTGAAGGCAGATTGTTCACAACAGGCCTGACTCTGACACATTCCCAAGACTGAGAAGAAATCAGGATGGCTAACATAGAGTAATGATGGATGACCATGGGCAGCATACTCTGAGACTTCCACAGCAGCACAGTGTTAGGGTTTTGAGGGTAGGGAGCACTTTGGCTTTTGTTTTGGTCAGGTAAGGAAAGGCTGGTAGGTTTCTGATCAGGAGAATGACATTATCTGACTTTAGTTCTGGTAAGATTATTGTGACCACTTCAGTGAGTCTACTCATCCCAGGACAGACAAACCTTGCTTTTGTACTTTTCTTTATTGGACTTTGTAGATACTGTCCTCTCACATAATATAGGCTTGTTGCAGGTCTATGTTTAGTAAGTCTATCAGTACTGTTTGTCTAACAGCTCAGATAATCATTGCATGTCTCAGCAATAAAATATATGGGTAATTAAATGACATGTTTTTATATAAAATGCCACTGTAGATTCAATAGACTATAGTATAAGCTGTATATGTAGTGAGAACCAGGAATTTTGTTGCTTTATTGTGATATCTGTTTAATGTTAGCACTGTGAACCTAAACCTGTAATCTCTCTGAGGTCTGTATATTTCAGTGACTGTGGCTAGGATCAGATAATCTGGGTAGAGTGAAGTAATGTCTAAGACACAGTGTGCTACGTGGATGCCAATGAGCCTCCCAGGGCTTCAGAGCCTGTGAGTTTTGTTACTCCTACCAAATATGCCTCTCCTGCTAGTGGAGACACTGTGTTACACTCCCTGTTAGCCAGACAAGCTAAACTTTTCCTGACTCTTAACTGAATGAGTTTCATTTCATTACTACATTATCGAAGTGTTTGGGAGGCAACATTTCATGCAGAGTATAGCTAAAGTCCCTTCTTCTGCCCTAACTCACTACAGACTCTGATATTCATTTTGAAAACCAAGATTAGGTTAAGTGAATGGGTTATATTTTTACAAGTAAATTCATTGTGTTTTGCGTATAAATGGCAAAAGAAAATCAGCATACCCACAGAGAGAAAAGGGAAGAAGACTTTTGTTAAGAAAAAAATGCACAAATATATTTTCAATCTTAGCCATTGTAGCTAATTGATATAAGAAAATTTGTGCCAGGGGCACATAAAGAACTTTGCATGAGGACATTCTGTTCTATGTATTACATCTCCTTGGGCTTGGTCATGAACATAAAATACTTCATGTACTTACTGTAATAAATCCATGAGGATAAGCAAAATAAGGAGCTAACATGTAGCTAGAAAGATAGAGCAGTTTAGATTTGACAAGTGCTGGACTGCTTTATGCATCTGTTTATTTCCAGGGGTTTACTGAGCTGCCCTTGTTATGCTGGGGGTTGCAGACAGAAATGTGAAAATGTGCTGTGCTGGTCACCTTTTATCCTCATGGAGTCCTGACTTTTTCTGAAGACCTAGTTTTCCCATAGCCCAGTGCTGATGCCTTTTCTTTTCTCTAGGTGTTAGTCCCAAACTATTCTGTGCTACATTCTCTATCTCAGTGTCTGTTTTCTGAGAGCAAAGCTTGCTGGAGGTCCAGGAATTGAACACGGGAAAAGATCTAGTAGTAGAAATCTAGGGCTTGAGAACACACCAACGAGAAGATATGAAGAATATGAAAAAATATCAAACAAAGAAAAACGATAGTAAAACAACCAGGTAAGTCTATTTCATTGTAAACTAAGAGCCATTGGTGCATCATCAGAGTACGAGCTGAATGCTATGTCAAAATTTATTCACACATCACATGGTGGGGGACCAGGAATGATCTGTATATTTTCACAGATTTTTCAAGTACTAGGAGGAGCTCACAAAAAAAAAGACAAAACTATTTTTCCATGTGTGTGCCAAGAATGGATACACAGTGGAAAAATAGTAGAGGAGAAAGGAGGAAATGAAATCTGGAACATAAGTAAAAAAGTTGAGCTACTTTTTAAAATAAGGTGGGCATTTAAAACTTATACAGAGAGTATTGGACATAATGAGCTCTTTTAAGCAGTCTACCAATGGGACAGCTAAAGGGGAAATACTTTTAAACTATTTAATCTCTTTCCTTTTAGAGCCTACAGGGTCTCCTCGTATGATTCCATCAAAGGTTACTTTGAAATCCATTAAAATACTCATTTCTTCAGTTTTTTAATCAGAATTCTCACAAATATCTATCTTGCTTCATTTCTATTCTTCCATCTAACACACTTTTCCCTTATATGTCTTAATTCTTTATTTGTTGTTTTTAACCAATGTAAACAGCTTAGAAAAGATGTTACCTGAGTCTCAACTGGCAACCCCGAAGCTTTCTCCTTAGAGCACTCAGTTGTTTCATGGTTCTTCCTTGGCTTTTAGGAAAACTGAACTCTCTATTGCTTAATCTGTCTGGTCATCAAAACGCTTAGGTTTTTGTTCCTTTTAAATAAGCACATGTCCAAGGTTGCAGGTAGGTCTGCTTTCCCAACTTTTTGAACAAAGCAATAAACCTTATGCTCTAAGGCTAATTAGTTATTCTATATAAATAGCTTTAACAAAGGTCAATGAATTCCTTATCTCTGCATGGAAAGATTCTTAATACTTAAAATGTTATTTTACCATTGAATATGTAATTAATGAAAGTGTCCAGGTAAGTTCACATTAATTTTGCATTTCAGCAATCAGGGGCTTATTGTGCCTGTTTTTCTGAGAACACTTATATATAGATGATGTTCCTTTCTTAGTTCATCTAATCAACATTAACAAAGGTGAAATAGGCATCATTGTACAAAAGTGAATTGAGAATTAATGATTGCCTGCATTATAGATTCTCTAAAGAACTTGAAGACTAAAGATTTTAATGCTATAAGAGGTCTATCTTATTCTTAAACAACACATAATAAAGAACCCAAAATTTATTCTAAAATTATTCTTTTACTAAATCATTAACATTGGCTCATTTTCTTATCATGTATTTTTCTTTTTGAAGTTAAGGAAATACTTGACTAATTGAAGCTTTGGCTTTGGCTCCTGTTCATCAAAGTTTTACTGCATCGTTTTTCCAAATATATCTTTGATGTTAATTAGAAATTTAATTTTTAATGCTCATACCTTTGTGACTATAACTATCCTCTTTAGATATTGATGGACTTTCCAAATTTAAGACAAGTCATTAAAGACCATAAGCTTCAAAATATTATCCCTGACATGTGAAAGTTGTCATGAGAGATGGAAAACCTTGAGGAATATATTATAGCTGTGAGTTAATTAAGTAGTTTGGTTGTAAGCCAATCCTATATAAACAAAGCTTTATTCTAAATTTTCTTTTTATTAGACTTCTATTTGGCATTCCCTTTTTATGATCTATGGTACTGTGTTTGAATTTTGTAAATTATAGTGTTTTTTCTAGATAACTTTTTAATGTGACATTGAAAGTTTTATTTGCTCTTCAAATAATACCTTCTGGTCATCAGAAATTAAGGAGGGAAGGAATCACAAAGAAAGAGCTGATTTACTTGATCCATCATTTCTTCTTGCTCCCTATGCATTTGCATAAAGACCTAGTTCAAATTTATGCTTCTGAAATGGTAAATTTCTGTGACATGGCTATTGATTTTATATTTTCTCCAAAATAAGGAATGCAACCATTCCATTTAATCACTTTTTAAGAAAAGTTACATTATCTAGTGTTCATGGCATAATAGTGAGAAATTAAGCAAACACTTTTTTATGTGTCCAACAAATACAAAGAAACAATTTTAAATTTTCAGGCCTCACAAGATTGGAAACCAGGCCACAACTTTTAGGATCCTAATAATAGCCTTGTTTTCTTCTGGGAGTTTATTCAGTATCCGACACTATTGGCAAGAGATGTTGGCTTTTACTTCCTCATGTAGATGATGAGTTTAAGTAATTAAAAAAAAATTTTCAAATTTTATTGTTTAGGTATCTTTTAATCATTGTTCGAAAATTAATTTATCTTCTAGTAGAATAAGCCTTAAGTCATCCAATATATTAATTTTACTGTTCATAGTTTGTTTTTTCTCTCCAATGAAAAGAGGTCCTACAAACATGACAAATAAGAATTATTTTGCTGTGAGACCCTGTCTCCTAGTAATGTCAGAGGCTACACCCATAGAATTCTCATCCTCATAACTGTCAAAGAAGATTTGAACAGTATGACAGCAGCAGAGGAGCCATGGTAGATGTGGAGAAGCCCAGAGTGTCAGACTCACAAAAGAGCTCTAGGCAACCAAGGAATGCCAAGAGCAGGAGAAATAGTCTTTTATATGGAAGAGCATTCTGATTTTTTTTATCTAATAACAAATGCTCAGACCTGAAAATATAAATAAATAGTATTATATACACTGAACATTTTATGTTTATGGATATGTACAAAGTATATGCATGTAAAAATAAATAATGAAAAAGAGGTCATAAATTTGAATGACAGCAAAGAGAAATATATTGCAGTGTTTGGAGGGAAAAATTTAAAAGAAAAATGATATAATTACTATAACTCTTGAAGTTAAAAATAGCTTTAAATTTAAAAAAAAAAGGTAATAATTGATTGAATGATTAATTATCAGTAAACTGCACCAGCAGTTTTAATTGCAAAACTTCTTTTTTGTTGTTTTTGGGTGCTCTTTTTTTTTCTCTACAGGAAATAGTAACTGTTAGAGCATGGTTCAAGAATAACTTTGTGTAAGGAGAATTCTGAGTGTTTTTAAGAAAACTCCAAGAAAACAAAGCAAGAGTCTTGTGACCTCAGTTTCTTCACAATCATAGAATTGTTCTTAGAATGTGATTTTCTGGCGTCCCACGTGTAGTGGATAGGACTGTGTATACTTGAGATTAGTCAATGCAACTGGCTATTGTTATTTATTTATATGCCTCTTTAGAAAAGCCATGTTCTGGCAAGTGCAGTGAGATTGTGTTCTATAACATTGTAAATAATTGTCCTGTCTACTAGTTTAATAAAAATTCTGATTGGCTGAAGGAAGACAGGAAGTGTGGGTAAATCTTTCGGACTGGGAAAATCTGAGAGGAAAGTCAACACGCCACACAGAAGCCATGCGGATACAACAGACAAACGACAAGGAGATGCAGCAGACACAGAGGAAAGAAGCTGAAATGCTGCTCTGAGAAAAGGTATTGAACCACATGGTTGAACAGGATAAAAAAAAATGGGTTTGTTTAAGATTAAAGAGCTAGCAAGTTATATGCCTAGCTCTTAGGCCAATCAGCAAAAAATTAATATAAGCCTGTGTGTGATTACTTGAGGCTAAGCAGGTCTGAACCTCTGGTCTAGACCAGAAAGTCCAAGTCAGAAACCATTTATAACAGTCAAGTGTGGTTTGTCTATGATATGCAGCTTATTCTTACGATTGGGCACTTCACTCATATGGTCTTTCTCAACCCTTAGAATATAAATTGCTGGATTCTCTGAATATAATTGGTTATTGCATGAGATTTTACTCTGCTTCATTTACTCTTCCCATTCTCTCAGGCCCCACTGTCAACTACAGCAGTAAACAGGTGGCACTGTGATTCAAGGACATGATGTTGGTTGTGAGATAGAGTGAAGACTCTCACAGAAGGAGGCACGTATAAATAATTTGGTATATACCAGGAAAGGCTTTACCATATTTTGAGTTTGTGCTTCATTTTTAATGGGGGTGTGTATATGTATTAAAATTACAACTGTTATATTCTTTACAAATTGTTTATAATTATAATCTGTTCTTCAGAAGGAGGAAGTATACTTAAAGTATGAGACAGAGTTAAATAGCATAGAAAAGGCATATAAACAATAAGGAAAGATCTTCATTTAATTTTGGATCAATAGGATATTAATTTGTACTGTTATCAAAATGTTTAGGGAAGGAAATACGCTTGAATGAATATAGACTGGCTGATAAAGGCTTAAAATTATTGGAAGAAGAAAAAAAAAAGATTTTTCCTATTCAGGCAAAATCAAAAGTAAATATACCACCTCTAATAACTATGCTGGTATACCTCAGCTTTCTAATTAGAGTATGCTTTAGATATTCTTCATAGCCTGAAAATGATCATGAAGGATTGGGTGTGAAATTTGATAATCTAATTTTAAATTCCCCCCACTTCCTGATGAGGAGTCAGAAGAGCCTATGAAAATGCTAAGTTTTCAACCTAGACAAGCTAAGGCATTGTAGAGAAAAAGAAATTCATTTTCTAATTCCTCTCTGGCTTTAGTAGATGAGCTTGGTATTTCCAGCCTAATTTTATAAACAATCAATCTCCTAACCAATCTATGTAAAAGTCTAGAAGAAAAAAATGGTGTCAGATAGTCCTCAAATATTATCTTGAGAGTCAAGGAAAGAACTGTAGCTATTTGAATCCACAGCTGTTAGACATTGAATTATTTAGAATGGAATGATTTATACTATAAAGACCATAAAATACTAACATATAACTTTACATGATTATTTTACTGTCTTAGTTAGGGTTTCTATTGATGTGAAGAGACATCATGAGCACAGAAACTCTTATGAAGAAAAATATTTAACTGAGGTGACAGTTTATAGTTTCAAAGGTTTAGTCCATTATTATAATGACAAAAGTATGGCTGTATGCAGATAGACATGGCAATGGAGGAGCAGTTGTTACATGTTGATATGCAGGCAAAGTGAAGTAAACTGTCTCACTGAGCATGATTTGACCATATATGAGAAGTTCAGGTCCCCAGTGATATACTTCCTCCAACAGGATCAAACCTACTCCAACCAGGCCATATATACTAATAGTGTCATTCTTTTGGGGAACCATTTTCTTTCAATTTACCACATTCTACTGTAGTAGGGTTATGCTGGTAATGTTGTACCTATTTGTCCTGCCTATGGGTTTAATGAAACGCTGATTGGCCAAAGGCAAACAGAAGGTGTGGGCAGGGCTACCAGGCTAAGAAAATTCAGGAACATCATTAGAGCAGAGACAGATAGCACAGACAGATGCCACAGACAGATGTCACAGAGTCTTGCCAGAACTTCCAGGAGACAAAGAGGAAATGCTGCTTTGAGTAAAGGTACCAAGTCACATGGTTGAATAGTATATAAGAGAGATGGGTTAGTTTAAGACTAAAGAGCTATCAAGTTACATGTCTAGGCCCTAGGTCAATCATTGTAAAAATATGACTGTGTGTCTCTGTGTGACTGCAAATGTTTCTGCTGGACTGTCAGACTGCCAGACAGAAAGTAAAACCTCTGATCCAGGCCATGAAAGTTCGGGCTAGAACCTATTACAACATTCTACTTCCTGGACCACAAAGTATTATAGCCATTTCACAATGCAAAAATGCATTCACTCTAACTTCAAAAGTCCCCATAGCCTGCAACAGTCTCAAAATGATTTAAAATTTTAACGTTCAAAGTCTCTTCAGAGATTGATATAATCTCTTAACTGTAATTCCTTGTAAACTCAAAATCATAAAGCAGATTAGATAGTTTCAACAGAAAATACATGACCATCCCAAAATGTAGGAAAGGGAGTGTAGAGAGAAAATGCTGTATCCAAGTAAGACTAAGAACCAGTTAGGAAAACTTCAGACTCCATATTTCTATGTCGGATGTCAAAGTGCTTTTCAGACGCCCAGCTCCTTTCAGCCTTGTTGACTGTAGCACACTTCTTTGCTTGGGCTGGTTCCACTCTTTGTTAGCAGCTTTTGTCAGCAGGTATACCATGGCTCTGGCATCTTTAATCACTTGAGCTTCACAAAATGGCCTCTCTAGTCCTACATCCAGATACACCTCCCTCTGACACATGTCTAGCCACAATGGTTTTCCTAAATGCAGAGACAAATTTCACAGCCCTTTTCTTCTATGCTTATCTTTAGAACCAAGTGGCCCCCTCTTTTAATTACATCTTCACCAGCTTTTTTCACAGCCTATACTTGACTTTCTTTGAACTTGCTCTGGAGACTCCACTGGCCTCAAACTCAGAGATCCAAAAACTTCTACTTTCCAAGGATTACAGGTATGCATCAGGGCCCCCAGCTCTAAGATATTTTTAATCCCTTTTTACGTGTTGGAAATTAAGCTAGGTAGGATTTTACCTTGAGATCACCATTCCCTTTATTCTGTTTCTTAATCTGTTTATTCCTCTGAACACAGAATTTAGCTCCATTTCAGTTTTTGGTGCTTGTTTTCTCCCCTAATATTTTTCCTTGCTCAACTTACTCTTTTTCATTATATATCTTCACTAGTGTTATCACTAGTAATCATACAACAGTTTATACTAGTTTCTTGATATTTCCTCTGACAAGGGAATTAATAAAAAAAAAAAAACTCTTAAGCCTCAGACAACCTTTTGGACAGGAGCAAAGCATAGCCATAGTCTTCACCAAAATACCAGAAGAATGTTTTCTAGACAACATGGTAAAATTCTTCTCCTCTGAATACTCTTGAAACACCATTCAAATCATTCTAAGCACCACTGTCTTCCATACTTCTACTGCTATGGCCTATTAATCAGTACTTAAACCATTACACTACTTTCTAAACCCAAAATACCAAGTATAAATTCCTTCAAACAAAAACATGGTCAGGTCTATCATAACCACACTTCATCCTAGTATGGACTTCTGTCTTAGCTAGGGCTTCTATTGTTGCATAGAGACACCATCACCATGGAAACTCTTATAAAATAAACCATTTAATAAAGGTGATGGCTTACTGTTTCAGAGGTTTAGCCCATTGTCGTTATGATGTGGAGCATAGTGACATGTAGGCACTTGTGATGCTGGAGAAGGAGCTAGTATATGTTAAAACGCAGGCAATGGAAAGTATATTGTATCAGTGGTTGAGGCTTCAGCATATTTGAGACAATAAAACCTGTCTCACACACTACCTACAACAAGATCATAGGTCCTAATAGTACTACTCCCTTGTGGGCTCATTGTTTTCAAATCACCAAATTTACTCTTCTTGTTCAATTAGTAAAGCAGGGGAGGACCTAGTATCACCAATCATATGAATTTGATCCTTTCTGTATTATATTACCTTAAATAACAGCCAGTGTTTAAGAATATTACAGAATTCTATAGATTTTCTAATTTCATTAGCAGATTATTATGGAAGGATATAAAATTATTATCTATCTATGGAGTCTTCTCATATAAACTAAATTTGTGATTGTAAAAATTCTTCATCAGTCTCCTATTCTATAGACTGATACTTTACTTTTGGTTCATCTAAAGGTAAAAGGAGAAACTTATGCTCCATATAGTCATCAATCTAATAATACTTTTTTCCTTATCCCAAAATGTGGAGCTGGTTGTTTTAATTCACCTATTATGGCCAAATCATAAATGCTTAGATATATCATTTTAGATTCAGTTTATGTTGTAGGATTATGTCCAGCAGTAGGCTTATACTCATGCACACTGTACCTCTCTGATTTTATTGCAGGAAGCAAGCAATGCACTATTCTGCTGTTTTTACCTTTCCAAAAAAAAAAAAAATAACTGGAAATGGGTATGCATATGTTATATCTGATGGAGTCACTGAAATATTCTGGATTCTTCCTCTGGTTTTCTGGTTCCTGACCATTAAGGACAATATTGGAAGACTAAGAGACAGCAGAGTTACCAGAAAGATATCAGTACGATAAAGAAAAAATGTACATATTGACCATATAATCAGAAGTATGTTCACCTATGAAAAATTTAAGGCCCTATACACTGAAGGATAAATTATTCCATGAAACACTCAGAGCCTATGTTACTTAATAATGTATTTCTGGTGATTTTACTTTCTTTGACCTGGACATCTTCAGTGAATGTTTCTGAACATGTGTATGAACATATGTATTAATCGTATATTCCTTTTCTTTTTGCTCCTTTAGTTCAACTGGTAGACTGGATGGATCCAGCTCCTGTTATGTTTATTATCTCTCTGTTTATGGCTTAGGATTATAATAGACTCACTACTTCATCTGAAGAAGAAACTACATTTAATTTTCCTTGGGATTTATGATTGTTTGAATGAAAACAGCCCCCATAGGCTTAAAAGGAGTATTACTATTTGAAGATATGGCCTTATTAGAGTAGGTGTAGTCTTTTGGAGTAAGTGTGTCACTGGGTGAGAGTTCAAACTAGGTCCAGTGTCTCTTTCTCTTCTTGCTGCCTGTGATCTACACATAGAAATCTCAGAAAAAGCTAACAAAAAAGATACTATTTAGGTGTGCAGTCCTTGCTGTTCTAGAATTTACTATGCATAACAATCTGGTCTTGAACGCCTATCTTCAAAGTATTGTTATTAGAAGCCTGCAGCACAATGCCCATGACAGAAGTCTAATTTTTTTGACTTGATCTTTCTTGCTCCATCATTCAAGAAACTCAATCAGTCAACCAGGTTGGCTTGAAAATCAGAGATCTGCCTGTCTCAGCTTCTTAAATGCTTGGATTAAGAGTTTCATGATCAACTGAAGGATCATGGAAGGAGAGGGCAGTTTTTCAGGGATCATATGACAGGCATGTGATACTGTCATAATGATATCTTCCAGAAAAATATAGAAGCCCTGCCTGCCTTCCTGCCTAGCTGGACTCCTTGGAACATAACATAACTAAGAACAGGCTGCACTCCAACTTACTCACTCCTGCTAAGGAAGGGTTAAAGATAGAACTGGCTGCCTCTGAGACTGCACACCAGTCATCTCCTCTTCTTCCCAAAGCCATGTGCATCCATATACAAAAGGAGAAACCATATTGCCCCAAAATAAGAAGGTCCCACCCATAGAGAGCACTTCCCCGCCCCGCCAAACCATTTGCCTTCTTTCACTGTGAGTACTCAATACAATAAACAGAAAAAGTGAAAAAAACCCTCAACTACCTCTCCAGCACTATGTTTGTCTGTGAGCAACATTAGTCTGTTCATGATGATATTGAACTAAACTCCTAAACTATAAGCAAGCCCCAATTCAGTGTTTTAATTTTTAAGAGTTGTCATGGTCATGATGTCTCTCCACAGCATTAGTAACATCAATTAAGACAGAAGTTGGTACCTTGAACTTGGTATTGTGCTTGTATTTGAATGTGGCCTTCCTAGTAGGAGCATGAAAGCCAATGATTCTGAGGGTGATTTAAAATGCAAGGGCAGTTCAAAATTTTTAAGAAAATAAAAATATTATTATGTGGAATAGAGATTGTTCTTGTGATGTTTTGTTGAAGAAAGTGGCTGCTTTTTTGCCCTTTCTCAAATATCTTCCTGAAGCTAAACTGAAAAGTCATGGATTAACTTTGACAGAGGAGATGTACAGACAGCCTAATATTGCCTGGGTTGGTTGTTAGTGGCTGTGTTTCTCCAGGTCTAAAATGAAAATGGGCAAGCTGAGCATAGAAAAATACAAAATGTACAGCTTGAAGAGAAAAGAGACACTAGGAAATGTACCCAGACTAAAGAAAAACCTAATGCTAAGTGGAATAAAGTGAACGGTAACATCAGAGCAATACCCCATCCAGCTAAGCTTCCAACTTATAAAAACAAATTAAGAAAAGTGAAAAGAAATTAAAGAAAAGTTTAAGGTCTGATGTGGTGGTACACATCTTTAGTCTCTGCACTCAGAAAGTAGATCACTAAGTTTGAGGCCCACCTAACTGACAGAACAAATTCCAGGACAGCCAAGCTTGGACAGTGAAGGAAACCATCAAAAGCAAAAAGCTGGTAAAGATATAGTTGAATGAGGAGATTATATTTCAGGCTCAACAAGCAACAGGACTTAGCTGCTTTGGCCATGTGGTTCTGGCTTTAGAACCAAATATACAAGAAAGGAGTTATTGAATATTATCTTTGACTAAGGAAAGCACCCAGTACAGGCATATGCCAAGGGTGTCACTGCATGGAGGCCTAGAGAGGTCATTGTTTGGAGCTGTGAAGGTCAAGCTTAGATTGCCTTGGAGATCCCAAGAATTTAGAGATGCCAGAGTCATAGGCTACCTGCCAAGTAAAACTACTAACAGAGAGTAGAGCCAGTCCAAGAGAGAGAAGTGTGCTGTAGTCAACAAAGCTGAAAGGAGTTGAAGATATGAAGAGCATTTTATCATTTGACATAAAATACAGTTTGGCCTTTGCACAACTGGGTTTTGGTTTTGCTTTGTTCTAGCATTTACTGCCTATTATCCCTTTATCTTTTTAAAATTGATAATATATGGTTTATGGCATTGCATGATGGGAGTATGTGATATACTTTTAATTTTAATTTTACAGGGATTATAGTTAACAGACTTTCATGAGTAACTGAAGAGATTTTGGACTTTTAAGTGGTATTTAGACTGATAGGTTATTGGACTTATGAAGCTGAACTGAATATATTTTTGCGTTATGTTATGGACACAAGCCTATGGACCCAAGAAGTAGAAAATGGAGGTTTGAATAAAAATGGCCCTTATAGAATCAGGGAGGGCCACTGTTAGGAGTTGTGGCCCTGTTGTAGTAGGTGTGGCTTTCCTTGTTGGAGGAAATAATTTACTGGGAGTGAGCTTTGAAGTTTCAGGTGCTCAAGCCAGCCCCAGTGTCTCTCCCTTCTTTTTGCCTGTAAATCAGATATAGGAATCTCAGCTATGTCTCCATCACTACTATGTTTGTCCATGTGCTACCATGCTTCCTGTCATAATGATAATGAGCTAAACCTCTAAATTGTAAGCAAGTTCCAATAAAATGTTTTCTTATATAAGAACTGTTATAGTCATGGTGTCTTTTGACAGCATTAGAGACCCTAACTAAGACGTAATTAAAATAAATTCCTATTTGCAGAGGATTAATTGCATTTGTCCTATTAAAGGGCAAATATGGACTCATACTCTGCAAGTGTATTTTCATTCCTCTCAAATATATCTCAATAGTAAAGAAAAATTAGTGGTGGATGAGTTAATAGTCAGAAAATTAACTTTGCCAAACAGAACAAAGACTATCCATTGCTTCTAGTATTCTGCACATATTAGATGTATGAGCTGTACTTTGGGGTACTTAATTGTCTCTATAAAATAGAAAACTCTTTATATAATACATCAATAGATCTCTCTTCTGAAGGAGCAGTACACTATTTTGCCAGTGTTGTTTCTGTGTCCTAGATACAATGGTCAGAATATAGGACTTTTGAAAAAACTTTCAATTAGTAAGACATAAAATCTATGTCAAAATACAGAAGATAACAACTTCAAAAAGAACAAAAAATCAAAGAGAATTCCTAATCAATATTATAAGTATCAAGTAAGCTACAGATCAAGATTGTATCCTACTAATGAAGACAATTTCAACAAACTGAGTAAAAGAAAACAGGTAAGGCTTTGAAACCAACATAGATATAGTTTCAGGAAATATTAGTCATTTTGAGGGAAAAATGATATTTAAATCTAACGTACTATTTTAAAATGTGCACCTTTGTTTATTGGGGAAAATCCTAAAGTCCAATTTAAGTGATAACTGTAAATTTAAATCCCATGCTTATCTGTGGACATTTTATATGGCTTGGCATCAAAGGCTACTCTTCTTGCTGAGAAACAAGGTCTTAATCATCAGCACCTCCTATTGCTTACATGTTAATATAAAAATATGGGTGCAATCAACTAGTCTAATGATATTATGTTGGTATGCAAGTGATTTCTAATAAATAGTTGACCATGTTAGTAACATTGAGAAATCTCCTATTCCCATCATGCAAAATGTTACAGGTCACAGGAGACCAAGAATAATCATGTGAATGTCAAGTTCACTGCAGACATAGATTATTAATTGATGTTTTAAAGTGTTTAGGGTTTGGAGAAAAACAACTTTTAGCACCACCCGAGTGCCAATATTCCAGCTGTATCTGCTTCCAAGACAGATTGTGGGTGTGTCACGATGCTTAGATTTCAGCTGTTCACTGAGACCATTGCCAAGATTAAGGGTCATCAAATACTTACAGAGTTTCTGAACCATTTGTTGAAATTCAGGGGTAATAAGCTATTTCATGTTTGTATTCTATGTTCAGGAAAAATAAAAACACTTTACATTTTCTTTAATCAAAGTTTTGTAAGTTGCATTGAGTTTTTATATAAAATTTGACTTCAAGAAATACAAAACAAAGAGATACCTCCATATATTATCAAAGAAATTAGACACCATGCTAATGCAGTTTTTGTATAAAATGGAATTTATGGTTTATTGTCATTTATGTTATGAATTTTTAATGAATTTCAGTAGTTATTGGGCATTTCTTATATAGGAAAAGTGAGATATAGATATTTTTCTTGTTGACTCAATTAATTTTTTCAGCTTTTACTTCTAAGTTGGGAATTTTTAATATTTAGATATAGGTGTATTAAAAGACTTAAAATGATAATACATTCTTAATATCTCTAGATAGTTCATTATTGCACTGAATTCTAAAATTAATAGAAATATTTACCTGTTCCACTCCTGAAAATGGCTACTGGGAACAGAATCCACCCTCATAGTAAATTGTGCAACTGCAATTCTAGCCTGCTGTGAGAAGCTGTCTAATGGAAAACTCTTTCAAATGTTCAAGGGATGTATTGTTGGTCCAGATTTTAATGGCTTTAGAGGAAAATGTTCGCTTTTGATTTTCAGTCAACATTTTCATGTTGATGTACATCAGCCTTCTGATGAACTTTATGTCTCTGTAAACCTCACTTCTAAAATACACTTAATGAGTTTCAGAGCCTGGAAGAATGCATGTATCCCTTTGAATTCAGAAAAGCAAAAGAAAAAATTTTTAATATCTCACATAAATACATTCAGAAGAATAATATCTAAAAATATAGTTCTATAAAACAGAAGTCATAGTTTGTCATTATTAACAAGACAAAAGTGCTTTTAACACGAAAACTTATTATTCATTGTGTATTCATAATATTATGAAAATAGACACTGAAAAATACATTTAACTAGGAAGTTATGTCACATATATAAAAAGCAGACACAAACAACAATCCTGTAAATGAAAACAGAGGGAAAGAACAATGTCTAGGTTACATGGATGTTTGTTATCAAAGACTAAATTTGAAGTTGTAATTTAATTACCTAAGCACTGAAGTGGATTTTAATACAGTTACTGGGGTTTTGTTGACATCACTAATAACATACCTTTTATTTTACTCACAAATGAAGCTTATACTAGAAGGCTAATAGAACAATTCATAACCTAGAACTGGAACTATTTGCAGATAGCTATAGCTTTGGAATATTATTAAAATTTTATGTATTTTTGTATGTATTTGTATGGACATATGCTTCCCAGAGTGGAAATGTCAAATTGAAACTCAGTTCTTTTCCTCTCAGTATCAGCAATGAACTCAGGTCATAGGCTTGTTGAGAAGAACCTTTATCCCCTGAGTTACTGTACCATCCCAACACATGTGAATCATTGTGCAACATAATGTGCTATGATTTTTACCATTGGATAAGCTTTCATATTTATACAGTAAGATGGCGACAGCTATGCACTATCTATGATGCATATCTGATTCAGAAAAGATTGGAGTAACTGTAGAATTAATATAATTAAATTAATTGCACAAAATAACCATATGTATTTTTTATTATGGGACAAATACATACATGTTCTAGTCACTCCATCAACACACTATTACTATTTTCTGTGAACTTGGCCCACCTCTCTTCATTCCTATAGATTTCTTTGCCATATTCATGACTGATGGTTTGTTTTGTATCATACAGAGTTTAAGCAGTGCTGCACATGTAACTTGGTTTTGAAAATGTTTAATAGAGCCTGATGGACTCACCCAGTGGGCACAGCTGCATGCAGTTTCTCCACTTGTCTTAGTATCTGTGGGTTGCCAATAGTTAAGCAGTAAGTGAGAAATCCATGTGATTTCCAAACCACAGCTAACTGGTGGGTTGGCCAGAGTCCAGTGGGCACAGGTCAGTGGGACCAGCTGTTGTGATTTTATGAATGCTATGACCTTACCATACTTAGAGTTGGCATCTGTCATCCCTTTTCACTATCTTTTCATTCTTCGACTCTTTCTTCTCTTTTTGGCTGAGCCTTAAGAAGGTGATAAAAATGTCTTGTTTTCATCCTTTAGATCTTGTGCAGGCACATGTGTGTCTCATATTCACCTACTTTTACTGCAAGCTAAGTCTCCTTTTATTATGCCTGGAAGTATCCCTTGTCTTTGCATTTCAACAGGTACTTAGAAAGTAATTTTTTGGTGTGTCAACTTAGCTCAGAAGCAAGCCCCTATAAACTAAGAATTCTTCAACTATAGTTTTAAGACAAGGGTTACAGTATAGACATGGAGTCCCTCATGTGAAGCAGGCTTTAAGTCCAATCAGAGAGCCGTCTGTTACTCCTACAGTCATGCAGCTATTGTATATTTCTCATGGCAGTTTGCTATTGTAGGTTATAGAATTCACAACTCTATACTACCTTTACTTCTCAGTAAGCTGTACAGCAACATTTGCACAGCATTTGAAAGCTAGGCAGCATGGAGAAAGCTTTAGCTTGGTGCTAACCTGATTTCTCTATATCTTGTAGCTTATGTGTGTGGTGTCTTCAGCAAAAGGTGTGATCCATTA
The DNA here is from genome assembly GCA_004025045.1 of Sigmodon hispidus. NCBI lineage: Eukaryota > Metazoa > Chordata > Mammalia > Rodentia > Cricetidae > Sigmodon > Sigmodon hispidus. The sequence continues at coordinate 52,224 of PVIH01002131.1, forward strand.
GCTTTGATGGACATTTAAGTGGCATGACACCACCATGATTTTTCATTTTGTTTATTTGTTACACTAATAACTTTTACATTTATTTATTACTTTTTGTGTTTAAATGCAGAATTGTGTATGCCTATGAATGAGCCTGGGCCATGTTACATGATTGGAGGACAGAGGAAATTTTGCAAGACCCAGTATGGGTCCTGGAGATGACATCCAAGTCATCAACTCAGCAGCCAGTGCCCTGATACTCTCACACATCATGATGGCCCACATCTCTATCTTTTACGGAAACCAATACTTGGTTGCTTTAGGTTTGTTTCCCAAGGAAACAAACCTAAAGTGAGCAACTTGGATTTACTAGCACCTCCAAAACCCAAACAAAATAAATGAATAAACGAATAAATAAATAAATAAATAAATAAATAAATAAATAAATAAATCTTTAAGACTATTTTCTATTTTCTCATTTCAGTTTCATCCATGATTTCTTGGTTACATCCACCATATAATTGAATGTCTGGCTGTTGGTTCACATACTGGGCTTATCAATGTGTCATGATGGTTTCAGGACATTTAGGATGAAGCTTAATTTTTGTGTGCTCAGATTCATTGCTTTTGAGGTAGAATGCCTGATTTGAGGCTTGTCAGAAGAGAAATGTGGATTTTGAAGTTTTTGAAAACTAAATTGGGAGCAAGCATTAGATCTCAGGAATAAATTTTAAAAGCCTGTGCACACAGCTACCATTTTTTATAGGTTGCTACAAAATATGATACTATTTGTGGTATTTCAGAGAAATAATTTTGAATTTAGATTGGTGATATTTTTATTTTAGCTTGACTTTAATGATATATTGACCTACATCACTCTTTTGAAAACTTTTTCTCTGAGAGAAAGAAATGGTTTGATATTATGTTCCAAGTGAGTAAAACAATATTTTCTTTCTTTTGTGTGGATGCAGATGTCAATATGTATGTGTGGGTGTGGGTGTGTACAAATTTAAGACTTTTCTTTTGTGTTTATTAGAGAACAGGTAAATTAGATGATAGCAGCATGCCATTTTTTCTTTATTCTATTATGTCTATTCAGTGCAGATTTTATTGAGAATTTTTTTTCTTTTTTATTATGAATAAAGTCATATTTTTTAATCTATGTATACCGTTGTTCATACTCCCTTCATTTACTGTTATATCAGATTTTTATGAAGTACTATGCCCCTGTCTGGGGTGAATAATACTTTGTGGGACTGGAGAAACCGATCTAACACTTGTGATTTGATTGTTTTACCCTTGAGATGAGACACATTTTATCAATCTCAAATTTCGTGTTGAAATCTCATTGCTTTTATAGTATCCTGGTCTAAGTCATTTCTTTAAAGTGCTGAATAAATCCACAAAACTGGAGTTAATTCAGATCAGTGGTCTATTACTGTTCCCTTTTACACTTTCCTGGCAATTTTCTTTCTTTGATGAATAGAATATATTTTGCCCTGGTTTAAACTACTTGTGGAGGTTTGCTTCTCCTCCCATAAAACAGTGGGATGAGATGGCTACCATTCCATTGTTTTCTTCAGACTACTTGACATTTGGTGTGCATTCCCCATTCATCTCTGTTCACTTCTTAGCTTGCAGGTGATGGCCACAAAAGAGAAACAGTCCTTTCCTCTCATACTACTGATTTCTCTCGGCACAAAGAAAGCACAGTAATAGCCAAGAATTCTATTTCCTTCCCATTTCCCTAAATTACATATTCTTTTTTATGTATAGTCCTTTTATGCAACATAGAGTTTAAATTTAAAAACATTCTTTTTTTGTTGAAGCTTACAGAACATCAGTTCTGAGTTCACTCTATATCTATCACATCTTTAAATACATATGGTTAGAGTGTTTTGCTATAATGATGAGAACAAATCACTGGGCATGAAGTGGTAGGTTCTGTGTTGCTTTGGTTCTTAATTCCTGTAGAAGCTCAGTGGTCATATTTCTAAAAAATACAATGTAGATTTACCTATACTTTGACATTTTGCCCCTTTTGTTGTTCTGTCGTTAGTTTCATTTTCATCTTCCTCTTCAGAGAAGTCCATAAAAGGATATAAACAAAACCAAACCTAGCCTCTTCATAGTTTCAAGATTATGGCATCAGTGTGGTCTTGAAGCATTTACAGAAAAAGACTGAGAAAGAACCAGATACACACACACACACACATTTGGTAGACCTTTTTCTCTGACTAATATTTTACTATAAAATCTTTTGCACTTATGTTGTGACTGAATTTCAAAAGTTTAGTCTACCTTGACTTAGGTTGCAATGAGGGCTTGATTTCTGTGTGTGTCTGTGTGACAGTTCCCATTTTGCCTTAGCATTTTGGCACTTTTTAGCAATGGACAAACTCCTATAAAAATAGTATTTATTAGCGTTTCATGTGGTGTTGAACTAACCTCAACTCCATTGCTCATTAGATTTATAACTTTTGTAAAACCTATTAATTTATTCTTAGTTTGTTTAATGTTTCAATAAGAAACTATAAATTTGTTTGATAGAATTAAATAAAATGACATAAATGGCACTGAATGATACAGAACTCTTTTTACATTTTCTCTGAAAAAAAGTCTGTCTGCTTATACTTCTAAAATGCTTGGATTATAGTCATCATCATCTCAGACTTTTTAGTCTTTGGATTATTATTATTTTATATTTGTCTTACTAATGTAATCAGATTGATTGTTACTGGGAAAGAATGCCTGACAGAAACAATTTAAGGTACAAAGAGGGTTCTTTGGCTTGGATTTGCAGTGGTTTCAGCGTATGGTTGCAGAGCTCCATGAGCTAGTGCTACTACGGAGGTGGAAACGCATGGAGAGCGGTGCCTCCACTGCTAGTGAACCAAAGAGTGAAGGAAAGACTGCTCAGGGGCCTATTATCCACACTGAGGGCCTAGTTCCTGAGTTTATTACCTCCTGGTAAAATCGTTACTCTTTGAAATTACCTGATTAACTTACACATTTGACAACAGCCTTGTGATCTATGCACCTCTCTACATGCTGTCACAGCCCAGAATTGCTTTGTACTAATCTCCCATGTATTTTTCAATTTATCAAGATGAGAATTAAGATTACACACCATTTCTAGTTCTTCTACACTTTTGTTTCTACTTCCTCTGTCTTTACTTGTTTTTTCTCTTCTGTCCTTCTACTTCACTCTTTGTTTGAGTATACTACTTCTATTTTTATGTTTTTTTAAAAAATTAAATTAATTTTAATAGCATACATGCCTGGAAAAGCAAAATTTTTATAGGTATTTTTCAATTTGTGAAAAATGGAATCATCACAAATACACCCAAATAGCCAGCAAACTGAGAATTCAATTGTTTTAGTGAGAGAAAAATTTATAAATGCAACTCAACTATAAACTCTGCAGGTAAATTGTATTTATATCTTGTTTTATTTTCTAAAGAAGTTACACCAAAATGAGTGCACTCAAATATAAAATGGTCATAGCTTTAAAACCTATCTCAGATTGCAAGTAACAATCAAGTTGACAACTTCTAATTATAGTGATTGCTTTGGATTAAAGGCAATAAAACTGTAATTATAATGTGGGTGCAATGGAGATTTTTCAGTCTATAACATTCCAATATTTTATTAGCACGTCTTCAGTAATCATCCAGCTGTAATATACAAACACCTATGAAATACAATAACTCTTCCCTAACTCAAACTAATTAGTCTGGGAATTAAAATAATGTAAAAATTAAAATAAAGTGTTAAACTAAGAGCTATTAGTAGTAATCCACACAAAAATTCTTACCAAATTAAAATTCTTGGTCTGTCTTTGAGGAATGTGTAGGCTAAGTACTTGCTGGTGTTTCTAAAAAACATTTTGAAGAAGGTGGTATTGGAGACAACAGAATTAGAAAGTGAAACTACATGTTTTATTGGTACACTTAATTAAGTCAATAGCCATATTTTCACTGTTGGATAAGATAAAAATACAGCCACTTATCTTCCATATAGTGATAGATTTTAAGATATGGATGCCTAAAACATAGTTTTTTTTTTTTTTAAATAAAAAAGGATTTTTTTTTCTTTTGAGAGAGAGAAACAGCAGCCATCTGAATTCTGCATCCTGAATTCCCATGTCTGTATATCTTTAGGGGAGAGGAAGAATTTCGATAAAAGAACTAGAAACTGTCCTCTCCATCTCATTGACTTGCTAAGTTAAGAAATTGAGTAACAGAGGTTTATAGAACTTGACCTCATTGACAAATGTTATCTTTCTCATTTCAAGTAATGATTTGGGTATAATTTAAATTTTGTTCTAACTTTTCATTTTTTTAGAAAAAATTGTATTACAAATTACCCATCTATTTAAGATAAGTTAATTTACCAGGCATAGTAATGCATGATTTTAATCTGAGCACTTGAAAGGCACAGGCAGGTGGATCTCTGTGATTATCAGTCCAGCAAGGGTTACATTGTGAGTCTCAGAGTTACATAATGAGATCCTATCTTAAAACTACCCCACCAAATAAAAGGAAAAGAAAAGAAAAATGTAAAATAAGTAAATGTGTTTGATGTTCTACATTTTATGAATCATATGATACTTTTTATCTCAGTAGCAGTCAGACGCCTTCTTTTCTTCCTGCTAATATTATTTTAGGAGGCCATTCATTGACCTTAGCAAAATTGAAAGCATATTTTCCAGTTTGCTTCACTTAAATTTGAGTTCTTAATTAGCTTTCATTTTCACTTTATGTTTATAGTGGTAATTTAAAAACAGATTATGAGCCATCTCTCCCTCTGGTTGAAATTTATCTGTTGTACTAATTTTTAAAAAAGTCTTACCTTTACTCTGAGAAAATGTCATGAGAGATTTTTTTCTAACTAACCTCTACACCTGTTTTCAACAAGTTGTATTTAACACAATCTCATTTTTTATCATTTTTTTGAATATCAACATCTGAGTTTCAAAAGTCACATATACTTAGGGTAGTGAAAAAAGACACAAAGTTGGGTGGGTAGGGAAATGGAAGACAGACATGGAAAGAGATGAGAGAGGGGTGAATATGGTCAGAGAAGGTTGTAGGAAATTCTCAAAGAGCTAATTTTAAAATGTCTGATATAAATCTAAAGTGGTATAAGTTATCCACAGAGTAATATTGTTTAAAAAAATAACAAAAATTTGAAAATTGGTTGTCTAAATCTAAGCATCATTTAGATGACTACAGTGAATTAATTTAATAGAAGGTTGGTATGTTGGAGAACAAATTTTCCTAGGGGAGTTATAGACTATTAAAGTTCCTGTTTTCACCATAGAGATGGGGGTAGAAGCTGCTTCTTCCTCTATCCCAAGCATAGTAAATTGGATTTACCAGAATGCCTTAGCAAAGTCTAGCATGGATCTGCATTAGATCTGAGGATGACAATAAGAATAGGCAGAGGCCATATTATGGGAACTAATTTCAATCTCTTGAAATTCTTGGTGAGAACTGAAATAGTCTTTCCAAGGACTTGTGTGGTCCACTGTGACACATATGATCTGGTGTCATATTAAATTCTCACCAAGGAGTTCTGAGGATGAAGAGTTGCTAACAAAGAAGCAGCATGTGTGAACATCAGGAAGTTGGGAAAACATTCTAGAGAAAGAACAAAAATTGCCCGCCTAGCAAAGTATATATTAACAAAGCATGAGAACTCATGGTACCATTTGTAACAGTCCCTCTTTCTTCGAAAACTATCTATCAAGACTATGCTCATGTCAATGAAAGGCCAGAGCCAACAGTTGAAGAAACCCAAGTGTCTCTTTTCTAGAGTGACTTCCAGCCAAACTCTGGCCATTTATAGAGCAGAGAAGGTATTTTAACTGAATGCAGATTGAATGAACACCTCAGATGGGTGTTCTTTCCTGTGGAGTTTTACACGGCTGTAGGAAGTATGCATTATTTAAGATTATGTTGTAAAATCAGGAAGGTTGAGGAAGCTACTGTGGAGTAAATGCTTCTCATAATGAAACAATTGCAAATGGACAGGAGACATTATAATAAAATTAGATAATGCTTAATCCTACACATCATATTTGTTTATTATGAGAGTATATTGATATTCTGTAAAGTAAAAATGTATCAATAAATTTTCATAAGAATGATTCAAGGTTACCTTTGCATACATTTCCCATATTGTTATAAATATCGAGGAAACCATTGGAAAAAGTAGAAACTCTAGACTATTATCCACAGAGCCTACTATAGCATTATATAACTGTTAACCTTGTCCTTTTTCTCTATTATATCTTTTAGAAATTATACATTTATGTTTGCTAAAAGCTGGCAGCTAGACATTATATTCCTTGACAGAGGCTGGGCTCTCTTGTTTTGGTGTTGTTGCCTTTCCCAGTCTTATTGGATATATGTACAATACATTAACTTGAAATAATCCACCTTAAAACATCAAGTATTAAAAACTAACTTGGGAGAGGTGAGCAGATTTAAAATCCTGGGCAGCCCATCCAGAGAATCCCTCTCAGGGTTGGGGTCTCATCCAAGGTTCTGATCTCAGACACTTGCTAGCAGACAGGCCTTAGGCTTTAGCTCCCCCAGCAACCCCTCACAGAAAGGACCTCCAATGGCTGGGCCCCACCTCTAGGGTAAGCTGCAACATCATAGGCAATAAGACATCTTCCAAACACAGAACCATGTCCAGAGCAGAGACAGACATCATGCAGACCCCTTGCTCAGAGCAGACAGGAGACATACAAACCCTCTAGCCACAATTGACTAGGAGCTGACCAAGTGTGAACCACTGAAGCCATGGAAAGATGCAAGTACAAGAATGCATATAACAATATGAAGAAAACCAAGGCAACACCAGAAGAAACTGGTGGTTCTATAACTCCAAGAACCAAATAAACCAATGAAGAAGAAACAGAAGGAAACAATAGCAAAAACAACTTTATTAAGTTTACAAAAGCCTTAAAGGGAAATATAAAAAATTCTCTTAAAGAAATAGAAGAAAATAAAAACAAAAAAATTGAAAGAGATGAACAAATTCATGAAAGAAAACCAAAAGAAGACCAAAAACTGAAAAAAAATCCAGGAACTAAAAATTGAAATGAGTGCAATAAAAACAAGCACAAAATGAGACAAAGGTGGAAATAGAAATTCTGAAGACAAGAGCCAGAACTACATATACGAGAATAGCTAACAGAATTCAAGAGATGGAAGAGAGAATCTCTGAAGTTGAAGACTCAATAGTGGAAACAGATACATCAGTCAAAGAAAACACTAAAACCAAAAAGCCATAAACAAAATGTTTAGGAAATATGAGACACCATGAAAAAAACCTAACCTAAGAACAATAGGAATAGAAGAAGGAGAATAATAGCAGCTCAATGGCACAAATAATGTACACAAAATATCCTAGAAGAAAATATACACAACCTAAAGAAGGAAATGTCTATAAAGATACAAAAAACTTACAGAATACCAAATAGATTTGACCCCCCAAAAAGTCTGCTCGCCACATAATAATCAAGCCACAAAACATACAGAACAAAAAAAAAATTGAGAGCTGGAAAAGAAAAGGGCCAACTTGCCTATAAGGGCAGACCCATCAGAATAACTCCTGAATAGTCAATGGAAACAATGAAAGTAAGAAGGACTTGTTCAGAAATTATACAGACACTAAAAGAACATGGCTGCCAACCTAGACTACTGGTTTGCTGGTATAGACCCAGCAAAACTATCAATCACCATAGATGAAATAAACAAGATATTTCATAACAAAGTCAGACTTAAACAATAACCACTCACAAATACGATCCTTCAGAAACCACTAGAGGGAAAACTCCAACCTAAGGATCCCAGATACACCCATGAAACCACAAACAATCAATATTCCCATGGAAGAAAAGGCCAAAGAAAGGAAATACATACAAACTACCACCAAAAATAACAAGATATATCAATCAGTGGTCACTAATATCTCTTAATATCAATGGACTCAATTCATCTATAAAAAGACATACTAACACGATGGATAAAAAAACAGAAGCCATCATTCTGATGCATACAAGAAACACACCTCAACCTTAAAGACAGACACAGGCACAGTGTAAAGGGTTAGGAAAAGATTTTCCGATCAAATGGTCCTAAGAAACAAGCTGGTGTTGTCATCCTAATATCTAACAAAGTAGACTTCAAATTAAAATCAATTAAAAGAGACCAGGATGGACATTACTTCTACATCTCAGGAAATATTGATCAAGATGAGATCTCAATCCTGAATATTTATGCTTCTAATATGAGGGCACCCATCTATATAAAAGAAACACTACTAAAGCTCAAATCCAATGTAACTTCAATACCCCAATTTCACCCTTGGATAGGTAAACCAGACAGAGACTCAACTGAGAAATAAGGAGTCTAACAGAGGTTATGATGCAAAAGGATTTAATAGATATTTACATAAGCTTACACCCAAACTCAAAGGAATATACATATTTTTCAGTACCACGTGGAACTTTCTCTAAAATTGACTATATAACAGGACATAATGCATATATCAGCAGATACAAAACAATGGAAATAATCCCTTGTATCATATTAGGTCACCATGACCTAAAGTTAGAATTCAACAACGTCAAAAATCACAGAAAGCCTACCAACTCATGGAAACTAGACATCACTGAAGTGAACGAACTCTGTGTCAAGGAAGATATTAAGAAAGAAACCAAAGTCTTACTAGAATTTAACAAAATGAATCTACACCCTACCCAAACATATGGGACACAATGAAAGCAATCTTAAGAGAAAAATTCATAGCACTAGATGCCTATATTAAAAACCTAGAGAAATCTCACACTTGAGAATTATTAACAGCACAGCTAAAATCCTTAGAACAATAAGTAGTAAACATACCTAGAAGGAGTAAATGACAGGAAATAATCAAACATAGAGCTGAAATCAATACAATTGAAACACAAAGAACAATAAAAGTAATCAATGAATCAAAGAGTTGGTTCTTTGAGAAAGTCAACAAGATAGATAAATCCTTTTCCAAACTTACCAAAAAGCAGAGAGAGAGAGAGAGAGAGAGAGAGAGAAAGAGAGAGAGAGAGAGAGAGAGAGAGAGAGAGAGAGAGAGAGAAAATCCAATAACAACAAAATCAGAAACAAAAAGGGGGACATAACAACAGAACCCCATGAAATCCAGAGAATTATCACATCATACTTTGAAAGTCTGTACTTCAAAAAGTGGAAAACCTAGAAGAAAAAGATAGCTTTTTGGAGGGGTACCATTTACCAAAATTAAATCAATCAGATTAAATACCTAAACAGGACTATAACACAAAGGAAATTGAAGTTGTCATTAAAAGCTTCCCAAGTAAAAATATGCCCAGTTCCAGATGGTTTCACTGAAGAATTCGACCAGACATTCAGAGAACTACTAGTCATACTCTTCAAACTGTTTCATAAAGTGGAAACTGAAGGAATATGGCCAAACTCTTTTTATGAGGCCATGATTACCTTAATACCCAAGCCACTCAAAGACTCAACAAAGAATGAAAATGACAGACCAATTTCCCTCAAGAATATTGATGCAAAAACTCTCAATAAAATTCTGGCAAAACTTATACATTAACATATAAAAATATCATCTACCACGATCAAGTAGGCTTCATCTTAGTAATGCAGGGATGGTTCAACATACGAAAAACCATAAACGTCATCCATCATATAAATAAACTGAAGGAAAAAAAACACATGATCATGTCATAAGATGCTGAAAAGGCCATTGACAAAATTCAACACTCCCTTATGATAAAAGTCCTGGATAGATCAGGAATACAGAGAAAATATCTAAATAAAATAAAGGCGATTTACAAGAGGCTGAATGCTAACATCAAACTAAATAATCAAAGAAATCTCAGTAAAATCAGGAGGTATGGCTGTCATCTCTCCCCTAATCTATTCAATGTAATTCTCAAAGTTTTAGCTAAAGCAATAAGAGAACAAAAGGAGATTAAAGGGATACAAATTGAAAAGAAAAAGTGAAACTATCTTTATTTGCAGGTGATATGATTATATACACAAGTGTTTCACAAAATTCTTACATAGAACTTCTACAGCTAATAAACAACTTCAGCCATGTAGCAGGCTACAAGATTAACTCAAAAATATCAGTACCCCTCCTATACACTAAAAATAAAAGGGCTAAAATAGAAATAAGGGAAACATCACCCTTTATAATAGCTGCAAATACCATTAAATGCTTGGGGTAACTATAACCAAAGAAGTAACAAATCTATTTGACAAAAACTTTAAATCACACACACACACACAAAAATCAGAAAATGGAAATATTTTCCATGTTCCTAGATAGGTCAGATCAACATAGAAAAAATGGCAATCTTATCAAAAGCAACCTAGAGATTAAATGCACTTCCCATCAAAATCTCAGCACAATTTTTTTACAGATATTGAAAGAACAAAACTCAATTTCAATTGGAATAACAGGAAAGCCAGGATTACCAAAACAAGTTTGCTCAACAAAAGAACCTCAGGAGGCATCACCATCCTTGACTTCAAGCTATACTATAGAGCTACAGTAATAAAAACAGCCTGGAACTGGCATAAAAATAGACTTGTGGATCAATGGAATCAAATTGAAGATCCCGATATTAACCTAAAAACCTATGAACACTTAATCTTTGACAAAGAGTCCCAAAATACTCAATGGAAAAATGATAATATGTTTAACAAGTGGTCTTGGCAAAGCTGGATAGCACTGAGTTGAAAAATGCAAATAGATCCAAGCTATCATCCTGCACAAAACTCAAGTCCAAGTGGATCAAAGACCTCAACATAAACCCAGCCACACTGATCATGATAGAAAAGAAAGTGAGAAACACCCTCCAAGGCATTGGACAGGCAACCACTTCCTAAATAGAACACCAATACCACAGACACTAAAAACAACAAGTGATAAGAGGGATCTCCTGAACCTGAGACACTTCTGAAAAGCCAAGGACACAGTCAGTAAGACAAAATAAGAGCCTACAGATGGGAAAAGATCTTTACCAACTCTACAAATGGCAGAGGACTGATCTCTAAAAAATATAGAGAACTCAAGAAACTAGAGCCCAAACCCTAAATAATCCATTTAAAAAATGAGGTCAGAACTAAAAAGGGAATTCTCAGCAGAAGTATAACAAATGGCTGAAAGGCATTTGAAAAAGCACAAATATCTTTAGTCATCAGAGAAATGCAAATTGAAACAACTTTGAGATACCACCTTACATTTTTCAGATTGGCTAAGATTAAAGACACAAATGGTAGCCTATGCTAGAAGTGATGCGGAGTGAGGTAAACACTCCTCCATTGCTAGTAGGAGTGTAAGGTTGTTTAGTCATTCTGGAATTCAGTATGGTGGTTTCTCAGAAAACTGGGAATCAATCTCCCCAAGGACCTAGCAATACTACTTCTGGGTGTATACCCTAAAGACGAACAGTCACACTCCAATGGGATTAGCTCAACTATGTTCATAGCATAATTTTCGTAATAGCAAGAACCTGGAAACAACCTAGATGCCCCTCAACTGAAGAATGGATTAACAAACTGTGGTATATCTACACAATGGAGTACTACTCAGCAGTTAGAAAAAAATGATATCATATAATTCGTAGGGAAATGGATGGAATTGGAGAATAACTTCCTGAGCGAGTATCACAAATCCAGAAAGATAAGTAGGGATGTACTCATTCATTAGTGTACTTTAAACAAAAAGCAAAGCATACCCAATCTACAAATCACAACCACTGCACAGCCTGAGATCTGAAGCACCTTGGACTGGCAACTTGGAGTCCATTCCCTCCAGAGGAACACCTGACCCAGTCTTGATATTGGAATAAGGAAAGAGCATTTGCCTGGAGTGGATGCTGAACTAAGCCACCTTTGAACCTTGGGACCTCCTGTCTTTGCAATGAGTAAGATAAGAAAATGAGGAGAAGAGAGAGTGATTGAGAGTGGTAGAAGTGGGAAGAGAGTTTGTTCAAGGGGATACATGGATAAGAAATGAGACTTTATTCATAATAACAAAAATGAAAACAAAAATAGGACAAAACCAAAAAATAAAAAAATAAAAAAACTTGGTATAAGGTTAACTGAACCATAAAGAAATATTTTAGAGACAGCAATGCCCCCACACACTGACCCCAACTAGTTTTCATAACAAACAGTGTCAGCTTCTTGGAAGCTCATACTGTATTATTAGAGAATAGACACTTTATTTGATAAAAAGCAATAAACAAGTATAACAATAAAGACTTTCCACGATTGCAGTTTTTTTTAACCAAGAGTGAAACCACTTATAATTACGTGTGTGTGTGTGTGTGTGTGTGTGTGTGTGTGTATGTCTGTATGAGAAAAAGGGAGAGAGAGGAAGAGAGAGAAAGGGAGGGAGAGAGAGAGGGAAAGAGAAAAAGAGATAGGAAGAGAGAGGAGAGAGAGACAGAGAGAGAGAGAGAGAGAGAGAGAGAGAGAGAGAGAGAGAGAGAGAGAGAGAGAGAGCATGCATAGTTGTACATATATGTGGAGGCTAGAGGACAATTTGTAGGAAATGGAAGTCACCTTCTACCTTGTGGTTTTCTGGACTCATACTGATAATCTTGCTTGCTTATTAAATGTCTAAAGAAACTTTACTATATTGCGCTAGAGATCAAATACTGATCACTGGGGAAAATATTGATGAGGAAAGATTTCCAAGAAATGTTTACTGAATTTTGTAGACTCAGACTATTATTTTTATATGTTTGAATTGTTACTAAAATACTCCATATTTCATACTAAGCTTAAGTTTAAAAAGTAAACGCAAAATATTAAGATTATTATTTAAGTTAGCTAAAAGTATTTCATTTTTCATTTTAGTTTTTATAAAATTGAGAAGAAATATTTTTGAAAATAGAAACATATTTATTATTGTTTTAGATGTATGTCAATATAGAAGTAATCTGTAAGCATAAAATTTGAAGTCTTCATTGGTAAATTGCTAACATTCTCATGAAAATGCTAAATTTGGCATAACATCACTCTACTTATTGAACAGGAAATAATAAACAAAAATAAAAATACTACTCAGCAAACTGTCTAATGTGACCATCATGTCAACTGTTGTTAGGAATTAAATACAAGATAGCAGTTTGTGAACTTAGCTGTACTTTTAAAAGTTAATTTCATTTGTCACTGTATACAAACCTAGAGTCTCCTGGATAGAGGGAATTCACTTGATGAACTGCCTATATCAGACTGGCCTGGAAACATTATTGTGTGACATTTCTTGGTTACTAATTGAAGTAGGAGGGTTTAACCTACTGTGGGTGTAGAACGCTTAGACATGTGGGGCTGGGCTGTACAAGAAATGTGGTTTACTTAACACAAAGCTGGGAGTGAGCCAGTAACTAGTGTTTATCCACAATCACTGCTTCAGTTTTGCCTTGGACTAATTCCTTAAGTTCCCCTGATGGCAGCCTGTCACCTGTAAGAGAAAATAAACCCTTTAAATCTTTCCTTTCTTCCCCAGATTTCTTATAATCAGGATGTTTGTCACAGCAAAAGAAAGCAAACTAGAAAGCACAGCTGAGTTCATTTTAAACAGCAGTATTTAGTAAGTTACTTTATTTCTAAAATTCTGTTTTTGATATTACAAGGTACTTAGAATATAAAAACATGTTTGCATAGTTCAAAATTATATTCTATGAAAGCTAAAATGTTCCATATTTAAAGTATTTCTGAAATTGTTTTCATGATATTACAAGGTACTTAGAATACACAAATATGTTTGTATAGTTCAAAATTGTATTCTATGAAAACTAAACATTCTTCATTTAAGAAGCATATTAAACTTGTGCATAAATAAAATCATAAATACCAGGAGATAGAACTAGAGTCTTTTTTTCAGATTTTTTCTTTTTCTTTTTCTTCTTTGCTCTCTACATCCTGACATATACACTGGGCCTTCAGTCAATGAGGCTTAGGAGGGATTTCTTAGATGAAAAAGAGATCTACGCTTTAGCTTTAATTTATCTCTAGTGTTCACTGATCTCTAGAACAAATATTAAATCCACTGGAGAAACCAACAATATGAAAAGAAAGCTCTTCTAAATTACATGATGTACACATACAATTTTTAATAATGCTGTTTGTGTAAAAAATTAGAAACTCATTATATTATAGAGTGACAGACATATTTAGAATAGTGTGCTTAAACAATATTCTCAGTTTCAATTTTTAGTGGTTGTTGGAATTTAGGCACTGCATTGAAATTAAACATAAAGTTTATATTCAGTGTAAACACAACATATAGACTACAACATAGACTTGGTGAAAGTGTTTCTGTCATAACTATTTCATCACATAACAAGACAAGGTTAAACAGCTATTGGGATCTTCCCTTTTCATGAAATAATCTACATGGTGACATTGAGAGTTTAAGGTTGTATTGTTTGTATTCAACTTCAAACAAAATTTTCTACTATTTTGTATTAAAATTGTTTATAGGAACACTTGACCTTTATGGCTTGTGAACTTTGGAAAGAATCATTTGAACTTTGTGATATTTTCCAATCTCATTACTTGGCTTCTTATTTTACAGACCTCTGGTGAAACTGGCATTTAACAGAATGAGACAGAGATGCAGAAGCCCAAGTTGTGTTTGCTTAGTGACTAATTTTCAGAAGGTATCGGAGGTTTCTATGTGAGTGAAAATGCAAGAGGCAGTCAGTTAAGTTCACCGTGGGTGTCACTTATTTATTACATCAGAAGCAGCCTTCTCGAAATAGAGCTCTTTCTGAGACAGAATCATGAGAAGGGAAGTACAGTCTTGGTTTCATGGACTCAGTAGCAGGCTCATCTCTAATTGCTACATCCTTGAATGTTACAGAAAGATGTGCAGACATGAGGGTACTCACAGTAGGCATGGGAAGGAGACATTTTTACTATGAATGTACTCACAGCAGCTGTGGCTTCTTTACTATAATTTCTAAAAAAAAAAAATAAAATCTCAATAGGTGTTCAAATTCTTTTATTAGTATTTATTTTCTAAAGTTGTGCCCATATTCAAGACCTCTAATTTCGTTAACTGATACCAATAGGAAGATTCATATAAAGTCAAAGAAAAGTAGATTTAGTTTATTTTGCTCTCAATGACACACAACCTGATGAGTTTATCAAAATGTAATGTTCGGTTTCCAACAAGAAATTCACGCATTTTCACTGCCACATAGATAGAACATAAATGATCAAAATCAGATTCAAATGGTTTGTTTTCCAAGGTTATATTTCCTAACTGCACTTTCTCTCATTTGCTTCCTGAAAACAATGACATTTGATAAGTATAGAACTTTGTGTTGGAATTGAGTTTTAATTAATAAAAATCTCACAAAAAATTAGTAAATAGTTTAGAACGACAACAAACAAAACCCCTCAATCAAATGATAGATGAACATATTAGAGTAGAATAATTTAGATTTTTTAAATTTTTTTTATTTAAATTTTTTTTTACATACCAACCACAGTTCCCCTTTCCTACCCTCCTCTCATTCACTTTCCAGCTTTCCCCCATCTCACCCCCACTCACTCCTCAAAGAAAATAAGAAGGGTTAGGGTTAGGGTTAGGAGTCAACAAAGTTGGGAACCTCAAATTGAGGCAGATATAAGCCCCTTCCTCCTTGTATCAAGGCTGAGCAAAGCTTCCCTTTAGAGAAAATGTGTTCCAAAAAGCTAGGTTATGCACCAGGTCGCACTGCCAGAGGTCCCACCACACAACTGTCATCCACATTCAGAGGGCTTAGTTAAGTCCCATTCAGGTTCCCCAGCTGCCAGTACAGAGTCAGTGCGATTCCAATAAGTAAGGTCAACTGTTTCTGTGGATTTCCCCATTCTGATTTTGACTCCTTTGCTCATATAATTCCTCCTCCCTCTCTTTGACTAGAGTCCAGAACCTCAGTTTACAGCTTAGCTGTGAATCTCTACATCTGCTTCTCTCAATTGTTGGATGAAGATTCTATGATAACAATTAGGGCTATCATCAATTTGATTACAGGAGAAGGCCAGTACACATTCTCAAAGAATGCACATTCATAGCACAAGGAAATTTGTTCAACTATGTTTATAGCAGCATTATTTGTAAGAAACAAAAATTGGAGATAACCTAGATGCTCCTCAACTGATGAATTAATAAAAAAAATATGGTACATTTACACAATTGAGTATTATATGCAGCATTTAAAAATGACATCTTGATATTTTGCAGGTAAATAATAGAACTAGAAAAAATCATCCTGGATGTTGTAACTCAGACCCAGAAAGACAAACATGGTATGTATTCACTTGTAGGTGGATATTTGAAATAAAGCAAAGGATAACCAGACTACATTTTACAACCCCAGAGAAGCTAGGTAACAAGGAAGAGCCTAAGAGACACATCCATGATTTATTCCTTTGGGAAGGGGAAATAAATAAGTAAGATCTCCTAGTAAATTGGGAGCATAGTGGTGGTTCAGGGGTAGATTCTTATATCCATTCAGCCAAGTGCTTATGTAGGGTTACATTTGACATTGTCTTTTTAAATTAAATGATAATTTAATGTCATTTAGTAAGGAATTCAGCATTAAAAACATTTAACTGGGTTAAGCCATGCACTATTTCCCAAAGATAATGGGGTGTTATGTAGATGAATCTTACAGAACCTAAGTAGTATCTGGGTTAGCACATGTATTTGTTTAATATGAAGAGTGTCTTCAAATGAATGATTATAACTCTATTTTTAATATTTGAAAGCAATTGGAAGATTCAATTGTATTTTTCTATCTATGATTACTCAGTTTTAATTATCTTTTATTTATATATCTATTAATTTTGTTGCTTCACAGTTAATAGTATTACATAATCTTGGGATTGTAGATATTCTTTTTGGTAAATATTTAAACATCTTACATGTGCAAATATTAATCTGGGTTTTCACAACTAACTTCTGGAAATCCATTACTATAGTTCTACCTTTTAAACTAATGCTTGTGAGATAAATAAATGAGCTAATAGATGCTATCATACTGAAACTGAATCATGTTTCCATTATTCACCAATAAAATCTCAATTTTCTATACAGTTTTGTAAAACCTGGATAGATATTTTCTCTCTATTTATCTAAGGAATTTAAGTTTAGAAATTTGCTAACAGAGAACAGTGTGATTTCCAGTATTCCATTAGGGAGCCAGTGTCAAATTCATCTTTTCATTTCTAGTTTATAAAATTAATTTCTAAACAGACATGATTTCAAACAAACTGGAAGAAACAGATCAGCATGAAGGAAGAAGTGTATGGAGCAGGATGTAGAAAACAAAATTCCTGCTGTTCTAAATTCAGAAGTAGGAGCTTTTATTGTTCTCCATACTCATGGCTTAAGACCACAGGCAAGCCATTCTTCCTAGGGAATGCACTCTTTGGTCTTATTTTGTTTTATTTTATTTATTTATTTTTATACTGATGACTTTAGACCCTGTAACAGAATGGAGTTAGGCTTTCTGTTCTTTCACATATGTTAGAAATGCCTTATGTTGAATCTCATTCAGATTAGAGGAAAAATTATAAATATGAGGCTAAATCTCTTCAGAACAGTTTTCTATAACTGTCAGTCACCTAAAAATTTAAAAAAAATATAGTCATATATATAAGGAGTAAAGCACTAAATGATGATACGAGAGGTTGGCTAAGAAGTTCATGCTCTGGAAACTTTTACCACTTGTGAGGCAAAATGGAATTGACATGTTTTATTTAAAAAAATTATTACATAAAATTTGTATGAGCTATAATTCTTAGAAAGTAAAGATAAAAAAATAAAATAAATTAAGAAATTTCATTTGTCTCATACTCTCAAAGTTACGTTTCTTGTCACTAAGGGGCAATTTTATCTTTGATTTCTTTTTTTTCTTTTTTTTTTTTTTTACATTTTAATTTTCATGAACTTCCCAGATGCCAGCCTAGAATCATTAGGACAAAAAAAGAATTTTGAAGGTGTAAACATGTCTGACATCAGTGATGGCCTGAACTCTGCTTCAGTAATGAACATGTCTTGAGTACCAGTTAAGAAAGCAATTCCAGCATTTTTTGGAATTTTCAAAAAGGGATTGATTGCTTTCTAAGAGTGAAAGAATAAGTTTGTCATGAAAATAAGGGTGTTCAAAGCAAAGCCCTTTGAGAGTGTCTTTGTTTAAATTACTTAGAAATGGGCTTTAATGCTAAAAGGAGTTGTAGATGCTATAGGTACACTTGGGGTAATATTTTTTCTTACACAAAATATAATACTAGTTGATATACCAGTTTGGCCCTGAATTATATGTTAATGAAATGTTTTAAACAATTTTGATGATGCAACAATATGCATGCAGTTGTAACCAAAGAGGAAAAGATACACAATGCTCCTATTTTAAGCACATTTTTATTATAAATCCAAAATTTAAAATTTTTCTGTGTTGCTTAGTGTTTGGAAGCAACCATAGACACTAAGCTCCCCAGCTTCTCAGAGTTCTTGTTCTTGGCTAAACATTCCTCACTCAAAAATCAAATATCCCATAGGATTTCACCACTGTTATCAGTATATTCCCAATTGTGCCCTAAATATATTTTTTTTGGCTACACAGTATCTCTAATAAAGAATCAGCAGGCTATACTCATAGTTATACCATAAAACATGAATGATATTGAAGCACACCTTAGAAACATGTACACAAAGGAGGTCATACACATAGTAATAATATCTAAGTACACACAAGCACACAGAGGAAAGGCTTATAGAAATAACATCTAAGCCCTCCTACACATTTGCACAGAGAGAAGAACCCAACAATAGGCACAGGACTCAAAGGAAGGAAATTATAATGTGTGCAAGTTCTGTGATTTTGGACTGCTAACCTCACAAAATGCTGCAATTGACTTTATCTCCAGTAAAAATCTTAGTTAAAACTAACTCCTAATAATCACCTTTGTTTCAATGGGATCATTTCAATTTTTCCCTCTGCATAAAATCTATTAAAATAGTTATCAATGTGGAATTAGTTTGATATCTTAGCTTTATATTTATATAACCAAGGAAACATGGTTTTTTAACTTTCTTTTTGTAATTTATTTATTTTTTAAGAATTAAACACAAATGGCAAATTTTTAACCAAATTAAACAAAAAAGGGAGACCCACTTCAAGAAAACTAGAAATTGAAACACAAACATTATAACAGATATGAATGAAATTTCCAAAAATTATACGAATATACATTATAAATTTTTTTGATAAACTGAAGATTCTGAGAAAAAAAACTGGTGAGTTTTTAGATAGCAAAATTAAACCTAAATTCAATGAATGATTTTAACAAATGCATACTTTGTAACCTTGAAATACTTAAAAATCCTAACAAAATATTCCATACTAAAAATAAAAAACAGCAATAAAAAACACAAACACAAGAAAATATGAACTTACTATTGAATTATACTACAACTTAAAGTATGACAAATACATATTATATTTTTTCATTAAACCTAAAAAATCCCAAGCCTTTAAAAGTTACAAAGCCAATGAAACCCTGATATTAATCACAGTATTTGTATTTCCTTTTTTTAAGATTTTTTCTATATATATTTATTATTTGCTGCTTTTACATCATCACCCTCATCAAACTCAGATATGAGACCTCTCAATATCATGCTCACTCTTATGATATCCCCGTTTTCAAAACAACCCATTCATGATGCTCATTTGCTTACTGGAGCATAATTAAACACCCTGTGGCCAGACCCTTAAGGAAAACAAATCTTTCCTTACTCACCCCTCTGGCAGAAGCCATCAATGCAAAAGTGAGGCATTGTGTCAATTAGTTATGCTCTGGTCTTGAGTTCTTGTGTACAATGACATCTCTCTTTTTATGTTTTTTTTTTTTTTTTTAAAAGTCCACTAATGAGTGAGTACATCTCCTGCTTTTCTTTCTGGGACTGTGATTCCTCGCTCAGGAGGATATTATCCAAATCCATCCATTTGCCTGCAAATTTTAGAGTATCATTTTTTTTCTTACTGCTGAGTGGTACTCATTTGTGCAGATGTACCACAGTTTGTAAATCCATTCCTCAGTTGTGGGGCATCTAGGTTGTTTCCAGGTTCTTGCTATTACAAATAATGCTGCTATGAACATAGTTGAGCTACAGCTTTTGGGGTGTGAATGTGCATCTTTAAAGTATATGTCCAGAAGAGGTACTGCTGGATCTTTGGGGAGATTGATTTCCATTTTTCTGAGAAAATGTCATACTGTATTCCAAAGTGGTTGAACAAGTTTACAGACCCACCAACAATAGAGGAGTGTTCCCATTGCTCCACATCCTCTCCAGCTTAGGCTGTCATCTGTCTTTTTAGTCATGGCCCGTCTGACAAGTGTAAGAGGGTATCTCAAAGTTGTTTTGATTTGCATTTCTCTGATGGCTAAAGATATTGAGCAATTTTCATGTGCCTTTCAGCCATATGTAATTCTTCTGCTGAGAATTCCCTTTTTAGTTCTGATTCTCATTTTTTAATTGGGTTTTTAAGGGTTTGGGGCTCTATTTTTTTGAGTTTCCACTTGAGTTTTTGAGTTATATTTTAGAGATCAATCCTCTGTCACTTGTAGGGTTAGTAAAAATCTTTTCCCATTCTGTAGACTGTTGATTTGTCTTATTGACTGTGTCCTTGGCCTTACAAAAACTTCTCAGTTTCAGGAGGTCCCACTTATTGACTGTTGTTCTTAGTGTCTGTGCTACTGGTGTTATATTTAGGAAGTGGTCACCAGTACCAATGCATTGGACAGTTTTTCCCACTTTCTTTTTTTATCAAGTTCAGTGTGGCTGGGTTTATGTTGAGGTCTTTGATCCACTTGGATTTACTTTATGTGCAAGGTGATAGGTTAGAATCTATTTTCATTTTCCTACACACTGGCATCCAGTCATGCCCTTACCATTTATTGAAGATAATATCTTTTTTCCATTGAATATATTTGACTTCTTTGTCAAAAATCAAGTGTTCATAGGTTTATGGGTTAATGTCCGGGTCTTCCATTAGATTCTATTGATCCACAAGTATGTTTTTATGCCTGTACCAAGCTGCTTTTGTTACTGTGGTTCTATAGTATAATTTGAAGTCGGGGATGGTGATGCCTCCTGAGGTTCTTTTGTTGAGCAAAATTATTTTGGAAATCCTGGCTTTCCTGTTATTCCAAATAAAATTTAGTATTGTGCTTTCAAGTTCTGTAAAAAATTGTGTTGGAATTTTGATGATAATTGCATTGAATCTGTAGATTGTTTTTGATAAGATTGCCATTTTCTTTATGTCGACCCTACCTATCCAGGAACATGGATAGCTTTCCATTTTCTGATATCCTCTTCAATTTCATTCTTCAGTAATTTAATATTATTGTCAAATAGATTTGTTACTTCTATGGTTATAGCTACTCAAAGATATTTATTGATATTTGCAGCTACTATAATGGGTGATGTTTCCCTTATTTCTTTTTCAGCCCTTTTTTTTTATCTTTAGTGTATAGGAGAGCTACTGATTTCTTTGAGTTAATCTTGTATCCTGATATGTTGCTGAATATATTTATCTGCTATAGAAGTTCCCTGGTAGAATTTTGTGGGTCACTTATGCATACAATCATATAATCTGCAAATAGAGATAGTTTCACTTCTTTTTTTCCAGTTTGTATCTCTTTAATCTCCTTTTATTCTCTTATTGCTTTAGCTAAAACTTTGAGAACTATATTGAATAGATAAGGGGAGGGAGGACATCCTTTTCTAGTTCCTGATTTTAGTGTGATTGCTTCGTGCTTTTCTCCATTTAGTTTGATTTTGACCGTCGGCCTTGTGTATATCACCTTTATTATATTTAGGTATTTTCCCTGTATTCCCGCTGTCTCTCTTTTATCATGAAGGCATGTTGGATTTTGTCAAAGGCTTTTTCAGCATTTAAGTCAATGATCAAGTGCTTTTTTTTTTTCCTTCAATTTGTTTATATGATGGATGACATTTACAGTTTTTCATATGTTGAACTATCTTTGCATTTCTGGAATGAAGCCTACTTGATTGTGGTGGATTGTAGTTTTTATATGTTGTTATATGCAGTTGGCCAGATTTTTATGGGAATTTTTTCATCAATGTTCATGAGGGAAATTTTTGTGTAATTCTCTTTCTTTTTTGTTTGTTTGAGTGGCTTGTGTATCAGGGTTATTGTCGCCTCATAAAAAAAGTTTGGCAATATTTTTTTGATTTCTACTGTATAGAACAATTTGAAGGGTGTTGGTATTAGCTCATTTTTAAATGTCTGGTAGAATTATGCAGTGAAACCATCCGGTCCTGGGCTTTTTTTTTATTTTATTTGGGAGACTTTTAATGACAGCTTCAATTTCCTTTGGTTATATAGGTCTGTTTAGGTCTTTAATCTGTCTTGATTTAATTTTGGTAAGTAGTACCAGTCCAGAAAGCTGTCCCTTTCTTCTAGGTTCTCCATTTTTGTGGAGTATAGATTTTCAAAGTATGACCTAATAATTCTCTTTATTTCCTAGGGGTCTGTTGTTATGTTCCGTTTTTATTTCTGATTTTGATTTGGATACTCTCTCTCTCTCTCTCTGATTTTTGGCTAGTTTGGATAAGGGCTTATCTATCATTTTAAATTTCTCAAAGAACCAATTCTTTGACTCATTGATTTTTTGTATTTTTTTATTTCAATGGTGTTGATTTTAGCTTTAAGTTTGATTATTTGCTGCTGTCTATTCCTACATGGTGAGTTTGATGTTAATTGTTCTAGGCCCTCAGCTGTGCTGTTAGTTCTCTAGTGTGGGATTTCTCTAGATTTTTCATATAGGCATCTAGTGCTATGAATTTTCCTCTTAAGACTGCTTTCATTGTGTCCCATAATTTGGGGTATATTGTGGATTCATTTTTGTTAAATTTTAGGAAGTCTTTGATTTCTTTCTTAATTTCTTCCTTGGCCCAGAAGTTTTTTAGTTGAGTGATGTTTAGTTTCCATGAGTTGGTAGGCTTTCTGTGGTTCTTGATGTTGTTAAACTCTAACTTTAGACCCTGGTGATCTGAAATATACAAGGTGTTATACACATTTTTTTGTATTGTTAATATTTGTTTTCTTACCTAGTATGCTCTCAGTTTTGGAGAAAGTCTCATGGGGTGCTGAGAAATATGTATATTCCTTTTTGTTTGGGTGGAAGGTTTGGTATATATCTACTAAGTCCATTTGGGTCATAACTTCTTTTAGATCCTTTATTTCTTTGTTGAGTTTCTGTTTGGTTGACCTATCCAAGGGTTAAAGTGGGATATTGAAGTCTCCCACTATTAGAGTGTGAGGTTTGATATGGGGTTTAAACTTTAGAAGTGTTTCTTTTACATATGGAAAGTCTTTGTTGGTTTCTGCTTTTGTATCTATCATGTTAGAGTGTGTCAGTGACTTATTTTTATTTAGAAATTACTGATTTCCCAAAGACAAATTGATAGATTGGTTATAGGCAAACATGTTATGCTGAAATATTAACATCTTGCTCATTGTACCCAAGATTTAAAAGAATCACTGTTAAACATTATTTAACTTGGTGTGTTTTGAGATAAAATTATA
This sequence comes from Sigmodon hispidus, assembly GCA_004025045.1. Lineage (NCBI taxonomy): Eukaryota > Metazoa > Chordata > Mammalia > Rodentia > Cricetidae > Sigmodon > Sigmodon hispidus. The sequence continues at coordinate 75,898 of PVIH01002131.1, forward strand.
ATTGGAAGTTCATTGTATTTGGGGTAAATTTGAACATCAAAACCACTGTCCAATCTGGGAGAAAAAACATCATTTTCTTATCAATTTATTTGTCCTGAATGGTAGGAGTTTGAAAAAAATCTGTCAAATACTTGAGTTGATAACAATGTCACTTGTACATAATCCATATGAGTTTATTATTGTCTGTTCACAGATATGAAAGAAAATATATATATAATGTTGATTGTGAATAAAATATATGGTCAATGTTTTAAAGCTTAAAAACTAAGTGAAAACAAAGAGAAATGAGAATAATTTATTTAAAAACTATGAAACATTACAGGTCAATGTTAATGCAATAATTAAAGACATATAATATAATTTTTAAAAATAGAAGACACATATTCTTTAGCAAAAGTGTCTAATGTAGATAAATAAAGCAATACTTTTACTCAAATTGAAATTCACACAAATGTTATAATTACTTATAAAAAATTATTATAAAGGTGAAAGGTGTTATTTAAAAACTTATCAAGAATATTGTGTAAATATTGTTTATCTGAAATATTTATAAGCAAAACTATTGTACAATCTCATTATGAACTGCTTGAGTCCAAGGTCTTGCTTATTTTCCAATATATACCTAAAACTTTTAAAAAACCTGCTATCACATATGTATTCAGAAAGAATTGGTAGAAGAGACTATAAAGAATTTAGTGGTGATTTTCTCAATTCTCTGAGAGAGAAACAATAATTTTTAATTTGTCAAAGATTCACTCAATGTTATTTTATGTGTATGATGGTTTTGAATGCTTGAATGAATATAAAATCACCTTCATGCAGTGTCCAAGCAGGCTAGAAATCTCCCAAATTGTAGTTAATGATATATATATGTGAGCTGTCATATGGGACCTTAGAACAATCCTGGGTCCTCTGCAAGAATAGCAAATGCTAGCTCTCAAGCCCTAATAATCCTTAAAATTTTAAGAGAGCACAACATGTGGACTTTTCAAAGCAGAAAGTCCCAAATTTTTGAAACTGAAAAAGAACAATGTAATATTAGATCTGAAAACTGTGTCTTTCCATTGGCTTTGTAAAAGTCTTAAATCTAGCTTAAGACCTTTCAGAAAAGACAGTTCAGAAATAGAAGTAAAGAAGTTACTGATAATGATTTACTATGAAAATGGATACTCACAAATGTTGCCAGATATTGATCTATTGGATGTATTAAAGCCACAATCCAATTTTGAAGAATCAGGCAGCGTTACTGTTTCATGAACTTCAGTACTGTGCTTATATAGAGTAAACACATGTGCTCATCTCATGATTACAGCTATGAGAATTTTTAAAATTTTAAAATTTAAAATTTTATAATTTTAATAACCCTTAATAAAATGATTATTAAGACAAACTATGATATTTAAATATATCTGCGAATCAGATGGAACAAAAGCAAAATTGTGTCTTAGAATAGATTAGACTGCTCATCAATTACACCTTTAGGGAGTTTGAATGTTAAACATAGTAATGAAAACAAATATCAAAGTTCATATACTAAGCTGGCTGATATGCCTTTAGTCCAATCCATTGGTCTTTCTGCAGAGATGGTCTTTGATTTTTCTAGCTATAAATTGGTAGTGTTTCCCGTTCATTTGAAATTCCAAATCAACTGCCCTGCATTTGCTATCTATGCTACTCCAGTGTATAATGATGATGAATATTATTTATTTATTATGAATAAACTCATATTTTATCCATGTACACCCTTGTTTAAACTCCCTCCTCCTGTCCCTCCCAGACACTTTCTCTTCTCCACATCACTTTAATATGATTTATTTAATGATTTCATTGTGTGAATTTAGCAGAAACTATCCAGAATTTGACATTTGGGCTTAATATATCATTTTTTAAAAAAAGATTTAATTAGATTTTTATTTATGTGTATGTGCATGAGCTTGCATGAATATGTATGCACCATGTGTGTAGGAGCCTTAAGACCTAGAGAATGACATATGATTCTCTGGGACTAGAGAATACAGGTAATTTGCAAGCCACATAGTTGGTGATGAACATTGAACTTGGACCTTCTGAAAGAACAGAGTGCTCTTAACTTCTGAGCAATATCTCTAGCTTTTTTATATGTTAACTTTAGTAATTGGTTTTAGAACTATTACGGCATGTGTGGCTTTCTACAGTTAATTACTTTTGTCCATACATATACAGGAAACACAATCTTATATATGTAAATAAAATTTTTTTTTAAACTTTATTTATTTATTTATTTATCTATCTATTTATTTATTTATTTATTTATTTATTTATTTATTTATTTATTTATTTATTTATTTGCCTTGGTGAACTGGAACTACAGACAGTTGTTAGCTGCCATGTGGGTACTGGGAATCGAGCCCGGGTCCTCTGGAAGAGCAGACGGTGCTCTTAACCGCTGAGCCATCTCTCCAGCCCCCATAAATAAAATTTTATGAGATTTGTGTATAATACTCTGAGACACAATTCTTACAAAATGATGTTTCGCTTGTTTTGTTTTCAGCGCTTTAATCTTTAGTGTATAGAAGAGCTACTGATTTCTTTGAGTTAACCTTGTATCTTGCTACATGGTTGAAGGTGTTTATAGCCATAGAAGTTCCTTGGAAGAATTTTGTGGGTCACTTATGTATACAATCATATCATATGCAAATAGAGATAGTTTCACTTCTTTTCCAATTTGTATCCCATTAATCTCCTTTTGTTCTCTTATTGCTTTAGCTAAAACTTCAATAACAATGTTGAATAGATAAGGGGAGAGAGGCCATCCTTTTCTAGTTCCTGATTTTGGTGGGATTGCTTTGAGTTTTTCTCCATTAAGTTTGATGCTGGATGTAGGCTTCTTGTAGATCACCTTTATTATATTGAGATATTGTCCCTGTATTCCTGATCCCTCCAGAGCTTTTATCATAAAGGAGTGTTGGATTTTGTCAAAGTGTTTTTCAGCATCTAAGGATATGATTATGTGGTTTTGTTCCTTTAGTTTGTTTATATGATGGATGACATTTATGGTTTTTCATATGTTAAACCAGCCCTGCAATTCTGAGATGAAGCCTACTTAGTCATGGTGGATGACATTTTTTATATATAGTTGTATATGATTTGTCAAAATTTTGTTGAGAATTTTAGCATCAATATTCATGAGGGAAATTGGTATGTAATTCTCCTTCTTTGTTTTGTCTTTGAGTGGCTTGGGTATTAGGGTAATTGTGGCATCATAAATGGAATTTAGCAATATTCCTTCAGTTTCTACTGTGTGAAATAGTTTGAGTAGTAATGATAGTAATTCTTCTTTGAATGTCTGGTAGAATTCTGCACTGAAACCATCAGGACCTGGGCTTTTATTTTTAGGGAGGCTTTTAATGACAGCTTCAATTTCCTTTAGGGTTATAGGTCTATTTAGGTAATTAATCTGGTCTTCATTTAATTTTGGTAAATGGTACCTGTCCAGAAAGCTATTTCTTCTACATTTTCCATTTTTGTGGAATACTTTTTCAAAGTATGATCTGATAATTCTCTGGATTTCCTGAGGGTCTGTTGTTATGTTCCCCTTTTCACTTTTGATTTTGAGGATTTGAATACTCTCTCTTTCTCTGCTTTTTTATTAGTTTGGATAAGGGCTTCTTTATCTTGTTGACCTTCTCAAAGAACCAACTCTTTGATTCATTGATTCTTTGTATTGTTCTTTTTGTTTCAGTTGTATTGATATCAGCTCTAAGTTTGATTATTTCCTGCCTTCTAGTCCTTCTAAGTGAGTTTGCCTCTAATTGTTATAAGGCTATCAGCAGAGCTATTAGTTTTCTTGTTTGGGATTTCTCTATGTTTTTCACATAAGCATCTAGTGCTATGAATTTTCCTCTTAAGACTGCTTTCATTGTGTCCCACAAGGCTGGGTATGTTGTGGATTCATTTTCATTAAATTCTAGGAAGACTTTTATTTCTTTCTTAATATCTTCCTTGACCAAGAGGTGCTTCAGCTGAGTGATGTTTAGTTTCCATGAGTTGGTAGGCTTTCTGTGATTTTTGATGTTGTTGAGCTCTAACTTTAGGCCCTGGTGGTCCGATATGACACAAGGAATTATTTTTATCTGTTGATATTTGCTTTATGACAAATTATGTGGTCAAATTTAAAGAAAGTTCCATGAGGAGCTGAGAAATATGTATATTCCTTTGCATTTCAGTGGAAGCTTCTGTGGCTATCTATCAAATTCATTTGCATCATAACCTCTGTTAGACTCCTTATTTCTCTGTTGAGTCTCTGTCAGGTTGACCTACCTAGGGGTGAAAGTGGGGTATTGAAGTCTCCCACCATTAGAGTTTGAGAATTGATATGGGATTTGAGCTTAAGCAGTGTTTCTTTTACATCAGTAGGTGCTCTTATATTTGGGGCATAAATATTCAGGATCGAAATCTCCTCTTGACCAATTTTTTCCTGTGATAAAACTTTGAATAACCCAATGAAAAATTATGGTTCAGAACTAAAAAAGGATTTCTCAGCAGAAGAATTACAAATGGCTAAAAGGCACTTAAAAAAGTGCTCATCATCTTTAGTCATCAGAGAAATGCAAATCCAAACAACTTTGAGATACCACCTGACATCTGTCAGATTGGCTAAAATAAAAGACAGAGATTACAGCCTATAGTAGAGAGAGTGCAGAGCAAGGGAAATACCCCTTCATTGTTGGATGGACTATAAGCTTGTTCAGCCACTCTGGAATGCAATATGGTTGTTTCTCAGGAAACTGAGAATCAGTCTCCCCAAGGACCCAGTAATACCACTTCTGGGTATATATCCTAAAGACACACAATCGCACTCCAAAGGTATTGGCTCAGCTATGTTCATAGCAGCATTATACATAATAGCAAGAACCTGGAAACAACCTAGATGCCACTCAACTGAAGAAAGGATTAACAAACTGTGGTACATCTACACAATGGAGTACTACTCAGCAGTAAGAAAAAATGATATCCTAAAATTTGCAGGCAAATGGATGGATTTGGAGAATACCCTCCTGATCGAGGTATCACATACCAAGAAAGATAAGCAGGGGATGTACTCAATCATTAGTGGACTCTAAACAAACAAACAAACAAACAAGAAAAATGCAAAGCATGCCCAAGCTGCAAACCACAACCACTGAACAGCTTGGGATCAGAAACACCTTGGACTGACTCCTTGGATCCCATTCCCCCTAGAGGAACTCCTGACTCAGTCTTGAGGTTGGGGGAAGAAAACTGGATCTGCCACGAATGGAGTCTGAACTAAGCAATATTGTGACAGTGGGACCTTGTGACTGCCTACTGCCTTGGGGGGGAGGGGTATGGGGAGATGTGGAGAAGAGAGAATGACCTGATGTGGTGGGAGGGGGAAGGGACCTTGAATAAGGATATACAAGGATAGAAAGTGTGACTTCTTTGTTCATAATAAAAAAAAGAAAGAAAGAAAGAAAGAAAAAAAAAAAAAGAAAAGGCTCTGCTGATTGATCCTTCAGTCACTTTTAGATGTATGGTTAATACTATGATAGCATTATCCCATATTTTATAAGTAATATTTATCTGCATTTCTGATTTCTTAAATCACTTAAGAACTTTTGTTTCCCCAGGAACCATGGGCCATATAAACAGTTTTTTATTTATATGCACAGGTTCACACAGCACCTCACTTCAAAGGTCTTCCTCCTGTGTGGTTTATTGCAATTTTTTAGGATCAGTTTATGTTCTGTCCTCTCCTTGCATTTTTAAATTATATTTTGTTACTTCATGTTCACGACTTTCTTCATTACAGTTCTACTGTATCTCCTCTCATAGTTCACTTTGTATTTTAACAATTATGTAATTGTCAATTTTGAAGAAACTTTAAAAAAACTTTAGAATTAAACATTCAGATTTTTAAAATTTTCCTAAAAATACTTTAAAAATTTTCTGATTCACAGTTATTTCCTTTCAACAAAGTGAGGATAAATTATCTTTAAGAAATAAAGTGATTATAAATATGTTTTAAAAATTCAAACCAAAAAAAAAAGTGTGGTATCTAATTGAGGACACAATCAATCAAAATTGAAACCATAAACTCCATACCAAAGGAATCAATGAAAAGATGAAATGTTTATTTCTCAAAATATAACACTGCTGTTTCACTTCCTGTTCTTCCAACTCAATACAATTCTGCATATCAAAAATACTAAGAAAGGAACCAGATACACAGACACACAAATCTATCCAAATCTTTAACCTGTGTTTACAGGGAGTCAAAACTAGAAACATCTTCATTCATTCACAAAATTTAATTCAGAGCAACTTCATAGTAATTAGATTGAATTGTGCTCCAGATTCCATTCCTAAAAAATAATTCTTGGGTAGCCCAGAAGAGGACTGTAAGTGGAGGTAGGATTCTTCAGGAAGTAATTAAGATGAAGTGTAATCATTAGGGGAGGCAGCCAACACAATACACAGGGGACAGCCACGAGGTAACAATAGAACAGCCACCTGCAGAACATGGAGGCCTTGGAGGAAGCCAAGCATGCTCACCCTTCTTGAATTTCCATTGTACAAACTATGAGAAAATAATTCGATAGGCCCGTCTGCTACCAAAACTTATTACCATGGTATCCAAAGAACAACTAAGTACAAAGATATAGATGGGTAATAAACATGCTTTACTTAATGTCTTTATTTATTATAATGTTTTTATCTCTTGGTCAGTAAAGATAAAGAGCTTTAGTTTTTCCACTTGAGACTTACACCCATTATAATTACTTATACTACATTACATAGAATAGCTTTTTATAAATACGATATGTATTGTAATAAATACAACATAGACAAAAGAAACTTATACAACTCAAAATTATACTCTAAACATGTCTATTAGAATTACATTAATTTATATATTTTGTTTAAAAATAGGGATCTGTATATACGTAATGTATGTGCAACATGTGTGCATGTATATGTGTGTGTGCAACACACATATACAACACACCTTGTTTGAGACAGGGTCTTTTTGTTGTTAGATAATGCATACCCAGGCTAGTCACCTGTGAGTCTCATAGAGCTTCCAACCTGTGCCTCTCATGCTACCAAAGAGCCTGGAATTACAGACATGTGTTACCAAGTCTAGAGTTACATGGGACTTGAGAACTGGAACTCAGATCCTTATATTTGCACTTTACCCAAGGATCTATGTCCCCAGCCCTAGGACTCTGATTCCAACTTAATATGACCATTGCTATTTTTTATTTTAACACTTAGCATGCATGTCATAAAAACAAGAGAAACACTTTCGATCATCATCTTAAAATAATGCATGCTGGGCACTGACACTGGAATGGTTGTGACTGCTAAGAATGAAATATTCAATCTTTTCAGTAGCTCAGTGGGAAAGTAAATGAGACTTAGGACTTTAAATGGTAGTATAGTTGGATAGCTAGTAATTTTCAAATATTAATAATTTATGAAGCTAATTAAATTTGAGATTTTGTTTTTCTTTCATCAAATCTCTTCTAAGACATATATATATGTCTTAGAAATATACATATATATAATTTTGTTTTATTCTTGGTAGACTTGTATAAACATATATAAGCTTGCTTAATTTAAGTCTTACTAAACTCAGTGTGCATTACAGTTAAAATGATATAACATGCTTTAATTGATGACCCACTAATGGACCTAAACAATGGATTTCACAATGCAGTAAAAGGAATAGTTTGAGATCAGTTAACACTTACCTTGCAAACAAATGATTTCCTATATTTATTCATTTCACCAAAATGGCATGTTTGAATTCTCCATAATCAACCTTCTTCTTGCCAGGGCCATTGTCTTGCAGAATCAGCCAGGGAGACTCAAAGTCCTACAAATTCCCACAGAAATCACCATTACATCTTTGATTATGTAAGTCACTACAGGATCAGAGTCATATGTTAAACATCTGTGGTCCCAGACAAGAGAGGGAGCAAACTTCATAAGAAAATTCAGAAAGTTACAGATGAACCTAGTGATGAAGAATTATGGGTTGAACATTTAAGCAATGTCTGGGGCCTGTTCTGGATAAATGAGAACTCACAATATATCCTTTTTAAAGTATGTTATTTGAGGGTAAAAAAGTTGAAGTTTGAACCTAGGATGTTTCATATACCATCATTCACTAATCTATGTTCTAAGGGTCTTATGATTTTTTTGCTGATAAATATATATATAGATATATAGATATATATAGATATATAGATATATAGATATATAGATATTTATCAGCAAAAAAATATATCATATATATGTATATATATCTATATATATATCAAGTATATCCCAACATGATATCTCAATGTACATATATGGTACAGAGAGAACCAGACAAAATGCCATTTCAAATATTAAACATTTTGTAGTAAGAATATTTAAACTCTATTTAAGTTATTTTTAAATGCATGGTGCGTTATTCTTGACAGTATTCACTGGACTATGCAATAGATAAAACTCATCCTTTTATCCAAATTGCAAATTTATGTCATTTGGTCAATGTTGTAGAATATTATTTTAAGGTGTGTTACATTTGTTTATGCTCTGAAACATTTGTTTTAATGATGGTCTAATAAAGAGATGAACAGCAAAAAAAACCTATGTTTATGTTTATTCATTGTAATAAACCACTTAACTTTTCATAACATCAAGGCTTACAGAAAATGTGTGTTTCTCTTACAAAGAAACATAAATTTAGTGACTAGCATGAGTTTTAACAATCTCTTAGCTTGTAAAAATATTCTGGCTACACTAGCAAATTACATCTTCACTATATCCACAGAAAACAAACTACACAGAAATATCTTTGCAAAAACAGCAGCAAATTTATGGATGTATTCCAGGTAGAATTCTCAGAGAAATATAAAGTATCTTATAAAAATAACTCCTTTTGTGATATTATAATGGAATGCCTAGACTTTAGAAGGGGTCAGTCGATCTGGAGATGCTCTATTATTTCTAATCAAGAAAATTTGGATCCTGGGCAAAGGGGACAAAAGATAAGGTTTCATAAAATGCTACTACATGAGGTAAGATCTTGTTTGGTTTGAAATTTATTCACACAGCGTTTAAACAGTATCACCTGCAAAATTGAAATGAAGCTATTGTTGAAGATTATTAAAATACAATTGTTGCCTGCTAGTACATTTAAGGTGTAAAAAATCAGTTGATTGTATTAATTAGGAAACTTTAATATATGCATGTCAATCAGTCAGAATGTTGAAAGAATAAAATAGAAATAATTGAATGTTAAAAGGCTTTACTCCTTTTTCTTTAAAAGGTGCTGTGAATTAGTGTTTAGTGTGATTCAGGAAACACAGGCAAAGGACATTGCCATAACGTCCTAGCATAACTTGTTTTCTTTAAGAGTCTGGCCACAGGAAGTTTAATTATGCTCTAGTAGGTAAAAGAGCAGCTTAAATGGGTGTTTTTGTAAATGGGGAGATCGTGAGAGTGGGTATAAAACTGAGAGGACTGATAACTGAGTTTGATGGGGTATATGATGTAAAATCACCAAATTTCATATATATATAAAAGATTCACAGATGTGTAGTTACTATAAAAATATTTAGAAAATTTTAACAGTTCAAGCTTTAAAATGAAAATAATGACACATCATTTTTATATTACTAATGTAACTTTTATAGAATATCATTATGTTATGTTGAATTAATATTTCCTCTCACATAATTTATAGAGGAACACAGAGACATAAAAATCAGTTTTCCTTGTAGCGTCACATTTTCCTTTCCAAACAATATCCCTATTCTTATCAGTCTACTTACAAGTGTGTATCATATCATGATAGCCATAGTGTCAGAAAATACCTTGTAAAATAGAAAAACTATGCTTTATATTCCTTTATGCTTATTATGTGAATATTGAAACTAAGAATATTAAGAGAAATATTCCAGTCTAGCTTAATATATTAAATATAGTATGCTGACTTTTATCAACTGAGCCAATTAATGTTTAAGTTTTGCACATGATTTACAACAATAAAACACCATGTTTATTTTATTATTTTGTATTTTTAATTAAAATCTCATAAAGTGAATTTAAAATTAGAACTTTCTATTTATAATTTGAAATTGGATTTTTTGTGCAAAGAGAATATCTGATTAAATTTGTGTTTCAACAATTGTGTTCTACCTGGATGAATGTGTCTTTTTAAAGGAACAGGAAGACTGGAGAAGAATGCATTTTAGTTTCCAAAATCATTTTAAGCCATTAAAAATTATATGTGTGGTGAGGAAGGTCTGAGTTGTACTTCTCATTTTTGACATTCACTTGTTTAAGAAAATGGACACTACAAACATGAAGGATACATGGATTCCATTGTGCATTTAATAGTTACTCATAGGCTGTGAAGTGAATAAATGAGAGATGATATAAATAAAAGCATATTTAGGATACTCACTGCTTGGCTTGCATCATTATAAAACAATTATTCTAAAAGAGTAAGAGCATAATGAAAATTATTCTAATTAAACAAATAATATCTTATTGTTACATATTGCAAGAGAATTTTTTTTTATATCTGAAGTTATTTTGCAGACTTCCAAAATCCATTACTGTTGTTCGCATTCATCACTTTCGAGCATATGCATTCTGTTTACATCGTCTCCTTCCATTACTCCATACATCACTTTAGAGCTGTGATCTCAGGTGGAATTAGAAATTTCTAAAATTCATTCTGCCTTAAAATTCAGCAGTGTATCTTGAAAAGTACCTTAGCACTCTCAAATCTTAGAAGACTGATAGACCTTCAGAGGAACACTTGACCCAGTCTTGATGTTGGGGTGAGGAAAGTGGATTTGCCTGGAGTGGATGCTGAACTAAGCCACCCTGGGACCTTAAGACCTCCTGCCCTTGCTGGGGAAGAGATAACGAAATGGGGAGAAGAGTGAGTGCCTGGGTGGGCCGGGAGGCAGAAGGGAGTTTGAACAAAGGGATACATGGATTAAAAATGAGACTTTATTCGTAATTAAAAAAAAGAAAAAAACCAACTCTGGCCTGGACATGTAGAAAAAAGAAATTATAATTATTTTTTAACTTAAGTTTTTTTTTTTGGCTTTGATGCTTTTGTCTTAATGCTCACAAAAATTTGAATGAAAGAAAGCAAGAAAAAATTTAAAAAATGAAAGATAAAGATGAGAAGAGGGATGAAGAAAAGAAGAGAGGACTTACACAGGCCAGAAGAGTGTTAGATACCTTGAAAGTAGAATTACAGAAGGTTGTGAGCTGACATGCAGGTGCTGGGAACCGATGTAGAAGACTCTGAAAGAGCAGCACATTTTTTTTAGTGCTGAGCCACCCTTAGGATTTGATATTTTATATAGTGGTATCAGTAGACAAATATTTAAGTTTATAATATTGATAGCTATTTTTTTTTTATTTTGCCAAAATGTTTGATTTAAAAAACGCCTTGTATTTAGGCAGATCTTGGGATATTTGTGTGAGAACTATCCAGTGAAAAATTAACGGGAAATAGCTACCCTGGATGTTGAGAGCTTTATCTCATTTTTTTTGGATCAAGAACTATATAAACATGAAGAAGAAGCTTTGCAAATAAGCATCAGCATTCTCTTTTCTTTACTTTCTTCTCCACTGAGATGTAAATAATCTACTTTGGAACTCTTGGCATCATGCTTTTACCAGTAAGTTGGGCTCTATTCCCCCAAGAGATTTCCTCTCTCCTGTTGGGTGTTCTTTCACAGTGAGAAGAAATGAAAACAATACTATGACAAATGAGTGGATACATACATTATGAGTATGCATGAGAATATCCAAGCTGAGGGTGGTTTTTTTTTTTTTTTTCATATGGAGTGGGGGTCAGGAAGCACTCTGATTCTCATACATGGGCAAAAATTGATTGTGTTGAGAGATAAAAATCACTAGGTCTCTCTTCGATGTGGGAGTTGTAACAGGCATGTATAATTCTATATTCAAATTAATACCTTTCTACAGACTTGTAATAAAGAAGCAAGGAGTCATGGATAGAGAACATAAGGATAGAAAGGCTAGGAATTACTGTATACTACATAGTTTGGTTTCCTCAACATTCCTCTCCTTGTTCTTAAAAATAAGAAAAGACAAACATTATGTCCTGGCAATAACCAGCCGCAGGGTATTATTTTCAGAAAAATAAGCTACTCACACATGCAAAAAAGCATATAATCTCTTTGTTGTGTAGAACTGAAAATGTTGAACTCTTAAAATTGAAAATAGAATAATTACCAGAGGCTGGTAGAGTAGAAAAGTGTTAGGCTAGCAATCAATATCTATCAATATGGACCAATAGTTATGAGGTGAATTTGGCTATAACACATGAGCTACTATACTTCAAATTATTAGGAAGTTCTCACCATAAATAAATAATGAATGTTTGAGAGACTTATAGATTTAACCTGGCTGATACATCGCACATTGTATATTCCAAAACATCATATAGTTGAGCAACTTCAAGCATGTCTTTAATACAAACATTTCAGAGGCAGAAACAAGGTGATTTATATGAATTTAGGCCACCTTGGTCTACATGGCAACTTCCAAGGTAGTCAGAACTTTTAAGTGAGTTTCTATCTCAAAAACAAAATAAACATACAGTCTGATTTTAAATATAAAATGCATTGTTTATCAGATAAAATACTTTTAACAAAATCATAAGCATTTTGTTAGAAAATTCAGAAAATGTAGAGTAAAAGTAAATGAGACACAATGTCACAGCAAACCCATGATCTCCTGGCTCTTACAGTCCTCCCATTCTCTCTCCTGCCATGTTACCTGAGCCTTACTTTAGGGACTAGAGTCCTTTTTAAAGGTCATGGGTTTGAAGGAGAGCAGAAGAGAGTATAAAGGGGTTTTTGAAAGGAGGAAAGAGAAGATATAAATGTTATTAAATTGCTCTCTCATAAGCAAACAACAATGACAAATGTGAATGTAAAATGTTTTATCTAAAATGTATCTTAAAAAATTTGTAAATTTAATATTATAATACTAGTTCACCTAGTAAGGAACTAAAGTATAAATGAATATTTGTGCTTTTCAAAGTTTGTTAAATAAATTTTCTTTTGATAGCCATTTCGGTGATTCCTAGTTGCTTTATCATGCAGGCAAAATTTTCACTTAATTGCTGTTATATTTGTACTGATTTATTTTTAGAAACAGAAAAATCCCTAGCCAAAGGTTACCCAGAAACCAACTAGCTAAAAAGTAACTTGAAAAGTAATCTACAAATTTAAGAGATCAAGATCAAACTTTTATAAAATATTGTTATTTATTTATTTATTTAGGTAGGTAGGTAGTTATTATACTACCTGAAACACTACATAGGGTGATTATCTCTGGCCATTCTTATGATTTAAACCAAAAAATCAACATGCCTATTTGAAATTAATTTACATATTTCTTTTCATTTTGATTGCTCATTTGATCCATTTCATATTAACTTTTCTCATGACCATTGCAACAGTTTGTTACTTTGCTTTCCTCTTCTTGTTTGTGTGTGTGTTCTTCATGAATTGTGAAGCTTTGAACTATTTTCTTTTTGTTTGTTTGTTTTTGTTTTTACATTCTTTCTTCTTGAATTTTTTATAAGCAATAATCTCATTTGTTCCCCCTTTTATTGTTTTCATTAAAGAAAATTGTTCAATAAATTTCTGTTATGAAATTGATGTGAATATTTGATTTACAGTAGTGTGTCTATATAATCTCTACCTGGAATAAGAAATAAAATTGTTTAGTTCTCAAATTTATTTATTCTTACCTCCCTTCTCCTATAATTGGAAGCCAATGATTCTTTGCAAATAGCAACTATTCTGACTTGTATTGGCACAGGTTTTCCAGCCTGTTTGAGTTTCGTGAAAACAGAGTAGTCATTTTGTTCCTTACTATGTAGGAAATTTTTATTCAATTATATTTCTGAGATATTTTAAATTTGTTGATGTTTTAGTGTATTTTTAATTTTATATTTTAAAATGTATTCCTTTATTTACTATAAGTTATTAGAGTTTTGCATTTTTATAAATCTACTTTAAACATTTTGGTTTATAACTTTTAATAGGCATGCATAATCAGTTTCTTAACTAGAAATTAGAAAATTCGTTCTGTCAAAGATTACCTATTTAGCTATCAGTAATATGTTATCAATTCCTTAACACAGTTTGTCACAATTTATAAATCTCTAAGTAATCCCAGAATATTCAGCTTGATGCTTGTCTTCAACATTCAATACTGTCTATCACTGGGTAAAAACTAAATTATAGCTTTTTAGATAGCTGCATGTTTAAATTTATTTTAAGTCATGACTCTATCATCATTGATGTAGTTTGTTATGTTTAAATGGACTTTACCTTGCAAAGACTATCACTTCAGCTATTTGTGACAGTTTTTATATCTTATATTTTATTGACGTTATCTGTTTTATAGAAGGCAAGTATGAGTTATTGCCAGAGATTGTACTGAATTCATCTAAGGTTTTCCTTTTACTCTCTTTACTACTTTTTGATGCAATACAATATTTAACCTACAATAGCACTCATTATTGCTTTTCTATTATGGCAAGTGATATTTGTGCCTGTTAAAAACTGTTTTTTTTTTTATTTGTATAAAAAGTGCAAATTCCAACACAATATTTTACAGACCTTGAAAGAACAATCCTCAATTTCATTTGGAATAACAGGAAAGCCAGGATTGACAAAACAATTTTGCTCAACAAAAGAGCCTCAGAAGGCATCACCATCCTTGACTTCAAGTTATACTACATCTTCAGTAATAAAAACAGCCTGATACTGGCATAAAAACAGACTTGTGGATCAGTGGAATCGAACTGAAGATGCCGATATTAACCCCAAAATATATGAACACCAGATCTTTGACAAAGAAGCCCAAAATATTCAATGGAAAAAAGATAGTATCTTTAGCAAATGGTGTTGGCATAGCTGGATGGTATTGCGCAGAAAAATGCAAATAGATCCAAGCCTATCTGTAGTATCACAAATGAGACTCAGAGCCAAATATCATGGGAAGGATGAAATACCAGAGAGAGGAAGTACCACAGTCAATTTTCATCCAGCTGTCTTGCAACTTTCTCTGGGCAGCAGGATATTCTCAAAGTCCTTTCTATCACGTCTTGGTTCAGCAATTATTTTGTGTATTTCTCCTGCTTGTCCGTTTTGAATATCATATTGTCAGTAGTCAATGTGAGAGTAAAGTCTTGCCCAGTGGCTAACTTTTTTTCACAAAGAAGGTCGACACATATGGAGGAGTTTCCTTGATGTCCATAATCTTCTCTGAAGTGGATTGGTGCTTCGAGGAGCAGATATCCCATTTTCAAAAAATAATAATAATAATAATAATAACCTATGTTTTTGAAATTTCTTAAATGCCATATTCTATGGATCTCTGAAGTGCTTGAAAAAGACCTGTCCATCTAAAATATATCTGATCTTGAAAACATATCTAATTTGATTGTAAGTTTGATGGTAATGTCTAACTACTAACTTGCATTTCTTTTTATCCTAATCAATTGGTAATAATAGCTGTCCTGGACTAGAAATTTTATTATATTGTTTAATACCTTGAACAAACAAGAGTATATTAATCTCAACCTTATATCAATACACATAATTTGTATACAATATACATAAAATCAAATCCAATATAAAATACTTAAGGCTAGTAATTTCTTTTAAGTAGATTCAATAATCTACTTTTATATCTTATTATATCTATATCCTTTTTTTAAAAATAAGAACTCTAAGTCTAATTTCTCTTGATTCTTTTCCTAACCATATCCAATAACAATTTTTAACCAATTACACTAGACAACAACAATCACCCATAGCCCATTAAAAGACTGAAAACCACCCACCTCGCCTCTTGGGAATGTGGTCATTGTGCTCTTAAATTTACTTCCTGCTGTCTGGGGGTGTGTGTGATGACATCTTTAGGAGATCCTGAAAAGTAGTATAGATTGTCAAGTCTTGAAATGTGTAGCTGTATCATTTGTTATCCAGTCTCTGCATAACAGGAAAGAGCACAGCTTGTCTCAGGTCCTGGCTAGAGTAGTCTGTTAAGCTAGTTCATCTCAACTAGTCATGTCAAAAATGTCCTAAGAAGTTTGTAGTTCAAATCTGATCTTTTGTTGGTGTTTGTCAGCCTGATGCCTTTATCATAGTCCATGTGATATCCTCATTGAGGGGCCTGCATCTTCCTTTTAGATACTTCCAGTTCTCAATTAGGCATTGTCATGGATCACTGCATAAAACTGATAAAAGACTAAAGCCCAATACAATATACAGAAAGCTAAATGCATACATTTTTATTCAGAATAAGATTAGTGACAATAGAACTGTCCCTTCTTTTTAGTCATTTTTCTGTCCCATATCAGGTGACTCTTCTAAGATGATACAGAGATTTTGCCTTTTTCCTTTAACAAGTATGCGTGGGTTTAGAGAAGGAGAGAGCCACACTCCAACTCCAAAGCCAGCCTTAATTTATAGTTTAATTGGGACTTCAACTTATCTTGTAATTAAAGATAGAGGTGAAGAAGATAGATTTAAGCACATAGAGAATATTGGTACAAATAGATGCTTTATTCTTTTACTTCTGATTTTTTCTGCATAGCCTCCCTTGTATATGTCTACATGCCCAAGGTATTTTAACTTCTTGAAGATGGTTCTTTCTGGTTTTCTGTAAAGATAAACACAAAAACCTGCCCCAACACTTTTTTTTTTCTTACAACTTGTAAGAATTGTAATTTGGGTAGATGAGCTATCAATTCTTATTTTCATGAAGTTTCTCTTGTTCCAAATGAGTTTTTATTAGTTTTGCTGGCACTCATAACTTTACTTCACCTGTGGAAACAAAAGCAAAACCTCTTCCCCAACATAGAACATAGCCTGGTTTCTATTCTGAGGTCAGTACATCTTAAAATAGGCTGATTTAGCTCATCCATTTTTTCTATAGTGCAATGCCTATCAGCAGCTGTTGTTACTTTCTCATTAGCATTGAGAAAATTCAAAGTTAATAAAGTTTATTTCTAGGGGCCTTTGTTGCTCCTTTCTGTTTATTTAGTATCTCCTTTAGAGTTCAGTTTCATCTCCCTATGACTGCTTGCCATGCAGGATTATGTGGTATTCCTGTAATATGCTTCATATTATAATAAGCAAAAAAATGTTTCATTTTACTAGAGACATATGCTGGAGCATTGTCTGTCTTAATCTCTATAGGTGTTCCCATGATGGCCATAACTTCTAGCAAATGTGTGATTACAGAATCACGCTTTCAGAACTCAAAGCAATTGCCCATTGAAATCCTGAAAACATATCTATTATATAATGTACATATCTTAATTTTCCAAATTCTGAAAAATGATATACATCCATCTGCTAGATTCCAATACTCTCATGGTGCTGACTTTGCTTTCAACAGTCTTATTATTTTTTTACATTGTGTATTAGTGTTCTCAAATGCCAGAGATTTGATTAATATTCACCTTGCTTCTGAATCCAGTAGTATCCTATTTACTGCTGCAGATAATCTCTGCAAAAAGTCTGTAACAGTTTCCTTTCAGCTTTGCATTATTTCTATGAATTATTCGGTTTTCTTTCCTACTTCTTCTGTCTGATCCTAAGCATTTAGTGCTGCCATGTGGCATATCATGAATGTGTGAACTGCATAGGGATTGCCTTTCAAAATCAGAATATTCTCTTTCCCCAAGAAGTTGGTCTAGGGAGACTTCTATGCCCCTGGCTCTGTAGGCTGTCATTTTGTCTTACTGATTGTGTCCTTGGCTTTACAGAAGCTTCTCAGTTTTACTTCCCATTTCTTGATTATTGTTCTTAGTGTCTGTGCTACTAGTGTTATATTTAGGATGTGACCACCTGTGCAAATTCATTGGAGAGTATTTCCCACTTTCTTTTTTATCAGGTTGAGTGTGACTGGGTTTATGTTGAAGTCTTTGATCCACTTGGATTTAAATTTTATGCAGGGAGATAGGCTTAAATCTATTTGCATTTTTCTATGCACTACCATTAAGCTATGCCAACACCATTTGTTAAAGATACTATCTGTTTTCCATTAAATATTTTGGGCTTCTGTCAAAGACCACTTGTTCATAGGTGTTTGGGGTAATGTCAGGATCTTCAATTCCATTTCATTGATGCACAATGTTATTATGCTAATATAAGGCTATTTGTATTATTGTAGCTATATAGTAAAATTTGAAGTCCGAGATGATGATGCCTTCTGAGGTTCTTTTGAAGAGTGAAACTGTTTTGTGAATCCTGGCTTTCCTGTTATTCCAAATGAAGTTGAATATTGTTCTTTCAAGGTCTGTAAAATATTGTGTTGGGATTTTGATAGGAAGTACATTGAATCTGAAGATTGCTTTTGGTAGAATTGTCAATTTTACTATGTTGATCCTACCTATCCAGGAACATGGGAGATATTTCTACTTTCTGATGTCCTCTTCAATTTCTTTCTTCAGTGATTTAAAGTTTTTGTCAAATAGATCTGTTACATCTTTGGTTATAGTTACTCCAAAATATTTAATGCTATTTGCAGCTATTATAAAGGTTGATGTCTCCCTTATTTCTTTTTGAACCCTTTTACGTTTAGTATATAGGATGGCTACTGATTTCTTTGAGTTAATCTTGTATCCTACTACATTGCTGAAGGTGTTAATCAGTTGTAGAATTTCCCTGGTAGAATTTTGTGGATCACTTATATATAAAATCATGTCATCTGCAAATAGAGATAGTTTCAGTTCTTCTTTTCCAATTTGTACCCCCTTAATCTCTTTTCATTCTCTTATTGCTTTAGCTAATACTTTGAGAACTATATTGAATAGAAAAAGGGAGAGAGGACTTCCTTGTCTATTTCCTGATTTTAGTGGGAATGCTTTGAGTTTTTCTCTATTAATTTATATGGTGGCTGTTGGATTCTTATATATTACCTTTAATATATTTAGCTATTTCCCTGTATTCCTGATTTCTTCAGGACTTTTATCATAAAGGAGTGTTGGATTATGTCAAAGGCTTTTTCCACATCTAAGAATATGACCTTGTGTTTTTTTTCTTCAGTTTGTTTATGTGATGGATGACATTTATGGTTTTTCATATGTTGAACAATCCCTGCATTTCTGGGATGAAGCCTTCTTGCTCATGGTGGATGACAGTTTTTATATGTTGTATACAGATTGCCAGAATTTTGTTGAAAATTTTAGTATCAATATTCATGAGGGAAGTTGTTATGTAATTCTTTTTCTTTTTTGTATATTTGAGTGGGTTGGGTATCAGGGTAATTGAAGCCTCGTAAAAAGAGTTTGGCAATGTTCCTTCAGTTTCTACTCTATGAAACACTTTGAGGAGTATTGGTAGTAGTTCTCTTCTCTGGTAGAATATCTGGTAGAATTCTGCACTGAAGCCATCTGGACCTGGGCTTTTTTATCTTGGGAGGATTTTAATATCAGCTTCAATTTCCTTTAGAGTTTCATGTCCATTTAGGTATTTAATCTGATATTGATTTTGTTAAATAATACCTGTCAAAAAAGCTGTCCATTTTTTATGTGTTTTCCATTTTTGATTTGGATACTTTCTCTGTGCTTTTTACTTAGTTTGGAGAAGTGTTTATCTATCTTGCTGACTTTCTCAAAAAAACAACTTTTTCATTCATTTCATTCATTGATTCTGTGAATGTTCTTTTTGTTTCAATTGTATTGATTTCAGCTCCATGTTTGATTATTTCCTGCAGTCAATTCCTTCTTGACGAGTTTGCTTCTAATTTTCTAAGGATTTCAGCTCTGCTGTTTGTTCTCTAGTATGGGGATTTCCCTAGGTTTTTCATATAGGCATCTAGTGCTATGAATTTTCCACTTAAGATTGCTTTCATTGTGTCCTATAAGTTTATGTATGACGTGAATTCATTTTTGTTAATTTCTAGGAAGTCTTTAATTTCTTTCTTAATTTCTTCCTTGTCCCAGAGTTGGTTCACTTGAGTGACATTTACTTTCCATGAGTTGTTAGGCTTTCTGGGATTTTTGATGTTGCTGAACTCTAACTTAGGCCATGGTGGTCTAATATGTTAAAAGGGATTATTTCCATTTTTCTGTATCTTTTGATATTTGCTTTCAGACCAATTATGTAGTCAGTTCTAGAGAAAGTTCCATGGGCTGCTAAGAAATATGTATATTCTTTTGTGTTTGGGTGGAAGCTTCTGTAAATATCTATTAAATCTAATAGCATCTTAACCTATGTTAGACTCTTCATTTCTCTGTTGAGTCTTTGTCTAGTTGACCTATCTAAATGTGAAATCTCCCACTATTAGGGTGTGAGTATTGATGTGGGATTTGAGCTTTAGTAGTGATTCTTTTACATAGATGGATGTCCTTTACATTAGAAGCATAAATATTTAGGATTCAAATCTCTTCTTGATCAATTTTTCCTGAGATGAATAAGTAATGTCCATCCTGGTCTCTTTTAATTGATTTTACTTTGAAGTCTACTTTGTTAGATATGAGAATGGCAACACCAGCTTGTTTCTTAGGGCAATTTCATTGGAAAATCTTTTCCCAACCTTTTACTCTGAGCCTGTGTCTATCTTTAAGGCTGTGGTGTATTTCTTGTATGCATCAGAAGGATGGCTTCTATTTTTGTATCCATCCTGTTAGTGTGTGTCTTTTTATAGGTGAATTGAGTCCATTGATATTAAGGGAGATTAGTGACCACTGATTGATATTTCTTGTTATTTTTGGTGGTAGCTTGTATGCATTTCCTTTCTTTGGGCTTTTCTTCTATGGGATTATCAGTTGTTTGTGGTTTCATGGGTGTATATGGGATCCTTAAGTTGGAGTTTTCCCTCCAATTCTTGTTGAAGGTCTGGATTCTGATGTTGGCTTGTTGTTCTTTATATTTTTCTAAGTATTCTTGTGCTGACATCTGCCCATGGCTTCAGTGCTTCACACTTAGTCAGCTTTTAGTCAGTTATGGCTAGAGGCCTTGTGTGTCTCCTATCTGCTCTGAGCAAGGGTTCTGCATGATCTCTCACTCTGTTCTGGACATGGTTCTGTGTTTGGATAGCACCTGATTGTCTATGATGATGCAGCGTGCCCTAGAGATGGCACCTAGCAGTGGGAGGTCCTTTTTGTTTGGGATCACTGGCAAAGGCCACTCCCACCTAAAGCCTAGGGCCTGTCTGCTAACAAGAGTCTGAGATCAGAAGCTTGGGTCCAACCCTGGCCCCTGAAGAGGGATTCTGTGGAAGGGTAGCTCATGAGCTGAAATCTGCTTACTTCTGATTCTACTGTGGACAGAGGTCTGAGTTTCAAAAGTGTCAGTCTAACTCTCTACAGTTCTATATCGTGTCCCTACTCTTGCTCCTCCACACTCTTAATGAGAACCTTTGGGGACCAGCCCCAACAAGGTTTTCCCTCAGGGTTCAAGAGATACATGAATGCTGGCAAATTGGGAACCTACAGGATATAATCAATATCACAGCAATTTATATTATTTATTTATTTATTTTTATAGAACAAATTCTTTTTATCCATGTATCCTCCTCTTCCATCTCCCTTCTTCCTCCCAACCCTTCCTGGTCAGTTCATACACAGAAATACAGTCTGATCCCTCCCCTTGAGGTTCCCTATACTGTCCATATTAGTGGACACTTACTTATTCTTTGAGGTCCTAGTTCCTTTTCCAGATGGTTCCCAGGTGGCTGTTCTTGATTCAATGAACTCCCCGAGCTCCAGCTAGCCATTACTGTAAGAATTTTTCTCATGGTCCTTATCCACTTGCTTATATAGTCTCTCCTCCTTCATCTTTATTGGCACTACTCTTAATGGCATGACAACTACAACTCTTATTGGCATAGGCTTATATACTCAATAGGCAGTCATTCTTTGGCAAGGCAATATAGGCTTGATTTCCTCAGGATCATAAAGAGGGCCGATAAGATTTGCAAACAGGCAGTATCTGTCAACTTTGGTTTGTGACACAAAAGTGGGAATGGCTAGTCAAGGTTTTTCTGATAGGGTCTGCTAAAGATTAGAGCACTAAGACAATATAAAGGGAGAAAACCATGTGCTCTAATTACAATCCTAAATGTGGCTAGGCATATGGTTAAAGGTTTATTAATCAGAAAAAAAAAGAACAAGGTAAAGTCTTGTTTTGTATCTATAAGTTCTTCTCACAGCTGCTTTTCTTATGGGAGGGAAGTTGGTTTCCGTTGCTAGGTGAAAAGTAAACAAGGGAGAATAGCCAGCAACTTTTGTTCTGCAGAAGCACTTTCCATAGGATGGAGTCTTTTACTATTAAGGCTTAATTTGCACAAGAAAGAGGCCCTGTCACCTTTCAGCTGCTTTGGTTTTATGGTCCTTTCAGCTGCTCTGGTATTATGGTTTAGCACTTCAGAATGAATGTTTGTTTTAACACCTATAACTAGAAGTTAGAAAATTATCTTTTTGCTTACATCACAAACAATAAACCTTTAGGTTAGGATCCTGAGTTAATAAATCCAGGTGCAAGTACAGTAGTTAAAGGCCTAAGGTTAGTGGTGTTAGCTCTGGACAGTTCTCTTATCCGTAGGATTAATGAGCTTAGGTCATACCAGTGTGTTGTTTATCTGTAGCTGTCCTTGAATGTCTGAGAAATGTTTCAAATGGATTACTTTGTCCTAGGGCTGACTCTGCCCAGATGTTTACTAGTAAAGATAATTGCCAGGGGGCAGACATTGAGTCTCCTCTGGGCAGAGAAACAAAGACCTGATTTGCGAGAAAAGAGATCTTGTCTGTGTGACTGTTTTCACACACAGTTAGGAGAGGTTGTCCATATGCCCCCAGGTGTATGGGGGAAATTGTGCCCAATAAATGATCAATCACACTGCTAAAGTTCCTGAGAAATTAATTCCAAGGAAATAACAAATTAGAAAGCTATAATCACAAACAAGAAATCCTCTGTAGGAAACAGCTAACACATTCAAAGGCAATTAACACCAAAACTCCTTGAGTTTTTGGCTATATCTTCACCAGGGCCTTTGACTCTGACGAATCAGCCTTTTAAGTGCCAACTAATTTCCTGCTTTATATTCCTCCCACTCCCAGAACACTTGCCCACTGTTCCCCATCTACTCTATTGAGAGGGTAAGGGCTCCCATGGGAAATTGTTAGAGTGAGGGACAGAGAGAGAAATCAAGGAAAGATATATCTTGATAGAGGGAACCTTTATGGAGGTAAAGAGAAACCTGTTGCTAGGAAATTCCCAGGAATCTAGAAATTTGACCCCAGCTAAGACTCCTAGATGGAGAGGGTGCCTGAACTGGCCTACATCTTTAAGCAGATTGATTACTATACTAATTATCATCATAGAAATCTGGTTAATATTTCTTATGGTGTTATTTTTGTTTACTTGGTCTATTTGGTGCCAGAGGGGCTTTTATTTCTGCTCTTGTATGGAGGGAAGATGTTTTCCCAGATTCATCTATCCCTCTTTGTTTCCATGGGACTTTTGCCCAGTAGGTCAAAGAGACATCCTTGAGATCTGCTCTCTCTACTTACCTTGACAGCTGGAAACTCTGATCTTTTAGTGTGGTAGATATGTTGCTTTTGGCCACTAACTCTGTTCTCAGATTCCCAACTTATAAGCCATTACTGGTAGCGCTGGGCCAAGGAGATGTTTTCAGAACTCCTATTTGGATTTGGAGGCAGAAAAAATTGAGTAGGCTGTCTTCCATTGCTAGTATGTGTGGCACAGAAGGCTATATCTTCCGCTTTTGCACCTCTATGTGATTAGTAAGGTGTGAGTCATCTCAAAGCTGTATTCTGTTGAATGTTCTAGGTTTTCTTTTGTATTTATTTATTTGCTTTTATAGAATAAAGTCTTTATTCATGTATCCCCTTGCTTCTTTTCCCTTCCCCCACCCGACCCCTCCTAGTCAGCCTTCAGACTTCCTCCTACCCATCCCCCCATTCTCTCCCCAGAAAAAGCAAGAGGTCCCAAAGTGGGTTAGCTCAGCATCCACTCCAGGTAAGTCTGATTTCCTCATCTGTTTTTCTTTATTATGCCTTTTAGCTTTCTTCCATTGTTACATCTTATATTGTTTTCAGAACTTCCACCTGTTCCAACCTCTAAAGGACAAAGATTTAAATGTTTTCCATCTTGACTGAACCAGAGCCATGCAAAGTCATTTCTCTGATTATAATTTAATGTTCAATACTCAACGTTTGACTACTAATTTTCCCTGTAACCTGTTCTGGAGCAAATGGAACAAATCCTCAATATTTTGTGACTCAACCATGATGAAAAATTAAATCTACTTCAAAATATTTTTTAAACATTTAAAATACTCTAATTAGGTTGTCTTGATGGTATGCAAAGAAATTCCTTTCTACATCCAAAGTTTCATTGAAATTAGAACTATGCTACTTTGATAAAAAATAAATTGTTTTTATGACTGGAGAGATGACTGAGCAGATAAAGCTCATGCTGCACAAACTTGAGAACCTGAGTCCACTGTACCACATAAATGCTTTTTGAGGTGGTGTGTGCATGTAAACTTGGAACTGCAGAGGGGCAGATGAGCATGATTCTTCCCTCAGACTCATTGGCAGGAATCCAGCTAAAACAGCATGCTCTAGCTTCCCTGAAAAATAACCTGTCTCAGGCAATCAGACAGAGAATAATAGAGAGGGACACATGACATCAACCTCTGGCCTTCATATCCAAAGTCACAGGTGTACAAATCCAAAGTTACATACATATGCACATCTTTTTCTCTCCCAAATAATTGCATGAGTTTAACTTAGAAACATTACTGGTCTTATATATCTGTAGCAAAAATTCATCAATACCATCTGTACACAGACAAATGAAGTGTATAATTTTAATATTGGAGTTGTAATATTTTTATAGAATTTCCTCCCTTTCGTTTTCTCCCTATAACACCATTCATCCATTTTATTCTCTTTCTAATTCATGGTCTTTTTTCCTTTGATATATAAGTATATATATATAATCAGCTCATTCTGTTTAATGTTACCTGTATGTGTATGCTCTTAGGACTGACCATGTATAGTATTCTTGTCATGAAGAATTTTTCTTCTAGAAAATGTTAAAAATATATTGTATAGTAATATTGTATTTGCAAAGAACAAGTATGGATTTTCTAGTGCTTTATGTAAAACACTGAAATTTCTAAAAAGTCT
>PVIH01002131.1:101246-155689 GCA_004025045.1 Sigmodon hispidus
TTTTTTTTTTTTTTTTTTTTTTTTTTTTTTTTTTTTTTTTTTTTTTTTTTTTTTTTTACATTTATTCTAGCAGTGCAACATTATTTCACTTTTATTTTACTTGGAAAGCTCAAAATACTTCATTTACAAGTCATGGTCTTTTCAAGTCTATCTTTAAAGCTATCCTGGAAATAAGGTGCTGTCTTCTTCTGAAGTCTACTCTTTCTTCAGGTTTTGACAAGCACAAAGGTCTAGCTAGTATCTCTTTGAAAAATATGACAGTATGTTTTTCCCCATCTCAGACTTTATAACTTTTATCCCAAAATTTCTTTCCTATCTTTGCCAGCCTCATTAGAGAGAGTTCAACTGGTTCCCTCTATGGGAAGAGATGATGACATTAGCATTTTTTCATTCTGCTGTTGTATGTGCTGTCAGACAAATGAGCAAAATGCCTGGCTACTTTCCTGGAGAGAAGTGATATATGGAATCTTTCAAACTATTGCATCAATATGTCTTTTTGTCATGATGACTGAAACATTAGATATAAATCCAATGCTTGAACCAGATAATAAATATTGCAAAAGGTTGTAATACAGGGTAAGAAATAATTCTTGATCAGTGTAGTGTCAGATTTCATGCAGTAGAATTGGCAATTGAACGAATAGATATAAGTCAGGAATGATGATAGGAAGATAGCATGGTGCTGATACATCAATGTCTTCTAAGTTAATGAGGACCATGAGGTAAAAAGTAATTTTTTGTTTGTTTTCTGTATACAAGCATGTAAACTGTAAATTGTAGTTCATAATTCATAGAGACATAGTAATGAGGATTGACAATACAAAGTAAATGTAAACTAGCTGTGACAATAATGGTGCTGGTAGATATAAAAGGAAGATGGAATGAGATGACCTTTGTATCCTCTACATCTGTCAATGACACTGTTACACTGGAGGTATTGAAAGCAACCAGATTAGGTACCTACTGTCAAGTTACAAATGCCATTGATGACCTTTATAATAATAAGACTATTTCTTTGATAGCAAGCAAGTGACAAGGATCATAGATAAAGTAAAAAGTGTGTGTGTGTGCGTGTATGTGTGTGTATGTGTGTGTGTGTGTGTGTGTACCTTTGGGGAATATCAGGAGATATTTTTGTAAATGCTTCAGGCTTGGACAACATGTAACAGTTGAAATATCAAAGCAAAAATAAATATACCTGTATAAATGACAATTTTTTAATAAGGAGCTATAAAATTTATGTTGTCTAAGCAAGAATATATATAAACATAAGTATATACATCCTTTTGTTTCTATAATATCCAAAGTAAAATGTTTTGTTACATACAGAATGTGTTGAAATGTATTATATTACTGTATCAGTTAGTTACATTTTATGGTCTTCATACACAAAGTAGATTTAAAATGTTTCCTATGGGTACAAAATCTATGTAAAACTAAGCAAATGCCTTCAAATGAATATTTTTTATCATGACAAATGCTATATTAAATATGATGTTAGGTTCTTCATTTTCTGGGAATAGTTCACCTTTTCCTAATATTTATTTTTTATCTCCTGTGTAAATGTCATAACACCACAGGTATTTTATTTTCTCTATATAGAAATACTCTAATTCTACTTTTTGGAAATTGCATTGCATACTGTGTGGTACATGTTCTACAGTCTCCCAGAGTGGCTCCAGGTGCTGGTTATTAGTCCTGCTATCCAGCCACTATAAAATCCTAAAGAAAACATTTTGTAACCACTGCTTGTTCAACAACAGGTTGCTGGTAAAAAAAAATACACACTTATGTAAGTAGAAGATACATAATTATTATATGTGTAGCAAAATAAAACACTTGAGAAAGAATGTGCTGAAGAAAAAAGGAATGTTCCTTTTTATATGTATGTTTATAGTTGTTAGTTTTTCCCTTTTTTATTATGAATAAAGTCTCATTTTTTATCCATGTATCTCCTTGTTCAAACTCCCTTCCCTCTCCTGCCTTTCCCAGTCACTCTCTCTTCTTCTCATCTCCTTTTCTCCTCCCCAGCAAGGGCAGGAGGTCCCAAGGTCCTAAAGTGACTTAGTTCTGCATCTACTCTAGGCAGATCCACTTTCCTCACTCCAACATCAAGACTGGGTCAGGTGCTCCTCTGAAGGGGATGGGCTCCAAGGTGCTGGTCCAAGGTGTTTCAGATCCCAAGCTGTTCAGTGGTTGTGGTTTGCAGCTTGGGCATGCTTTGCTTTTTGTTTAAAGTCCACTAACGAGTGAGTATATCCCCTGCTTATCTTTCTGAGTTTGTGATACCTCACTCAGGAAGATATTCTCCAAATCCATCCATTTGCCTGTGAATTTTAGGATATCATTTTTTCTCACTGCTGAGTAGTACTCCATTGTGTAAATGTACCATAGTCTGTTAATCCATTCTTCAGTTGAGGGGCATTGAGGTTGTTTCCAGGTTCTTACTATTACAAATAATGCTGCTGTGAACATAGTTGAGCCTTTGGAGTGTGAATGTGTACCTTCAGGGTATATGCCCAGTATTGGGGAAATTGATTCCCAGTTTTCTGAGAAACAATCATACTGCATTCCAGAGTAGCTGGATAAGCTTACACTCCCACCAATAATGGAAGAGTGCTACAAGGGAAGTGTTTTGTTTTTCGTTTTTTGTTTTGCCTTAGACTTTAATCACAGGATATATCTACAGAAACCAGGAACAAGGGAACATTAGGACCAGTTTTTTCCTGTGGACTAATAACCCCTACAAAATAAGCTATGCCTTAATTATTGCTTCTTTATAAAATTACATTTCCACAGAACTTTAAGTGTCTGATGGAGAAAAACAATCACATAAAGAAGCATTTATTTGAGGTTTAACATGAATCATACAAATAAAAATTTGTATAAACACAAATTCACATTGAGTCATAACACAGCAAAGGACAAAGTAAAAAGAAGGAAACAAATTGGTAGCTATACACAGTTGGACACAATTGTGCCATGTACACTAGGAAGTCTTTTACAAAATAATCATCTTAGTTCAACAGAAGATCAAGCAATCTTCCGTGTTATCCTATAAGATGGTTTCCTTACACCCCCTGCTTTCTCCCTGGTCCTCCTCAGAGGGCTGGTAATTGATCTGGTGATTGCCTCCTCCGCTGGATGCCTTGCCATACGTGCTCTGTTGACCACTATAGTCTGCATATCCCTGTCCATATCCATAGTTCCTGTAGTTATACCCAGTATAATCATATCCGCCATAGCTACTATAGATTTGATCACCACCATAGGCACTATTAAAATTTCCATATCCTTGATCATAATAGTTATTAAATCCTTGGTTCCAGTTTTGACCCTGACCTCTTCCACGTGTCCTAGCACTACCTCTTCCCCCAGCTGTTCCACCTTGTCCACCTTTCTGTTGCTGCCCC
This sequence comes from Sigmodon hispidus, assembly GCA_004025045.1. Taxonomy (NCBI): domain Eukaryota; kingdom Metazoa; phylum Chordata; class Mammalia; order Rodentia; family Cricetidae; genus Sigmodon; species Sigmodon hispidus. The sequence continues at coordinate 104,660 of PVIH01002131.1, forward strand.
TCTTTGGGCTGTGCAGCTTTCATTTCACACTTCCCAGAGCCTATATGATGATATCTGCTTTCTAAGAATTTCTTTACTGGTTCTTCATCTGTGTATGTGATAAAACAGAATCCTCTTCTTTCATTTGTTTTTCTTCTGAAGTATCTGTTCATAACAAAGGAGTTCTCTGGGCCAGATATTCAGTCCCACAAAACTTTCATTGAGTTGGATTATCAGGTCCTTGTCTCAAGAGTCAAAATAAAATTAACAAGAAGGATGAACTGAGAAAGAAAAAAAAATTACTGCATATGAAAGCTTAAAGAAAAAATATTTAAAGATTATAGAAAGAAAACAGAGCTGGAAATAGCAAGATGCTCTTGGATAAAGATTCTGGCTTCATATCCTGACTAAGTAAGTTTCATCCCTGAGACCCACATTGTGGAAGAAGAGAACTGAGGCCTGTAAGTTTTGCACTAACTAAGGCAAGCACGTTATACACACAAATGCACAAGCACACCTGCATTCCCTCTCTCACTCACTCACTCAGTAAAACATTAAAAGTAAAAAGAAAGCAGAGCAAAACCCCAGAGGAGAACTATGGAAGATATGCAAGAAAGATGATGGAGATTGACACTGAGATGTTTGCATGAGGATTTTTCACAAGATGTACGGCAGAATGTGCAAATAAATGAGGCAGTTTCCATTAAGGTTATTATTATTATTATTATTATTATTATTATTATTATTATTTACTGTATAAAGCCTTTATTTTACTGAGGTATGTTCTCTCTATACCTAATTTTTTTTATTTGTAAAGTCTTTTTATCCATGTATCTCCTTGCTTCCCCTCCCTTCTGTCCTCCCAATCCCTCCCAGTCTACCTTCAGCCTCCCTGTCCCCACTCACTCATCCTCTCCCCAAAAAGGGCAAGAAGTCCTAAGGTGGATCAGCTGATCATGGCGCATCCACTTCAGGCAAGTTCAATTTCCTCATCCTAATATCAAGACTAGGTTAGGTGTTTCTCGGAAGGGAATGGGCTCCAAACTGCCAGCCCATGCAGAGAAATGCAGTCCGATCCCTCCCCTCGAGGCTCCACATACTGCCCATGTTAATAGATAGTTGCGTACTGTTGGAGACAAACCAAACCAATAGAGGATCTCCTCCTCACCCTGTGCATCTTTTCTTGGCCTGAGCACATATATTCAGGCTATGAGCACACACTGTTCAAGTGTTGTTCATCGCATCCACTTAGGGATTGCTGAAAGCTCCTTCTGTCCATCACTAAATCTTACCTAAATAGCTTCTGGCTTTGAATCATTTGGCTGCTGTTAAACCTTGGTGGAGTCCACCAATCAGTCTATGATTCCTTTCATTAATCTTTGTTTAAAAAATTACAGACAATATATGTTCATATTCTTTTTCTTTGCAGATCATCCCCAACACACTACCTACATAATTTAATGTTATTTTTCTATTTCAAGAAAATGAAATACAAAACAAATATTATGATTAAAAATAGAGATAAAAGAAAGAAATGCTAAAGAAGAACAGAAAAAGAAAAACTCATAGGTAAAATATGCCTAAACAAAACTAAAAATACTTGCTCTTCAACTAACACACACACTTGTACATATGCATGCATGCACACACACACACACAGACACACACACACACACACAGACACATACACTATGGAGTCCATTTTGTGTTCACCAACTATTCATGGGCAAGTGTACTGCTCTAGAATATGGTTGATATACCAGTTTCCAGTGACATTCAATTGGAGAAAATTGAATTTTTCTTCCTAAAAGGTATTTATTACAAACAACTTCTTGATCAGGGTAACATCACTTGTTCACTTCCATTTCTCAGTGATCAAATAGAGTTTAAACCTGATTATGTTGTGTGACTGCTGCCATAGTCTCCATGAATTCAGATGTGCAGCAGTGGTGTGTCTGAAGATGCTGTGTTCTTGGAGTCATCCACCACCTCTAGCTTTTACAGCCTTTCAGTCCCTTCTACTACATAAATCCCTGAGCCTTGAGGAGGAGGCATTCATAAAGCCATGTAGGCTGAGAGATCCACAGCCTCTCACTTGTTCCTTTCTCTGTCTCTGTCTCTGTCTCTCTCTCTGCCTCTCTCTCTCCTTTCCTCACTTCCTCCTTCTCTCTCTCTTTCTTTCATTTTTCTTACTTAATTTAAAATGTTTTTCTCATACCCACCACTGATCCTCCTTCCTCCCTTCCTCCCAATCCTCCTTCACCCTCACCCCACTCATTCCCCACAAAGGTCAAGGAATCCCAAGGTGAGTCAGTTCAGTCTGGCATATGCAGTTGAGGTAGGACTAAATGCCTATAACACAATCTGTTACAATTACCTTCCTTAAAGAAGAATATGTCAAAGGGTGACAGTACCTTGTGATGTTTCTCAGTGGGCTTCCAGAAGCCATCCAGACTCTGATTGAACTGTCTTTGTTTCCTCTGAGCCATGTTTGCCCTCTTATCTGGTTAGCTTGAAGATCTCATATCCAAACACAAGCCCTTTTCTATGTCTCCTTCCACATTCTCAACCATAATGTTTAAATGCTATCATTCTTTGTAATTTAATATCTAGTTTCACTATGGCAGGGAGGTGGGACAGATCACAGGGTATGACTATTACTATATAACAAAAGTATTGCAATGTCCTTTCAGCTGCAGGGATCTTCAACCAGTTTTACCCTAGCTGTTTGCTACACATGTCATTCTTTTGGACTGTCATTAGTGTTAGGAAAATGTACTGATTGATAACCAATCAAGCTCCTATTCATGAAAATATGTTAGGTTATTCTCAGCTTAAAAGTTAGCATAAACTAATCAACCCGATGTCAATATTGGCAAAATAAAACTAAGCAAAAAACAAATATGAGATTCAAAAAGTTATAATCAGAAATACAAATACTTTGATAATTAAAAATATAGTTTGCAATGTCATATGCCTAAGAAAGTGGTCACACCATGGATTATTCATTACAATAATCTTAGTAGAAAATAATAATCCCTTTTCCTAGGGCAATAATTCTAACATATCTTCTGACCTCTGCAGGCACCAAGCATGTACATGATGAACATACATGCATGTAGGCAAATATTTACACAATCATTTTTTTAAAATCTAAGAAAATAAAATAAATAGTTGCATTAGAGACTTCATGAAGTACAAATAAAGCACACAAAGTTATATAATAGCTATCCCTAAAATATGTTAGGTCTTTAAATGTATTTATTAAGAAAAACATAATTTAAATGACCTATAATTGCATATAGTATTTTTAGTTCAAAAATGCACATATTAACATAAGGTTGAATGAAAATTCCTACAGGTACCTTTGTCTTCTACCTGATGTGACCTTCATATTCAGTTACTTACTGAATGGGAAATATAGGCTTTCTCTCAAAGATTTTTATTCTATTTATACCAAAATTGTGAATAAATTTCTTATTGCAGGTATTTACATTCTTTATTGGAGGCATGGGTACTTTTTAATTTCAAAGTTTAGTTGGTTAAATTTGACTAAATATATGAATATCATAGGGTAACATTTAACAATTTGAATAACCAATAATAAAGCAGATAAATACAGTTAGCAATGGTGAGTCTAATAAAACTGAAAAAAGAGAATTCAGGCAAATACTAGAAAGCTAGACCTGGAAGAAGTTAAATGATAACTCTAGGGCTTGAAAGATAGTTCAGGAACTAATAACACTTGTTGCTCTTGCAGAGGACCAGGTTCAGTTCTCAGCATACACACAGTGGTTCATACTTCCAGATGATCTGATGCCTTCTAAACTTGACATACCCTCTTCTGACCTTAGTAGACTCCAAGTATGCACATAATGCAAAGACATACAATTTGGCAAAATATTCACACATAAATTGAATACAGTTTTCAAGTAAAAGTCAGAACAAAATATTAGCATATTCTGTATCATAGTTAGGATCAAGCTATGCTAAAATACTAACTGTAATGCAGGAACATGAATCTAGTATGAATCATATGATATATCATATAGCAATGATTAAAAAAAGAGGTACTTCAAGACAAACATGTAGCATGCTTGTCATCATATTTAATTCTGTTTTAACAACTTTGATGATTTGCTTCTGAGATATCTTCTATGGATGTCCTATTTCTTTACCAACTACCCATTTTTTGCCCTCCCTTTTATTTAAATGGGAGATAGACTATAAGTAGTTAATAAGAGGTACTTCTCTTATACAAACTCTCCATTCCTCATTTTTTTATCTTAAGTGATTGCTGGCTGATAAACTATGAAAGGTCACAGTTGCTTATTTATCAGCAACATAACCCTGATCAGATCTATTAATTTCTGTGAGTTCAGGCTGTAATTTAGAGGTATGTTTCTGTCTCCTATGCAGTTAGACCTCAGGACAGACATGACAGACAGTCTTAGTCTTTTCTCTAAAGGATTTGAAGTTAGCAGTATTTTTAAAAGAAAAGTCAGTTTAACAAAACCCAGAACAAACTCACAGATACTAAATTGCATTACAACTATCTGTTATACTAGTCCCCTGAGATGAAAATTTACTTATCAATATTTAGAGGCAAGTCTCATTTAAATCTCAACAATTCTTATAAAATATCCAAGGTACAATCAGTGATTACTATACAAACTAAATATTATTAAATTATAGAGTATTATCAAAGGAGAAAATAATCAACACACTGATAATCAGGGACAGTGTTTCTTGGGTTCAACAAAGAGGGAGCTTAAATTAAATATAGTGAAATTATTGAAAACCAGATTCATAAAGAAATGAGAAATTTCAAAAGGGTTATAGAAAAATTAAATACAAATATGCATGCAGTGAACATTTGATAAAAATGTTTTCAAGCATTTGAAATTATAAAATGGAAGCAAAATGACATAAAATATTTAAGAATAAATCTAAACTGATGTAACACTCTCTGAATTTAGACTAATATAGCTTTTTTTCAAAGACTCAGCTACTATTAAGAAGAAAATGTGAAAACAAAAGAGCAGTTTTTTATCTAGAGAAACTGGATTTAGGTCTTGCTTTGGTGCTGTATTTGCCCACTATATTTCCATTTTTCCATTTTGGAATGATAATAGATATACTGTGCCATTATATGTTGGAAGTGTACTTTTTGATTTTGATTTTTCTAGGGAGTTACAGATAAACTATTGCCATGAATCTCAGGAAAAAACTTTGGAATATGCACAGTTACACTGTGTTGAGACTGGTAGATTATAAGCCTTTATAAGATGAACTAAATGCATTTTGCATTATTATTTGGCTATTAGCCTATGGGGTCAGAGTGGAATGTGGTGTTTTGAATAATAATGGCTCCTTTAGGCTCATATTTCTAGATGCTTTGTCACCAGGGAGTGAAATTATTTGATAGGATAAAAAGGATTAAGAGGTGTAGCCTTGTAGGAGGTAATGTGACACTGTGGGGAGGTTGAGCTGTGAGGTTTCAAAAACCCATTTCAGACCCAGTCTTGATTTCTTTGCCTACAGATAAAGATATAAAATTCTCAGCTACTTCACCTGTGTGCCACCATATTCTTTAGCATGATGATAATGAAGCAACATCTGAAACTGTAAGTCAGTCCCAAATAAGTGCTATCTTTTATACCAGTTGCTTTGGTGTTTCTTTGCAGCAATAAAAGCATGACTAAGACAGTTTAATATGTGTGTAATTTCTAAGAAAATATGAATATATTTCCCTGGATGGCCTGACATCCCTTCCTTATTCCATGAGGAGAATGTGAGAGAATGAGCATTGTTGCATCTTCCATGGAATTCTTTCTTGTAACTGTTTCAAGTATGAGTTGTTTTGATGAGCATGTAGGGATTACTCACAACTTCTAATTTGTAGTGATTAGTTTAGCTGTTGCTTTTGCCTAGTCAATAATTGAATTGTTTGTTTTACTATAATAAAATAACATAATATGCACCAGGTAGAAATTCTTTATTTTATATATAACCTGTGAATAATTTTACTTTGCATACAAACAATGTTAAAACATTTGAATTCTTTGTTACAAGCAAAATAAAAATCTCTTTTCTGTTCCATATACACAATTTGTTTAAGATGAACTGTAGACCTATCAAGACAATACATTATTTTTTTGGAAGTATAAGTAATGAGCTATAAATATAGCACATTTTTAGATAAGTAAAATTGGAATTTAAAATAGTTAAGAAAATGAAGAAATAAACACAGTCAGGGAGACTTTGACATATTTATTTTAATCTGGAATTGATCAATATCTCCCAAGTTGGCAACAGAACATGGAGATTCAAATGAAGAAGTTGTTCAGGCAGAAAGCACTTGCCTTACAGTCTTGATTTCCCAGAAGAGATGTAAAAAAATCTTGGTCTGGTGATACACAGTCATACTCCCGGTACAAAGGAAGCAGAAGCAGGAAAAACTAATGGTTTCTTTGGCCAGCTGGTCTAGCCTAATCAATGGACTCCACTCAGTAACAGACTTGGTGTCAAAGGAGATAAATAATGTTCCTGAGGCTGACACTAGAGTTTGTTCTCTGTGATACACACACATACACACACACACATAAACACACTCACACACAATTTCAATAAAAACGTGCATAAATAAGATAGCAACTTATTTTTTAAAATGCACAAATATTAAGTTTTTTGTGATAGATGGTACATAATCAGTAATTACATATAAAGGTGTCCAAAAAATTGAAATTAAGTTATGATAAATACAGTAAAACAAACCAAAAACCCAAATTTTGTAGTGTTTACAAGAAATAATATTCTTATATATACCTGGTAGAAAATTAGAATGGCAGGGGATGTACTCACTCATTAGTGGACTCTAAACAAACAAACAAACAAACAAGAAAAAAGCAAAGCATGCCCAAGCTGCAAACCACAACCACTTAACAGCTTGGGATCAGAAACACCTTGGACTGACTTCTTGGATCCCACTCCCCCTAGAGGAACACCTGACTCAGTCTTGAGGGCAGCGAGAAAGCTGGATTTGCCAGGAGTGGTGGCTGAACTAAGCAATATTGGGAGAGTGGGACCATGGGACTGTCTGCTCCCTGCCCAGGGAGGGGATGGGGAGTTGTGGAGACGAGAGAATGGCCTGATGTGGTGGGAGGGGAAAGGGACCTTGAATAAGGATATACAAGGATAGAAAGTGTGACTTCTTTGTTCATAATAATAATAATAAAAAGAAAAAGAAAACAAATGCTATCAAGGATGTATAAAAAAAGAAAATTAGAATGGCACAATTATTTTAAAAAATTATTCCATTTTTTAATCAAACTGAATTGTATGTCTTCCATATAACCAAGTGTTCTACTCTTAGAGATATAGATGGGGTTATTGAGAACAAGTGACAGTAATGCAGTTTATACAAGTGTTCTCAGCAGTCATATACCTAAGACAGACCGAATTTCTCCTCCCCTCCCTTTCTGCCTCTCTGTCTTTCTCTCTCTCTCCCTTTAGTGTGTGTGAGTGTATGTGTGTGTATGCATGTTTAACATAATACCACTATGTAGATTTTTGGATGGTCTGGAGTTGAGTCAGTAGTCCAGGCTGGTCTCAAACTGTTATATTCCCTATTATCCTTCTGCTGCTGCCTCCAAAGTCCTGAGATTAATGGCATGGACCATCATGTCAGGCTAACAATACATTTCAAGGGCAAAATAAGTAATAAAAATATGCAAATGGGCTACAGTATAGTTTTACAATGATAGAATAATCAAAAATAGGAAAAGATAAGTTATTAACACACATCATAGCTGAATAGATATTAACGAATACATGTTATATAATTAATTGGTATATTATTGCTACATAGTAGCATAATATAACAGATTTATATAGTATATGATTATAGTATTCTAAGCAAAAGTATTTAATTCTAATACGTATGTACCATGTAACTCCACTCATCTTTAAACTCCAAAATCATTAAAGATAGATCTCTAGTGACATAACGTCATAATAAGAAGTTGGATTTTCACAACCACTGAATAGCTTGGGGTCTGAAACACCTGGAACCTGCATCTTGGAGCTCATTCCCTCCAGAGGAACATCTGACCCAGTCTTGATGTTGTGGTGAGGAAAGCTGATCTGCCTGGAGTGGATGCTGAACTAAGCCACCTTGGGACCTTGGGACCTCCTGCCCTTGCTGGGTAGGAGATAAAGTGATGGGGAGAAAAGAGAGTGACTGGAAGGGGCAGGAGGGTGAAGAGAGTTTGAACATGGGGATACATAAATAAAAAAAAATATGACTTTATTGAGCAAAATTGTTTTGGCAATCCTGGCTTTCCTATTATTCCAAATGAAATTGAGTATTGTTCTTCCAAGGTCCAAAAAATATTGTGTTGGGATTTTGATGGGCAGCACACTGAATCTGTAGATTGCTTTTGGTAGAATTGCCATTTTTACTATGTTGATCCCACATATCCAGTAACATGGGAAAGCTTTCCATTTTCTGATATCCTCTTCAATTTCTTTCTTCAGAGATTTAAAATTTTTGTCAAATAGATCTGTTACTTCTTTGGTTATAGTGACTCCAAGGTATTTAATGCCATTTGCAGCTATTATAAAGGGTAATGTGTCCCCTATTTCTTTTTCAGCACTTTTGCTTTTTTAAATTTTGATAACAAACCTAATAATGCAAGATATTGATAATGTGGGAAACCGAGTGAGAAATTTATGTGTACTCTCTCTGTAGACTCTGGAATTTTTGTAACTAAAATGAAATTTAGTTTGATCCTAAAAAAAAGACAAAGAAAAGGAAAAATATATCAAAAAATGAAGTTGGGTTTTAGAAAAGAGGAACCAAAAAGAAAATAAAAATGAAATTTGAATGAGATGGAATTAATTTATACCTAGTTTTGCTTGGAGGTTGATATTTGTCCAAATTCTTCTTTTTTGAATGGTTAAAATTTGTTCAGTTTGTAGTATGCCAACCAAATCTTAATCCTCCAAAAATGCTAAATGTGAAATAACATCAAGACAAAGATTCTAAATAGAAGATGTAAATAACCACACAGCACATGAGTATTTGTGCAAGCTAACAAGTAATCAAGAATTCTTAGATAATACAACATTATGAAGATTTTTTTGTCTATCATGTTGGTAGGAATGAAGAATGAATGATAATTTCTCATTTAGTAAGTGTATGTGAAAAGAGGCTCTCATTTATTTAATGAGAGCAGAACTACAGAAAATTGTGCAAAATGCTTTACATTATTTCTGCCATTGATATCACATTTTCATTTATAAACATGCACAGAAAATAAATTCATTTAAATGTTTTCATCTGCAGAAATAATATCAGAAGTTCTTGTGTTAAAATGTAGTTATAGCACCATGCACGGTGATGCACTTAGGAGGCAGAGGCAGCAGGGAATCTCTGTAATTTTTAGCCTAACCTCTATGTAGTGAATTCCAGGAAAGCTAGTGCTTTTCTAGACAGAGAGATTCTGTCTCAAAAAGTATGTACTCACATATAACAAAATAAAACACTATTAAAGATACAGAAGAAATGTTGCATATACTTAACTTGGTAACATGCCCCACTTACATATGCCTGGTTAGCTTAGCCTCTGTAGCTAGTCTAAAAGGAGCCAAACACAATAACAAAGCAAAAACACAAACCAGTGATTTTGGAAGATCTCTAATGCCCAGTAAGTTATATGGGTATAGCCACTTTCAGATCCATAGCATCATTGACAATTATGTACTTCTGTTCTTTTGACTCTTGTCTAGTGCTTCATACTGATCTTTTAAAAGTTAGACTGCTGTGAGGAAGCTGAGAAAAAATGCAGAACATACGATAGCCTCAAACCAAGGTGATGTTTGAAAACCATGTTGTTCATCTAAAGAGGATTCTAAGAAACAGGTGGGACCAGTGTTTCTTCCTTTGATTTGCTTTTATCACAGTTGGTTTGTTAATGAGATACAGGGTCTGCCTTTCTTTCCTGTGGCTCATAGTTCTGTTATCAGCACAAACACATTCTGCCCAGGGTGATTTCTCCAATGGCTTTAATCCTCCCTTTTAATCCACAAAATAAAGAGTCATCCAAATAAAGGAATGAATAGTCATTTGGCCTGAAAAGGACTTTCACTTTAGATTGCAGATATTCTAACCCACTGTAAAAGCTTGATAAAAAAATTAAGAAGGATGTTTAATTAATTGTTTACAGAAAGCTGACATAATTCTATTGGGAAACATTCCTAATAATCCATGCACATAGAATGATAGGGATTTGTTTATAAGTATAAATGAATCAAAAGCTTTGGAACAAAGGCAGTTAAAAAAAAAATCAAACCCTGCCTGGCAATCTCACAATTAGTAAATGACTTCCTTGAGAATCCTCTTTTATCTTTGCTTTCCAGTGTGGTACTGGAAGTACAGAGAAAATAAAAATGTCAATTAGAACTTCAGTGGGTGAACTCCTGGGAGACTCCACTATATGCGTATAGTTTTAATAATCTTGATTAAATGGAAGATTTTTTTGCATTTGCAGGGATAATCTCTCTCTCTCTCTTATACAGAACTCTCTCAATCACCCAGTGACATTCATGCATCTACAAACACAAAGCATGTTATATCAAGAACTTATTCGTATTTCTAAATGAAAAAAAAATATTACATTTTTAAGGCAAATTGTATTTGTGAAAATAAAATGGTATTTTTGTATTTATATGTTTTACATGTCAGATCTTAATTGGAATAATTTTATATCACTGTAATTAAACTTTTATTTAATGGTAAGTCAAGATTGCTACTCCATTGTGTAGATGTACCACAGTTTGTTAATCCATTCTTCAGTTGAGGGACATCTAGGTTGTTTCCAGGTTCTTGCTATTATGAATAATGATGCTATGAACATAGTTGAGCTAATGCCTTTGGAATATGACTATGAATCTTTAGGGTATATACCCAGAAGTGGTATTGCTGGGTTATTGGGGAGATTGATTCTCAGTTTTCTGAGAAACTGCCATACTATGTTCCAAAGTGACCGAACAAGCTTACATTCCCACCAACAGTGGAGGAGTGTTCCCCTTGCTCCACATCCTCTCCATTTGTCTTCTGTGTCTTTTATCTTCGCCAGTCTAACAGGTGTTAGGTGGTATCTCAAAGTTGTTTTGATTTGCATTTCTCTGATGACTAAAGATGATGAGCACTTTTTCAGGTGCCTTTCAGCCATTCATAATTCTTCTGCTGAGAATTCCCTTTTTAGATCTGAACCCCATTTTTTGATTGGGTTATTCAAGGTTTTGGGCTCTAGATTCTTGAGCTCTTTATATATTTTAGAGATCAATCCTCTATCACTTGTAGGGTTGGTGAAAATCTTTTCCCATTCTGTAGCCTGTCGTTTTGAGGAAGGACTTCTTTCTCTACTTTCACTATGTGTCTTCTGGATATTAAATTCTCATCCTCAGATTTGGTGGCAATTTCTTTTGCCAGACACCTTCCTGGATCATGACATACATTTATTGGTTTTAATTTTAGTTTTGGATTTTTCTTTTATACTTGTTTTTTTATTTATTTTATTTAAAAATTTATTTTTCATTTTGCATACTAACCATAGTTCCCTCTCCAACCCCTCCTTATACTTACCCCTGAGTTTCTTCCCACTCTACCTCTCTGTTCAATACTCAAAGTGTAAAGCCTTCCATGGAGACTCAGCAAAGTCTGGCATATCAAGTTGATGTAGGACCAACATCCTCCCTCACCCCCCACACCTGTATCAAAACTGAGCAAGATATCCCTCTATAGGTAATGGACTCCAAAAAGCCACACTGATTTATATAGTCCCACTGCCAGATGTCCCACACACTGCCCAAGAGACACAATGTATCTGCATTCAGAGGGACTACTTTCATCCCATGCAGGTTCCCCAGCTGTTAGTTCAGAATCAGTGAGCTTCCCGTAGCTCCAGTCTGCTGTCTCTGTGGGTTTTTACTCATTATAATCTTGATTTCTTTGCTCTATATATAAACCCTCTCTTTGATTGGATTGGGAGTTTGTCCCAGAGTTAAGCTGTGTATCTCTGTTTTTATCAGTTGCTGGATGAAGGTTCTATAATAACAATTAGGGTAGTTATCAATTTGATTGTAGAAGAAGGCCACTTTAGGTACCCTCCTTACTTTTTTGTTTTGTTTTGTTTTTGTAACAGTTGTATTTGGTTATGCTCTAGATTCCTATGATAGCTAGTATCAGGTGTTTGGTCACCTGACTGTCAGATGTGGCTTCCATCTCATGGAGTGAATCTTAAGTCAAATCAGATATTGTTTGGTCATCTCTGTAAGTTTTGAGCCACCATTGCACTAACAAATCTTGTAGGACCCGATAGTAAATCTAAGGTTTGTAACCTTTTTAGTATTTATATTTCTCCTTTAAGTAGCATGCAGATTACCTTCCTGTCCCCAAAATGCAAGCATGTAGATGTAAAGGTTCATTGTAAGCACAAGCCAGACGTCTCCATGTTTAATAAGTTGTGTGGGTGTTATCTTCAGCAATGGGACCTTGCTGTCAATTTGGGGAGAACAATGTGTTGTCATGGCAATGGCTTGGATTGATTAGAGATTTCCATGGGCCCCTTTGGCCAATAAATCAAATAGATGTAACACACTCCCAGTACTAAAATTTCATTTGATGACAAGAGATGTCAAGCTGATGGTCATTCTGCCCATTATTTGGTTATTTCATTTAGATTACCTTTACATATATATATATATATATATATATATTTACATGAAGTATCTACTGATTTTGATTCCAAACTACCCTTCAAAATGTCCTTAAGTTTGTCCTCATAACCTCATATAATCTCCCCACTTGATTTTCCTCTTTCAATCCCTGGATCCTCCTGTATCTCTTTTATTTCACTTTCTTGAGGAAATATATCTGCACTTACTACTATCTTACTCTACAACTAAACTCTGTGATTCTATGCATTATAAATTAGCTATTACTGATTTAACAGCTATCTATATTTAAATAAATGAATGCTGTATTTGTATTTCCTATCTGTTTTGTCTTCTTCAGAATAATTTTTTTTCTAGTTCCATCCATTTATCAGCAAATGTCATGATTTTTTAATGGTACTATAACACTTTATTGTGTAAAGACATCACATTGTTTTTATTCATTTTTCTAGAAGGACGTCTAGGATGTTTCAAATTTCTGGCTATTATGAATAAACCAACACTGACCATTGTCGGATAAGTGTCTCTGTGGTATAATGAAACATCCTTTGTGCATATGACCCAGAGTGCTATAAATGGATCTTGAGGTAGATTAATTACCATCTTCCTGATGAACAGCCACTGACTTATGTAGTGATTGGACAAGTTTGCATACCCACCAGCCATGGATGTGCCCCTGCCAGCATGAGCAGTCATTTATTTTTATTTATCTTAGCTATTCAGATGGATGTAAGATAAGTCTAAAAGTAGTTTTAATTTGCATATCTCTGATGACTAAGAATGTTGAACATTTCTTTATGTGTTTTTCAACCATTTTAGCACTTTCTTTTAAGAATTCTCAGATTAGATATGTACCCCATTGTTAAATTGTCCTATTTGTTTTCTAGATAAATAATTTTTGGGTTTTTAAATTTATTTTGATATTAGCTCTCTTTTAAATATATAATTGGAGAAAACAAAACTTTTCCTGTTCCATAGGCTTCCACTTTGAATGATGGCGTCCCTTGAAACCTATTTTAATTAAATTCTTTACAGCACTAATGTGAATCTTTATTAGATGATTCTTTCGTTTCTCTTACTCATCTACAGACAATATGTCAGGCAAAGGACTTCTGCAGTAGCCAGGACTCATTTCTTGGAAATGTTTGTTAAGACCAGGTTTTCATTGATAGTGTTCTTATTCTATGACTTTTATGATTATTTTTTATATCAAGGTCTTCAATATGTGATGGCAATTTTAATTAAAAGTATAAAATTAAATAGGGAAATCTCCATAGACAACTACTTGGTGACATGAAATCCCAATATTTTTTAGTGGACTTCAAATTTCTGACTAAGCACAATATTCAGGACATGGAGGAAAAATATAGCATTTCTTAAGGAAGTTGGGTGGGAGATAGGAACATTAAAAGATAGTAATGTAATTATATCAGAAAATTAAAAGAAGAATTTAAAGTTTTACTATAAGTTTAAATAATAATGGATGAACAATGTTGTGGATGTATATTACATATTCAATAAAACCTGAGTATCAGGATTTGACTGTGTGCTCTCTCCCCAATATTCAGGTTTTATTAAATATGTAATATATATCCACACAAAGTAATGATTTATTTTCTTCAAGGTCCATAGTAAAACTCTCAGGGCTATCTATAAAACACAAACTCATAATATAATTGCTATAATAATTTGAGCTGACATACAGTGACAACATTATATACTTTACTAACTTTTAAAATATTTTTTACCTGAGAAGAATAGATATTACAAAAAATAAAATGCATGAAATATAAAAATAATGACATGCATATACAATACTTAAATCATGTAATAATGAAATTTACAAAGCATTATTAGCGCATTCAAATCTTTATTTTATGGTCAATGCCATTAGTGTAGGCACATATTAGTTTTGCTAACAAGGGCTGAAATGTGCAGAGGACTTAGGATTTTACAGGGTGTTATCTGGTGACAGTTTTTTTTATATCAGTTTATTTCTCATCAGTCTGAAAATACTTTTGCCTCTATCAGACTTGCTTTGGCCATGAATTCACGGCTTTTGGAGCTAAGGTGAGCTTTTCATTTTATATCGAGGTAGTCTGCATCAGAATTATATCTTGTTTTTTTGCATTCTTCTGTTAAGATATTTAAGAGAAATTATAGCCTGTAGTTAAATTCAAACACTTGAAAACATCATCAGTTTCTGAGGGCAACAGAATTAACATTCTTCTGAACCTGAAGTCACTCGCTCTATAAAATTCTTTATGGATTATATGAATATTACAGAATAGATTCTATTGTCTGTGGTTTTGATGTATTGAAGCAAAATTTTCTCTCAATTCAAACTCCTGATAAACTGTCTTTATTTGAATTATTTAATAATTGAGGCAATCTAATTGAGTCAATCTACTTTAATTTTGATATCATGTCTCATGTTTGTATTTATAAACCATATCTGTGGTAAGAATGTCTACAGTGAAAATCATTCTGTGAATAAAAGAACTGTTTTAGCCTGTGTCAGGTACACAGAAATAGATGGGAAAATTTAGTTGCAGGTACAAGGAATGCTGAGTCAGAAAGTCTCAATTCACCTGCCAAAGAAGAAACATATAGGACCCAGATGAGATAGGGGCCATGGGCCATGTGGCCAGATCTTGACTTTGAAATCAGTTTATAATGATATATTGTTTTGAAAATGAATTTCTGCTTTTGTTTCCACAGAAGATCAAAACCTGTGGAGTGTTTCCAGGCAAGTATGGTTTTATTTGCAAAGGTCACCTGAAAATTATCTGATGGGAAGATCAGCTTCCAAGTTGCCACTTAAGATGATCCAGCCTTAGGACTCCATGAGATTTCCAATGTCCCTTAAGCAGCAGGAAGGAGTAATGTGAATTGCTATGCCTAAATTCCCAAAATATTGGTTATAGACTTTTGCTTTCATTATAAATGGTTAATAGTCATAGTCATTCTCTTAAAACAAGGGGTGGGGGAGAAAATATGATATAGGAATGATTAAAAAGTATAGAAGAATTTTGGTTTATTGATACAAATTTAAGGTCAATTTTGTTATGCTTTATGTAATTTTCTACTCTTGTTTATGATACAGTGTTTATGTAACTCATTTAAAATTGTAATGTGTAATTGAGAAATGCAGAACCATTTTTGATAGCCAAATTTATAGTCATGTTAGGTTTTTGTAGGTATAAAAAGATATATTTTAATTGTATACAGAGTCTTCAAGCATCTCAAAGACCCATAGAATATGACATTTAAAATACTTTAAGAATTTAGACTTTTCTGGATAGTGAGACAGGTTTGCGCTTGCCAGAACCAATATATTTGAAGAGAATGATGGGCACTGAAGAAACTTCATGTGGAATTTACTTTGTGGTAACAGGCAGCCACTGGACAGGACACTGTTCTTGTACTGACTGCTTGACCATATGATATATAAACTAGACATGCAAGTTTCATAGGAAATAGACCTCTAAACTTTGGCAGAATAAGCCAAGATGGTCCTTCAGGTTCCTGTTCTGTGAGAAAATTCCAGGCATCCTTTAGGACACAAGAAGAAGCCACTGACAGACTGTGCCAGATATCCTGCATCACTGAAAGGTATGCCAGAGACTCTGGGCCTTTAGGCTGAAGATAGATGCCCCAATGTTACAAAGGAACTTTAGGTAACTGTCTAGACAGACTGGTGTCATCTCTGTCATTTCTAGAATTTGGAAATTGCCTGCACTTTCTGTTTATTTGGGTAATATATCCTTCTGGTCTTTGATGTAGTTGAAGATTTGAGAACTATACATATAGTTTTTCATGTTATTTTAATAGATATATTAGATAGAAAACTCTAGACTCAAAGAATAAGATAGACATTAGAATAATTTTCTTTAATTTTGTTAAATACAAATGCACTATATATGGTGACTTTAATTCTTGATTGATAGCTGTTTTGTTATATGTAATTTTGCTATGTTGAAATTGAAACCTTCTTTTTGATTAGACAGAAAAGAAGTGAGGTGGGACTGTCTCTATGAAGTGAAAATCATTCTGTGAATAAAGGAAGTGTTTTGGCCTGTGTCTGGTACCAAAGAAGTATTCAGGGAAATTGATTTTCAGGTACAAGGAGTGCTGAGTCAGACAGTCTCCATCCAGCTGCCCAAAAAGAAGCATGTAGGGCCCTGGTGAGGTAGGGGTCTTGGGCCACATGGCTAGATAGATTAATGGAAATGGGCTGAATAAAGATTAAAGAGCTAGCTAGCAAAGTGCCTGAGACATATAGATCAAACTGGGTGAAATTAATATAAGCATCTGAGTCATTTTGGAGGAGAAAAGCTACCGTGGGTAGTTCAGACTTCTAGCCCACATGGGGCCAGAAATCTCCTATAACATTTATCCTCTTTGAGTCATAGCCCTATAACACCAATTGACAATTTCTGCAGAATGTGAGATTCTTCCTAAGGGGAAAATTGACATTTGCTTTCATTATAAACATGTGAAATGTGAATAGAAGATCTATGTCAGAGAAGAACCATACAATAAGAGGAGTAAAGATCCTCCTCTTCATTCATTTTGTTATTTGAATTTCTCTGTGTGTAGCCTCTACTGTCAGCTGCCATACGATTCCCTTATTTGAAAGGTATTGAAAATACCATGAATTGAAAACAAATGATGACTCAAGGAACAGCACATGATTAAATGTGGATGACTTCACATGGATTTGAAAAATGGCCTAAGCCAGATCTTTTTGAAAACTGATGCTCTTGGTGTTGTCAAAGGGAACAACAAAAGAAATTAAACCATCATGAGATACTTTCAAATTAACTACTTGCCAACTTGATATAAAAGTAGTTTAATTATCTGTACACTATTGTAAAAACATCTGGATTCTTTAAGGTTATTCTTTGACATACTTTATGTATATACATATATTTTATCTATAGTTCCTAAAGAATGTGTAATGAGTAGCTACAGCATCCATTTGCTAACATCTTTAGCCTGTTTGTGTTTTGATATGAAGGTTTCAGGAATGGAAACTCTAATATAATTCCTGTATATAAATGAAATTTCTAAAGCAGTTTCATTGGACAAAATGTATATACTTCTGGAGTTTGGAATGGAACCCATGTCTAGGAATCACAAATAATATAGCAATAGATTTGTTTTTAATTTTTTATTTCTATGGCTTCAAGTCCAGACTCAGTATATATCATGAAAACAGAACAGTGACAAATAATACTATTTTAATAAATGCAATTTGTATATGGTCATAAAGTAACTGTTATACTCTAATTGCACAGTGTATTATGAGGTATTTTACAAATATGTCATGAGAAAAACAATGTTCTTAGGACTTTGGAGCATCAATATTTACAAGGTGACTTCAGCATGACAGGGTCTCGGGTAGTACTATTTAAATCTCTAACTATGTAGGTACTGATAGCAAGAGGAGGCATACTTCTGAAAAGAGCGCACATGCCCATGCAGTAAATAAGGTCATTTCTTCTCACATTATACACTTCATCATTTTATTTTGCTTTTTTGAAGTCATGCCTTTTGACACTGTATTTGTGTGTGTGTGTGTGTGTGTGTGTGTGTGTGTTTTGTCATAAATAAAGTCATATATTTTTATCCATGTATCCCCTTGTTTGAAGGGGAAGTGAGTTTGACACTATTTTTTATCATCATCACTCATTATAAGAACTGTCCAATGAAACACAATCAAAAGGGCAAATGTGTTGTTCATTCTCTGAATGTTTAAACCTACCTGAAGTTAGCTATCAGTTTCTTTTTCTATTATTCCACCTCTTCATCACAAATGTGGAGATTTAGAATATTCTTATCATCACTTATTGCAACAGTAGGAACTAGAATAGTTTAATTGGGAGCTAATGACTTCTTTTAAATCCGTGAAGTTCAAATAAAATTTCTGCTAAAACTTGGTGGGGAGACTTTTTTTTTTAAATTCAAGATTTTCTTTATAATTTTTTTTGGAGGATCTTAGAAGTGGCAACGGAACTCTGAGAAAACAGTCCTGATGCTTCTGCTTATTGGATCTTCAGCTTTAGTTCTTTGTGGTATCCATTCCACTCAACTCAGAAAGGCTTTAGCATGTGCTTATATGTACCTACTGCTCTATTTAACCACTAGCTACATTGCCTTTTTCTTACTTTTCTGTCATAGATAAGAAGCAGGGGGCTGATATGATGGCATAGTAATGGAGAGTAATGGATCTGGCTACTCATCCTCACATAAAAATTGAAAGAGAGGACTAAATCTATAAAGATATACTGTGACTTCAAGGTTTATGCTGTGACATATATCCTCACCTCAATAATGATAAATACAAAAGAATAAAAAGACACATGGATATATTGTTTTAAACGAAGTTGTTTAGATGTAATTTTGCAGAAAATAATATTGTGCACATTCTTTGTCTCTATAATAGTGTCTGTGTTGATGCAGCATAATCCTTAGAAGACTTGCCAGAATGATGTGCTTTTAACTTGCCAGACATGGCTCTTTTACCAACTTCTTTTACTTTATTTTAAAAAGCTAATATATAAAATTATGTTTATAAATTTTCCTTGATTTAGTCAGAAAGTTTTATCTAATCTGATATCCCATTAGATAGACTTACTTGACAAACTAAATTTTCTAATTTCTAAACCCAAGACATTTTAGAGCACCATATCTGGTAGTTAGCTTTTTCAGCCTAAACATGGTCACACTCTATGCCTTGTCTGGGAGGAAATTTCTTTTTTTTTTTCTTTTTTTCTCATTTTTTATTATTAATAAAGTCTATTTTTTTATCAATTTATCCCCTTGTTCAAATGCCCTTCCCCTCCCGTCCCTACAAGTAACTCTTCTCCCCATCTCCTTATCTCTTCCCCAGCAAGGGCAGGAGGTTCCAAAGTCCCAAGGTGGCTTAGGTCAGCATCCACTCCAGGCAAATCCACTTTCCTCATCCTCACATCAAGACTTTCTGAAGTGTTCCTCTGGAGGGAATGAGCTCCAAAGTGTCAGTTCAAGGTGCTTCACATCCCAAGCTGTTCAGTGTTTGTGGTTTGCAGCTTGGGCATACTTTGCTTTTTGGAAGAAATTTTCAAAATGTTTTAGAGGTAAACCCATGTTTGTTCATGGAGGCATGATCAACTTTGCCAGAAAATGTTGCTAAACAATTGCAATGCATTCTAAATATATTTCTCTGTCATCTAGGCTGAGACCTCTGGTAATAAATTATTGACAGGAAGTGGAAAATTGAAAATGAAAGGCTAATAAAGGAATTTTAATATAAAAATTTATAAACACTTTTAAACTAAGTATAACTTCATGCTTTTGGGCTTGATTCAATTTTATAGGTACAATATTTTCTTAGACTCCAGCTGCCTAACAATTTGAGAAAATTGTGTTATCAGATAAAAGAACTTTGTTGATCATTTTAAGATTATAAAATTCCTAAAGTTTCTTTTGGGGGAAAAAAAAGATACTTTCCCTTTCATGTTATTAGAGTACCTCCAAGCAGTGGTTCATTAGATTTTCATTTGTTGTTATGGCATTAAACCAATTAGACCACAGTAGAGTAGCTTAGAGGAGAAGTAGGAAACCTTTGGGATTGTGGTCCATGTTTGCGAGTGATTGGTCAAAGTGTGAGTCAAATGGAGCCCAGACAGCCCTCTGAAGCTGGCCCAGATAGACTCCCTAAAATGCATTTGAGCAAGGCAGGGAGTGTAAAGTGTCCCCACATGTCCTGAGAACTTCATGAGCTTAGGTGGTAAGCTACTATGCGGACCAGTTTCCAAGTTATTTCTTGTACCTTGATGGCATCCTTCCACTTTACCTGCGTCACGTGTTTGTTCTTCCATGTTATGTCCACGTTATTGCACTCTTGTTCATGGTTCGAGAATGCAGAACTAAATGTACTTTTCTTCTTTTTGTAATTACTAAGAGTATTTGAAGTGGGGATTTTAAGTTTGCAGCCTGTGACTGCATTTTTAACAGTACTAAAATGTGTAAACAAAGTCTTGGGTGTATTAGCCAGTGGAAATCCTTTTATCTTTTGAGTTCTTCTGCAATATTGCCATAACTTTATTTGTGGTATCATATTGTTTTACTATAT
Source organism: Sigmodon hispidus (assembly GCA_004025045.1). Taxonomy (NCBI): domain Eukaryota; kingdom Metazoa; phylum Chordata; class Mammalia; order Rodentia; family Cricetidae; genus Sigmodon; species Sigmodon hispidus. The sequence continues at coordinate 125,502 of PVIH01002131.1, forward strand.
TATCGTTTTCAGTTCTATGAACAATGGTCTTTGCTTGAATATTAAATGGCAAATTTTAAAATATTTTGAGTATTTTCAGTTCATAGAAAGTGTGTGATGTTTTGCTTATTTTGTTAATGACTAATGATAGATTCTTTTTTATAGTTTAACATTTATTATTTAATTTTTATTTATATATTAATTATTTTACATCATGTACCCCATAGAACTCAGTTATCAGGTCTCTCAAATTCATATCCACTTCTATGATCTCTCCATTTACAAAAAACGCTCATTTATGCTGCTTATTTAATTACTGGACCATAATTAAACTCCCTGTGGCCAGACCCTTAAAGAGAACAAGTCTTTCCTTACCCACACCTCTGTCAGAGGCCATTAATGCAGAAGTGAGAACATTTAGCTATGTTCTAGCCTTGAGATCATGAATACAATGAAATCTCTCTCTCTTCCTTATTTTAAAATTCACTACCGAGTGAGTACATCCCCTGCTTCTCTTTCTGGGATTGTGATACCTCACTCAGGAAGATATTCTCCATATCGATCCATTTGCCTGCAAAGTTTATAAAATCATTTTTTCTTACTACTGAGTAGTTCTCCATTGTGTAGATGTACCACAGTTTGCTAATCCATTCTTTTGCTAATCCATTTGAGGGGCATCTAGGTTGGTTCCAGGTTCTTGCTATTATGAATAATGCTGCTATGAATACAATTGAGCTAATGCTTCTGGGGTGCAAATGTATGTCTTTAGGGTACATGCCCAATAGAGGTATTGCTCAATCCTTGGAGAGATTGATTCCCAGTTTTCTGAGAAACTGCCATACTGCATTCCACAGTGGCTCAACAAGTTTACACTCCCACCAACAATGGAGGAGTGTTCCTCTTATTCAGCATCCTTTCCAGCATAGGCTGTCATCTGTGTCTTTTATCTTAGCCAATCTGATGGATGTCAGGTGCTCTCTCAAAGTTGTTTTGATTTGTGTTTCTCTGATGGCTAGAGATGTTGAGCACTTTCTTTTTTTTATAGTTCTCTTTTTTTCATTTTTTCTTTTCTTTCTTTTTTTTATTATGAATAAAGAAGTCACATTTTCGATCCCTATACATCCTTAATCAAGGTTTCGTCCCCCTCCTACTACATCAGATCATTCTTTCTTCTCCACATCTCCCCATCCCCGCCATGGGCAGACGATCCCAAGGTCCCAAGGTCCCAATATTGCTTAGTTCAGCCTCCACTCCTGGCAAATTCCGTTTTCTCCCCTCGATATCAAGACTGAGTCAGGTGTTCCTCTAGAGGGAGTGGGATCCAAGGTGCTTCTGATCCCAAGATGTTCAGTGGTTGTGGTTTGCAGCTTGGGCATGCTTTGCTTTTTTCTTGTTGTTGTTGTTTTGTTTTTGTTTTAAAAAAAAGTGAAGGAGACTAATCACACACACATACACAAAAATAAATAAATAAATAAATAAATAAATAAATAAATAAAGTACCTTTCAGCCATTTGTAATTCTTCTGCTGAGAATTTTATCTCTGAACCCAATTTTTAATTGGGTTATTTAGGGTTTTTGGCCCTAGATTTTTTAGTTCTCAGTATATTTTACAGATTAATCCTCTGTCACTTGTAGGGCTGATGAACATCTTTTCCCATTCTGTAGCCTGTCGTTTTGTCTTACGGACAGTGTCCTTGGCCTTACAGAAGTTTCTCAGTTTCAGGAGGTCCCACTTATTGATTCTTGTTCTTAGTGTCTGTGCTACTGGTGTTATAATTAGGAAGTGGTCGCCTGTGCCAATTTGTTGGAGGATATTTCCCACTTTTTTGTTATGTTCAGTGTAGCTGGATTTATGTTGAGGTCTTTGAAACACTTTGATTTGTGTTTTGTGCAGGATGATAGGTTTGGATATATTTACATTTTTCTTCACATTACCATCAAATTATGCTAACACTATCCTGTTGAAGATAGGCTGTTTCTTCTATTGAATATTTTGGGCCTCTTTGTCAAAGATCAGGTGTTCATAGGTGTGTGAATGAATATTAGGCTCTTCAATTAGATTCTGTTGATCTACAACTTTGTTTTTATGCCAGTACCAATTTGTTTTTATTACTATAGCTCTATAGTATAATTTGCAGTCAGAGATGGTGATGCCTCCTGAAGTTTGTTTGTTGTGCAAATTTGTTTTGGCAATCCTGGCTTTTCTGCTATTCCAAATAAATTGAGTATTATTCTTTCAAGGTCTGTAAAATGTTGTGTTGGGATTTTGATGGGCACTGCATTGAATTTGCAGATTGCTTTTGGTAAGATTGCCATTTTCACTATGTTGATCCTATCTATCCAGGAACATGGGAGAGCTTTCCATTTTCTGATATCCTCTTCAATTTCAGTCATCAGAGATTTAAAGTTTTTGTCAAACAGATCTGATACTTCTTTGGTTATAGTTACTCGAAGATATTTAATGCTGTTTGTAGCTATTATAAAAGGCGATGTTTCCTTTATTTCTTTTTCAGCCCTTTTATCTTTAGTGTATAGGAGGGCTACTGATTTCTTTGAGTTAATCTTTTATCTTGCTACATTGCTGAAGGAGTTTATCAGTTGTATAATTTCCCTGGTAGAATTTTGTGGGTCACTTCTGTACATAATCATGTCATCTGCAAATAGAGATAGTTTCAATTCTTCTTTTCCAATTTGTATTTCCTTAATATCCTTTTGTTCTCATATTGCTTTAGCTAAATCTTTGAAAACTATTTTGAATAGAAAATGGTAGAGGGGACAGCCTTGTCTATTTCTTGATTTTAGTGGGATTGCTTTGAGCTTTCTCCATTTAGTTTGATATTGGCCATCGGCTTTTCGTAAATTGCCTTTATTATATTCAGGTATTTTCCCTGTATTCCTGATCTCTCCAGGACTTTTATCATAAAGGAGTATTAGATTGTGTCAAAGGTATTTTCAGCATCTAAAAATATGATCATGCTTTTTTTCTTTCTTTCAGTCTGTTCATATGATGGATGACTTTTACAGTTTTTGGCTTGTTCAACCATCCCTGTATTTCTGGGATAAAGCCTACTTGATGTGGTGAACAACTTTTTTTATATATTGTAATCGGTTTGCCAGAATTTTGTTGAGAATTTTTGCATTGAATTGTTGATGAGAGAAATTGGTCTGTTTTTGTTGCGTCTTTGAGTGGCTTGGGTATCATGGCTATTGTGGCCTCATACAAAGAGTTTGGCAATATTTCTTTAATTTGTACTCTAAGGAACTGTTTGAGTGTTGTTGATATTAGGTCTTCTTTGAATGCCTGGTAGAAATCTGCAGTGAAAACATCTATGCCTATTCTTTTTTTTATGTGGGATATTTTTAATGACAGCTTCAATTTCCTTTGGTGTTATAAGATTGTTTACATCTTTAATCTGATTTTGATTTAATTTTGGTAAATGGTACCTGTCCAGAAAGCTGCCCATTTCTTCTAGGTTTTCCATTTTTGTGGATTATAGATTTTCAAAGTAAGTCTTGATAATTCTCTGGATTTCCTGAGGGTCTGTTGTTATGCCCCTCTCGTTTCATTTCTGATTTTGTTGATTTGCATATTCTCTTTCTGCTCTTTGCTTATTTTGAATAAGGGTTTATCTCTCTTGTTGATTTTCTCAAAGAACCAGCTCTTTGTTTCATAGACTTTTTGTATTGTTCTTTTAGTTTCAATTGTGTTGGTTCAGCACTGTTTATTTCCTGCCATCTAGAACTTCTAGGTGTGTTTGCTACTAATTGTTCTATGGCTTTCACCTGTGTTGATAGTTCTCTTATGTGGGATTTCTCTAGTCTTTTCATATAGACATCTAGTGCTTTAAATTTTCCCCTTTAGACAGTTTCTTTGTATCCCATAAGTTTTGATATGTCATGGATTCATTTTTGTTAAATTCTAGGAAGTCTTTGATTTCTTTCTTGATTTCTTCCTTGACCCAGAGGTGGTTCAGTTGAGTGATGTTTAGTTTCCATGGGTTGGCAGGCTCTCTGTGATTCTTGGTGTTGTTGAACTCTAACTTGAGACCACGGTGATATGATATGATACAAGGAGTTATAGCCATTTTTTGTACCTGCTGATATTTGCTTTCTCACCTAGTATGTTGTCAATTTTGGAGAAAGTTTCATGGGGTGCTGAGAAATATATATATTTGGTATATATCTTCTAAATCCATTTGTGTCATAACTTCTATTAGATCCCTTATTTCTCTATCAAGTTTCTGTCTGTTTGACCTATTCAATGGTGAAACTGAGGTACTGGAGTCTCCTAGTATTAGTGTGTCAGGTTTGATATGAAGTTTAAGCTTTAGTACTGTTTCTTTAACATATGTAGGTGCTCTTGTGTTGGAGGCATTTATATTCAGGATTAAAATTTTGTCTTGGTGGATTTTTCCTGAGATGAATAAGTAGTGATCTTCCTGGTTTCTTTTTATTGATTTTAGTTTAAAGTCTATTTTAATAGATATTAGAATGGCTATACCAGCATGTTGCTTAGGGCCATTTGATTGGAATGTCTTTTTCAAACCCTTTACTCTGAACCTGTGCCTGTTTTAAAGCTTGAAGTGTGTTTCTTGTATGCAGCAGGAGGATGGTTTCTTTTTCTGTATCCATTCTGCTAGGGTGTGTCTTTTCATAGGTGAATTGAGTCCATTGATATTAATGGATAATAATGACCAATGATCAATATTTCCTGTCATTTTTGGTAATAACTTGTATTTCCTTTTTTGAGTGGTATTCTTCTGTGGGTTTATCAAGAGTTTGTGGTTACATGGGTGTTTCTGATTTTCTTAGGTTGGAGATTTTCCTCTAGGGCTTTTTGTAGAGCGGAATTTGCAGGAAGGGATTGTTTAAATCATGTTATGTTGTGAAATATCTTGTTTACTCCATCTATGTTGATTGATAGTTTAGCCTGGGTACAGTCGTCTAGGTTTTCATCTATGTACTTTTGGTATCTGTATAATGTCTGACCAGGACCTTTTTGCTTTCATTGTTTCCATTGAATAGCCGGGTGTCATTCTGATGGGTCTTCCTTTGTAGGTGATTTGGCTTTTTTCCTTTGCAGCTCTTAGCATTTTTCTTTGTTATGCAATTTTAGTGGCTTGATTATTATATGACTGATGAGCAGACTTTTTTAAATGTATTTCTCTTCTATTTGGTGTTCTGTAGACTTCTCATATCTTTATAAGCATTTTCTTCTTTAGGTTGGGAAAGTTTTCTTCTGTGATTTTCTTGAATATATTATCTACATCTGATATCCTTCTCTTTCTTCAATTCCACTAATTTTCAGGAATGGCGTTTTCACGGTGTCCTAAATTTCCTGGACATTTTGTGTTATGATATTTTTGGTTTTTGTGTTTTCTTTAACTGATATATCTCTTACCACTATTGAGTCTTCCACCCCAGAGATTCTCTTACTCATCTCTTGGATTCTGTTGGTTATGCTTGAATCTGTGGTCCTGGGTAGTTTTTTCAGATTTTCTATTTCTAGCTTTGTCTCAGTTTGTGCCTTCTTTTTTTGCTTCTATTTCAATTTTTAATTCCTGGTAAATTTCTTTCTCCTGTTTGTTTTCTTTTAGTTTTCTGTTTGTATTTTCTTCTATTTCTTTAAGGCAGTTTTTTGTATCCTCTTTTAAGGCTTTTATTAATTTCATAAAGCTGTTTTTAAGGTTGTTTCCTTCTGTTCCGTCTTTGTTGTTATGCTCAGGTCTAGACGCTATAGAACTACTTGCTTCTTCTGGTGATGTCCTGTTGACCTTTGTTTTGTTGTATGTATTCTTGAACTGCCGTCTGCCAATTGTTTTCCCAATTCACTCTTGGTTAGTTCTTGATCAGTTCTTAGTGAGTTGTTGGTCTGATGGCTCTTAATTAGCTGTGTTCAGAGGGTCATCTGCTCTTGTGATGTTGGAGGGCTATGATGCCAGTCATCACTTCTTGACCTCTTGACCTCTCATCTCTCAGATGCACGCCCAAGGACTAGGCTGTTCTCCTGCTGCTATTATGCCTAGGCAGATTGTGCTCTGCTGCAGAGGTCTGGTTTGTCATTTATTTAGCTTCTTCTGGAATTTCTCCTGGCAAGGAGATTGTACTACAAACTCAATTCCAGCGAATAATCAATCAATTAACTGAATAGAGACTTTGATCATTTACTTATGTTTTGTAGAAACTTGACCTTCATGAGATAAAATGGCATGCTATGTAGTTCACTACATAGAAAATGACATAGAAAATTACACATGGCTTGTAATCAATGTCTTCTTTCAGCCCTACTCTTCTGTCTGGAGACACAAGAGTAATTGTGGGGAGCAGAGATTGTCAGGTGTGAAAAAAAAAAGAGGGATGGAGAAAAGAGCTCTACTTCTCCTTATTTAGGGTCTATGAGGTTGATAAAACCAAGTGGGAGAGAACCAAGATTCCTCTTAATGAATGGGGTTGGAGTAATGTAATAGAATTATTATAGAGAGATGTAATATAAATACAGTCCATTTGAGTAAGAATATTGATTTTGTAAACCTATCTATTGTTATGGTCACCAAAGGATGTCCTCTAGACAACTCAGTTCCCCAGGTACAGTGAGTCAATGAAAATGAGTGTTCTTTAAGCCAGAAGGAAAATACGTGTAACTTTTCTCTGAACAGCATTTCAGCTTATTTCCTCTATATCTGCTGCCTTCTCTTTGTCATATCTTTGTAATGTTAAAGTGGCGTCTATCTGGTGGCTCTGCCTGGCATCTCTGTGATAGATTCCTTAAAATTCAGAATTTCTGGTTAAAAGTTAATCTTCACAGATCACTGAAAATATTTATAATTAGGTGCTTTATTTTGTATCTTATAGTCATTTGATGGTTTCTTGGTTTAGGATAAATATTCTCTAAAAAACTGTTTCAATAAATATATACATTATCTATATCTATGTTTAAAATTATTTTATAGTCTCACAAAATCAATTCTATTAAAATATTATCTTTCTGCTCTGTGTCTTTGTCATAATTATTAAAGTATATAAACTGAATAGAGGCTTTGATCATTTACTTATGTTTTGTTGAAACTTGACCTTCATGAGATAAAATGGCATACTTCATAAAAATCACACTTGGTTGCAGAATATCTCAAGTGTTAGGGAACACAAATATGTCTGTAATATCACACATATATATAATTTATATACAGTTTTGGCAGTGCATTATTTTTTATTTAAATGATGTTACTTTGAGCTGGCAATGATGTTTGTCCAGTGTGTTTGAGAACAATTAGAGATGGCCAGATTTCCAGCCTGTAAACAGAAGCAGTCCTTTTATGTTGATTTACCATACCCAATTATGCACCCTGAAAAAAAAAGTACAATATAGAATGCCTTTTAAAATGTTACAGTATCAAATTGTGTTCATGATGTTTGTATGTAAGCATGGATGTGGATGAGTCATGCATGCGGAAGTTGGAAAACAAAATCTGGAAGATAGCTTCTTTCTTAAATTATTTAATGGACTGCCATACATTTTAATAAGCATTCTTCTCAACTGGCATTCTTCTGCCTCACTGCCCCACAGTATGCATGTTCTTTCTGTTTTCATAAGGTAAAATAGCAAGACACATCTTGGCTTTGTGTAAAAATGTGTCTTGCAAACAGGCTAACAAAGATAAGAACCCAGAATGAAGACTAAGAAAGAATTTCAATGATTAAGTCTCTTTCAGCTGGTTCTTTATTTTCAGCCCTAATACTTGTACTTACTTGCTATCTGATGCCATCTGCATTTGCATAAGGCTAATCTTTGCTCTATCAGGTTCATCCCTCCTGAACTAAGATGACAGAAGCTGTGTTGACCCTTAGTAAACATTTACTGAAGACCTAAAGCTGTTTCTTAACAAGGCATCAGATTGGCCCCCCCGTATTTCCTCTCTCTTCTGCATGACAGTGTCTATTTCCTGTGGACTTTTCTTAGTACAGAGTATGTGGCTCCAATTAATAAGGATGTAGTTGTCTAAGCTTCCTGGAAATGCCATTCTTGTTGCATTAGAGAGCAATCTAATGCAAAGTTATTATATAAATGGTTTATCTTTTCTGTTTCCTAGTCACATGTGCTTTTAAGCCAAGACGTTTCTGAACTCCCTGATGAAGGATTTACATTCTAAATTGAATCAAATTTTGGAACCACTAAAAACCGCTTTGTGATGGGATACTGCCAATGGTATATTTACATTCATATGCTGATATAGTATAGATATCAAAAAAAAAAAAGAAGAAGAGCAAGCAAGAAAGAAAACTTTAGGATGATTCAATAAAATGACAGTTCCATTTATGGGGTATGTCTGTCCTGAACACTGCTACAGCTCTGGCTGTAAATCACTTGAGGTGGATCATCCTATCAGGCCACAAATAAACAAAGATATATCATAAATTCAACTTAATTTTATATTGTAAGTCACTATAATAAAATCTGGATTCTGTAATGGGAGAAGTAAAATCATGCTTTCCAATATTCTCATGACTTTGGAAATGAGTTAGAGTTAGTGTGGCCTGTGCTTTTAAACATATACCTCTCAGAACTGAGATTACATATTCAACATAAAGTAAATGAAACATCAGATTCCCTGTTGTTACAGGACATCCTTAATATAATCCACAAATCCATCCTCCTCCTGTCTCTGATAGCTCCATCTCACTATTTGGTGTCAGGGTTGACAAAAGAAAAGATGCTGATCACTGGATGTAAGTGGCAAGGTAAGTATATATCGGTTATCTGTTATACAGCAAGTTGACTATGGTTAATAATAATGGAAGTTTCAAAATTGTCAGAAGAATATAATTAGTATTCTTGCCACAAAAAGCAAACAAACTATAAACAAAACAAAATATGTAATAAATAGGAAAGATGGGAAATAAATAAGTTGATTGGCTCTTATCACAGTGAAGGTATATTTTATAACATCTAAAAGAGTCCCATTTGTATGTTCATCAAAAATTCATTTTTATAGGTCATATTTTTATATTTATAGAACTAGTGCTGTGCATGACATAAAATTGATGTTAAGTATTATTTGGCAATTAAATTATATCTTAGTGACTATCACTTAGCAATAATTCACAGAGTGAAAAAATGAAGTGATGAACTTGAAATAATCTGTGTCCTCAGGGAGTTGTTGTGAGTTGTTAGAGAAAGACAGTCTTCTAAGAAAGTTAGTGATGAACCTAACAAGGAAGGGTATTAGAAACTCTGAGGAAGGAGTCTTCCTCTTTTTTTTACACACAGGTTATTGTAATTGAAAGGCTTTGATAAAACTCTCCTAGAGTCCTGACAATGTAATTCCTCCAGCAGCTCCATGAGCATGGTGAGTTTTCAGTAATGTTAGAACATATCTGCAATAGAAACTGTCAGTGAAATTCTGTACAAGTGAAGAGTTTTAATGTCCTTCCATATGTGAGTTTTCTCTTGATGCTTTCACCCTCAGAACAGCTCTTTCAAGCTGCTAGGATATTGTAGACACTTAGTTTCATTCTCTGTAATGCTCTTGACCTGTGGCATCCAGATTATCCCCAGAAATTAAGTCTTCTCTCCTATTGTGTTTCTGAGGTATCTGAAGAACAACCATAAAAAACCTATTTAGTTAAAACTACTTGGAAAATCCTATGCGATCCAATACACATTTGTTGAGTGTATTTCAGCATGCACGTCTAGACAACTATTTGTCCTTAGCACATACACAAACAGCTGACATTTCCAGAGAGAGGAAATCCTCTCAACTCCAGCTTGTTTGCCTGTCTTGCACTTAGTAGGAGGTTATTTTTAAGACCTTCAACAGAAACAAGTTGATTGTTCACTCTCTTCTCTCAGTATGTGTACTGGCCTTGCTTTGAAATTATGGGCTACTAATTATTCATGATTCTCCCCAAATATCCTTTTCCTTGAGAAAGTTCTTAACTATGACTTTCTCTTGAAACTACAAACTATAAGCCAATTATACCTTATCTCAGTCTAAAGAGAAAAAAAATACTTTTTTATCACGACACATACTCATGTACATAACACTTTGTATTGGTATCAGATCTAGTCTTTAAGATTCTCGAAGAAAGGAACCAACTAAATATTTACTTTCTTTTTTGTGATTTTTTATTAACATTTTGCCATTATTTTAAATGCCTACCACAGCTTCCCCTTCTCTCTGCTTGTCCCGTTCTTCTGACTTCTAGCTACTGCTCTCCCCATCTACCAGTCTGATTACAGTAGATGGCCATTTTAGGCACCTTCTCCACTATTGCCAAGGGTCTTAGCTGATATCATCCTTAAGGATTCTTGGGAGAATCCCTGGTATCTTGTTTCTCCCTAGACCTACAGTCCAGCCTTCAAACCACCTCCAGCATCCATCCTGTCCAACCTGATTCTTCACGTTCCCATTATCCCCCAATCTCCTCTACCCTGCCCCTAGTTTATCCAGGAGATCTCTATTCATCCTTCCAGGGAAATCCATGCATCCCTCTTTAGGACCTTTTTGTTATCTAGACTCTTTGTTGCTATGGATAATAGGCTGATTATCTTGTGCTTCATACCTAATATTGACTTATGAGTACATATCATTTTTTTATCTTTCTGGGTTACCTCACTCAGAATTATTATTTTTAGTTCATCAATTTTCCTGCAAACATTATGAGGTCATTATTTTTTTTTAAACTTTATTTATTAATTTGCCTTGGTGTTTGCCTGGAACTGGAACTACAGACAGTTGTTAGCTGCCATGTGGGTGCTGGGAATCGAACCCGGGTCCTCTGGAAGAACAGAGGGTGCTCTTAACCACTGAGCCATCTCTCCAGCCCCCATTATTTTTTTTTTACAGTTGGGTAGTATTTTATTGTGTAAATGTACCACATTTTTCTTATCCATTCTTCAGTTGAGGAACATCTAGTTTGTTCCAGATATTATGAATAACACTGCTGTGACATACTTAGGCAAATGTATATCCTTTGGGTATATGCTCATGACTGTTACAGTTGGATCATGAGGTAGAATCATTCCCAATTTTTGGAGAAACTGCCATAATGATTTCCATAGTGGCTGTACAAGCTTGCACTCCCACAAGCAATAAGGGAGAGTCCCCTTACTCTAATCATCTTCAACATAGGCTGTCTGGTTAAAGATAGAATCTCAGAGTCACTTTTATTTCCATTTCTCTGATGATGAGGAATTTTAAAAAACCTTTTAAATTTTGGAAATTTAAAATTTTAAGATTCAGGAAACCTATAGAATACCAAATAGACTAGAAACACAGAAAAAAGTCTGCTCACCACATAATAATCAAACCAGCAAACCTACAGAACAAAGAAAAATACTAAGAACTGCAAAGGAAAAAGACCAAACACCTATAAAGTCAGGCTCATCAGAATGACACCTGACTATTCAATGGAAATAATGAATGCAAAAAAGTCTTGGTCAGACATTATATAGACACTAAAAGTGCATGGACACAAACCTAGACTACTGTACCCTGTCAAACAATCAATCAACATAGATGGAGTAAACAAGATATTTCAAGACAAAACCAGATTTAAACAATATCTATTCACAAATCTGACTCTACAAAAACTCTAGAGGGAAATATCCAACCTAAGGAAACCAGAAACACCCATGTAACAACAAACAATTGATAAGCCCACAGAAGAACCGCATCCATCCCCAAAAAAGGGAATTACAAGCTTCTACCAAAAATGACAGGAAATATCGATCATTGGTCATTAATATCCCTTAATATCAATATCAGTGGACTCAATTAAACTATGAATAGACACAGACACACCCTAGCAATATGGATGCAAAAAAAACCAAGCAAAACAAAAAACAAAAAAAAAATTTCCTCTGCTGCATTCCGGAAACACTCATCAACTTCAAGGACAGACACGGGTTCAGAGTAAGGGTTCAAAAAGACTTTTCAAACAAATGATCCTAGGAAACAAGCTGGTGTAGCCATTCTAATATTTAACAAAATAGACTTTAAACTAAAAACAATAAAAATAGCGCAGGAAAAACCCTATTTATTCATCTCAGGAAAAACCAAGACAAAATTTCAATTCAAATATTTATGCCTCTAACACAAGGATATCTACATATGTAAAGTAAACACTACTAAAGATTAAACCTCATACTAAACTTGACACACTAATAGTGGGACACTCTAATACCCCACTTTTACCCTTAGATAGGTCAACCAGACAGAAACTTGACAGAAAAATAAGGGGTCTAGCAGAAGTTATGACACAAATGTACTTAGTAGATATATACCAAAACATCCACCCAAACAAAAAGGAATATATATATGTTTCTCAGCACCCCAAGGAAATTTCTCTAAAATTGACCATATAGTAGGTCATATAGCAAATATGAACAGGCATAAACAAAATGGGTATAACTCTTTGTATTATCAGATCATCATGGTCTAAAGTTATAGTTCAACAACATCAAAAATCACAGAAAGCCTGCCAACTCATGGGAACTAAACATCACTCAACTGAAACACCTCTATGTCAAGCAAGGAAGAAATTAAGAAAGAAATCAAAGTCTTCCTAGAATTTAATGAAAATGGATCCACAACATACCCAAACTTATGGGACACAATGAAAGCAGTCTTAAAAGAAAAATTGATAGCACTAGATTTCTATATGAAAAACCTAGAGAAATCCCACACTAGAGAATTAATAGCACATCTGAAAACTTTAGAACAATTAGAAACAAACTTAGCTAGAAGGAGTAGAAGGCAGGAAATAATCAAACTTAGAGCTGAAATCAATACAATTGTAAAGAAAGAACAAGACAAATATTCAGTGACTGAAAGAGTTGGTACTTTGAGAAAGTCATCAAGACAGATAAACCCTTATCCAAACTAACCAAAAAGCAGAGAGAGAGAGAGAGAGAGAGAGAGAGAGAGAGAGAGAGAGAGAGAGAGAGAGAGAGAGAGAGATTATCCAAATCAACAAAATCATAAATGAAAAGAGAGACATAATAACAGCCACCCAGGAAATCCAGAAAATTGTCAGGTCATATTTTCAAATCTATATTTCATAAAAATGGAAACCCTAGAAGAAAGGTATAGCTTTCTGGACAGGTACCACTTACGCAAATTAAATCAAGATCAGAATAAAGATCTAAGCAGACCTACTAAACAAAAGAAAACTGATACAGTCATTAAATGTCTCCCAAATTTTAAAAAAGCCCAGGCCAAGATTGTTTCAGTGCAGAATTCTACCAGACATTCAAAGAAGAGCTAACACCAATGTTCCTCAAACTGTTTCATATAGTAGACTATGAAAGAATATTGCCAAACATTTTTATGAGGCTAAAATAACCTCAATACCCAAGCCAATCAAAGATGCAACAAAGGAAGAGAATTACACTTCAATTTCCCTCATGAACACTGTTGCAAAAATTCTCAATGGAATTCTGGCCAACCAAATCCAACAACATATTAAAAAAAGTCATTCACCATGATCAAGTAGGCTTTATCACAGAAATGCAGGAATGGTATAACATATGAAAAAGTGTAACTATCAACCATCATATAAACAAATTAAAGAAAAAATGCATAATCACTTTCTAAGTTGCTGAAAAAGCCTTTGACAAAATTCAATATTTCTTTATGATAAAATCTCGAGAGATCAGGCATACAGGGAAAATAACTAAACATAATAAAGGCGATTTACAAAAAGCCGATGGTCAACATCAAACTAAACGGAGAAAAATTCAAAGCAATCCCACTAAAATCAAGAAGTAAACAAGGCTGTCCCCTCTCTCTTTATCTATTCAACATAGTTCTTGAAGTTTTAGCTAAAATGATAAGAGCATGAAAAGAGTTTAAATGGATAAAAATTGCAAAAGAAGAAGAAAAATTCTTTCTATTTACAGATGATATGATTGAATACATAAGTGACCCACAAAATTCTACTAGGGAACTTCAATAGCTGATAAATGCCTTCAGCAATGTAGAATACGAGATTAACCCAAAGAAATCAGTAGTCCTCCTATAAACTAAAGATAAAAGGGCTGAAAAAGAAATAGGGGAACCATGACCAATTATAATAGCTGTAATAGCAATAAGTACTTAGGTGTAACTATAACCAAGGAAGTAATAGATTATTTTGTCAAAAACTTTAAATCATATAAGAAAGAAATTAAAGAGAATATCATAAAATAGAAAGATCTCCTATGATCCTAAACAGGTAGGATCAACACAGTAAAAATGGCAACCTTACCAGAAGTAACCAACTGGTTCAATGCTATTCCCATCAAAATCCCAAAACAATTTTTTACAGACCTTGAAAAAGCAATATTCAGTTTTATTTGGAATAACAGGAAAGGCAGGATTGCCAAAGCAATTTTTCTCAACAAAAGAACCTCAGGAGTGGATTATTAACTAAGCCATATTGAGACCTTGGGACCTCCTGCCCTTGCTGGGGAGGAGATGAGGAGATGTGAAGAAGAGAGAGTGACTGGAGGGGATGGGAGGGGGAAGGGAGCTTGAACAAGGATATACACAGAGAGAAAATGTGACTTTTTTCATAAGAAATAGAACCTCAGAAAGTATCACCATTCCTAACTTCAAGTATTACTATAGAGCTACAGTAATAAAACCAGCTTGGTACTAGCATAAAAACAGACTTGTGGATCAAAGGAATGCAATGGAAGAACTGGACATTAACCCACGTACCTATGAACACCTGATTTTTGACAAAAAGCCCAAAAATATTCAATGGAAAAAAATAGTTTCTTCAACAAATGATGTTGGCATAACTGGATGGTAGTGTGTTGAAAAATGCAAATTGATCCACACCTATCTCTCTGCACAAAACTCATATCCAAGTGGATTAAAGACCTCAACATAAACCCAGGTACACTGAACTTGATAGAAAAGAAAGTGGGAAATACCCTCCAATGCATTGACACAGGTGACCACTTCCTTAATATAACACCAGTAGCACAGACACTATGAACAACACACAGTAATTGGAACCTCCTGAAACTGAGAAGTTCTGTAAGGCCAAGGACATAGTCAATAAGACAAAATGACAGCCTACAGAATGGAAAAAGATTTTTACCTATCCTTCAAGTGACAGAGGATTGTTCTCTAAAATATATAGAGAACTCATGAAACTAAAGCCCCAAACCCTAAATAACCCAATTAAAATGTGGTTCAGAGCTAAAAGGGGAAATCTCAGCAGAAGAATTACAAATGCCTGAAAGGCATTTGAAAAATTGTTCAAAATCTTTAGCCATAAGAGAAATGCAAATCCAAACATCTTTGAGATATCACCTTATACCTGTCAGAATGTCTATGATTTAAAACACAGATGACAGCCTGTGCTGGACTTCTTCATTGTTGGTGGAAGTGTAAATTTGTTCAGCCACTCTGCAATGTAGTATGGAGGTTTCTCAGAAACCTGAGTATGAATCACTGCAAGGATCCAGCAATACCAATTTTAGGCATATACCCTAAAGATACACACTCACAACCCCAAAAGCATTAGCTCAACTATATTTATAGCAGCATTATTTGTTATAGGAAGAACACGGAAACCACCTAGATGCTCCTCAACTGAAGAATGAATTAATAAAATGTGAAAAATCTACATAATGGAGTACTACTCAGCAGTAAGAAGAAATGATATCCTAAAATTCACAGGCAAATTGATGGAATTGGAGAATATTCTCCTTGAGTGAGTTATCATCAATCCAGAAAGATAAGAAGGGTATGTGCTCACTCATTAGTGGATTTTTATATATGTCATTGTATACAATAACTCAAGGCTAGAACGTAGCTAAATGACACAGTGCTTTACTTCTGCATTGATGGCCTCCAGCAGGGGTGTGGGTGTGGAAGGACTCTTTCTTTAAGGGGCTGTCCACATGGAGTTTAATTATGCTTCTTTAAGTAAATGATCAACATGAGTGGGTAATTTTTAAAATGAGGATATCATTAGATTGGGTATGAAACTAAGACTGATAACTGAGTCTGATGAGGTTTATGATGTAAAATCACCAAATAATAATAAAAAATTGCAAAAAATAGAAAAAGAAAAAGATAGGTTCTATTCACCTTGGACCATTAAATTTAGCATATCATCAGTATTAGGCAGTTGAAGAATCTGCATATCTCCTTCACAAAACATTTTTGTTTCTGGAAGATCATCTTCCTAATTTACTAAAATCTCCAGAACTTTTGTTGTAAATGAGCTCCATTATACCTGTTTACTCCTGTAGTGAGTTCTGATATTAAAATCACAGATTCATCACCTACTGACAAATCTCATATTTTCCCCTGAGAAAAGAACAGTAATGAGTATCTTTGTTTTGGTTTTATATATCATTAAAAGTACTACACCTGCATTTGAGGATTCCATATTTGATGTAGGATTTATGTTTATAAACATTGGTTTAAACAGTTGTTTTATATCTTAAATGGCATGTGTATGGACATAGAAAATAAATTATGAAAAAAAGCTAAAAGAAAGACAAAGAGTAATTTTCAAATTTGATATAAATTAAGTGAGAAGTGGGTAAAATCTATACACATGACATAATATCAGATTTCTTTTTTCATAGCTCTCATTTTTATTTTCTCTAATATATTTGTACAAGTTTACTATTTTTAAAATTTAAAAATAGAAAACATTTGTGTGTTCTGTATTTTAATCTTAAAAGCCAAAAAATACAACATATGCTGCTTCATTGAAAAGACAAATTTTTGGTTTGAAGAATATGAATGAGACATTTAAAGAACATTGTAAATTATTATTTTATCTAGATGTTGAGAATTCATTTTACTTATTTTTTACTGTTTCACATGTTTATAGTACAGTCTGCTTACTCCAGTGACCCCCACCCTCCTGCTCCCTTATCTCCCTCAGCTTCCTGCTGTATATCATCTCCTTTCCAGTCCCATTCTCAGGTTTATACTTTTTGGTTTTGTTGAATGATTCATTTAATTTAATCATGGTGAACCAACTGAATCCCTTCCCCGTTCTTGCAAGACTGTTGACAGGCTCATTCATGTTCAGACCCGGTGAAGTCACCCATACTGGGTAAAAATTTGTGACTGCAATGGTTTGTGTGGCCAGAAGATGACATTTTGAAAATCATCTTACTATCTTCTGAATCTTAAAGACTACATATCTTATCCTTGTAAATACTCCTTGAGCCTTGGAAAAGGCAATGTTAATGCTTTGTTATAGCTGCTCACTCAATTCTTTATTCTCATTACTTTGTGAAGCCATAAGTATCTCCATTTGTGGCTGTTCTCTGGAAAGCAGCTTCACTAAGTTAGAGTGGTAACTGGCTATGAATATAAACTTGTACATATATTTATACATATATATGTATATATGGTACACACACGCAGAGAGAAACACATAATATCACAATACCATGACAATTTAGCTTAACAACAGAAGTTCTATCCTAGGTTGTTATATGACCTTCTCTCCATGAGCTTTTTATTTTATTTTATTTTTTATTGTTTTTTGAAAATCAATATCAAACTTTATATGAAAAAGCAAAACATTCAGAATAGATTTTAAAAAACCCATGCAGTAATAAGACTTCTCCTTTATTTAAAAATACATGAAAGATAAAAAATAAAATCTAAAGCTTCTCAAGCAATGTTATCCTCAGCTACAGATCAAGAAAGCACAGTAAGTCAGTCACAGCTAATGCCCATGGATGCTCTATGGCCACCACAAATTTCTGTTAAGCAACCCTTCTACAGACAAACCAGAAGTTTTGTTTTGTTTTGTTGTGTGTGTTTTAAACCACTTTATTCATTCACCATCTTTCAGTTTCTCAAGCCTTCCCGCCATGTCGTTTGTGGTGAGTGCAAAGTTTGTGGCTAAGGCGCCCTTAGGTCACCCCAGGCCTGTGTATTCCGACTTTACTCAAGGTGATAGCTTGGCTGAGGGTGAAGTCCACATAGATGGGGGACCCCACCAAGTAGCAGAGTTTTCAGCCTGGGCGTTGTTGGCCCGTTTCTCCGTAACTGGGGACTGGTCACCCATCCTGCCGGATAAGCGCAAGAACATCTTCCCGAGACTGCTGCCACCAGAACCCAGGCTCACAGATAGCCCGGCCAGATCCTCTCCATTCTGTTTTCTCTGCTCTTCACTGGCCTCCTTGCTTTCCTCCTCCTACACCAGAGGTTTTGATAATCAATACAATGCATATTTATATTTTTATGGAGTATACCTAGGGCTTTTATATATTTCCATAATTAAATTTACGTTTTAAAAATGATTACATTTATACGAATATGGCTGTAAATTTTATTTCTTAGCTAATGTGAACCTGTTCTTAACTAAGTATTTTGAATTTTTGTTTGTTTTTGTTGTTTCTGTTTTTTGAGTTAGGGTTTTTCTGTGTAGCAGCCCTGGCTGTCCTGGAACTCACTCTGTAGACCAGGCTGGCTTTGAACTCACAATCAACCTGCCTCTGCCTCCAGTCCTGAGAGTCCTGAGATTAAAGACATGTACTATTATAGCCGGGCAAGCATTTTTTAATTTTATTAAGCATTAAAACACACTAAGATTAAGTAAATTCATTTTTTTTTTTTTTTAAACAAAAAGACACTGAAAGTTCAGGGTAAACTATTTGCCATTATAATGTAAGAAATTTTAAACTGTTAACCATTTCCATATTCCAGAATTGAAAGTATTTATTTTGATGTATATGTTAGGGCAACAAAACTTGTACCATTTTTTTTTTTTTAGTAAATGAAAACCTGAATTTTTTTTAATGTAGGAATGTTTGAACTTTTTAATCTCAAGAATATAGTTGCAAAAGTAGAAAAGATATACTGCTAATTTGTATATGTATATGTAATTAAATTTTTAATATGTATGTCATAATATATATTTTATACCTTGTCTTTTAAAATATTTTATCATGTGAAGTTTTCATAGTAATTAAATTTTAACTGTTTCTCTTGAAAAAACAGAATATTTTTGTTTAAAGTCCACTATTGAGTGAGTATGACCCCTGCTTATCCTTCTGGGTTTATGATACCTCGCTCAGGAGAATATTCTCCAAATCCATCCATTTGTTGGTAAATTTTAGGATATCATTTTTTCTTACTGCTGAGTAGTACTCCATTGTGTAGGTGTACCATAGTTTGTTAATCCATTCTTTAGCATCTAGGTTGTTTCCAGGTTCTTGCTATGATGAATAATGCCACTATGAACATAGCTGAGATAATGTTTTGGGGTGTGAATGTGTGTCTTCAGGGTATATGCCCAATAGTAGTATTGCTGGATCCTTGGGAAGAGTGATTCCCAGTTTTCTGAGAAACCTCCATACTACATTTCAGAGTGGCTTAACAAGTTTATACTCTCACCAACAAGGGAGCAGTGTTCCCCTTGCTCCACAACCTCTCCAGCATAGGCTGTCATCTGTGTTTTTGATCTTAGCCATTCTGACAAGTATAAGGTGGTATCTCAAAGCTGTTTTCATTTGCATTTCTCTGATGACTTAAGATGTTGAGCAATTTTTCAAGTGCCTTGCAGCCATTTGTAATTCTTCTGCTGAGAATTCCCTTTTTAATTCTGAACCCCATTTCTAGATTGGGTTATTAAGGATTTTGGACTCTATTTCTTGAATTTATTTATTTCAGAGACAGTCCTTTTTAGATAGTCGTCTGTCACTTGTAGGTTTGGTGAAAATACTTCTGCATTCTGCAGTCTGTCCTTTTATCTTATTGACTGTGTCCTTTGACTTACAGAAACTTCTCAGATTCAGGAGATCCCACTTGTTGATTTTTGTTCTTAGTGTCTGTGCTACTGGTGTTACATTTAGGAAGTGGTCACTTGTGCCAATGCATTGGAGGTTATTTCCCACTTTCTTTTCTATTAAGTTCAGTGTAGATGGTTTTATGTTGAGGTCTTTGTTCCACTTTGATTTGAGTTTTGTGCAGGGAGATAGGCATGGATCTATTTGCATTTTTCTACTTACTACCATCCAGGTATGCCAATACAGTTTGTTGAAGATACTAACATTTTTCCATTGAATATTTTTGACCTCTTTGTCAAAAATCAGGTGTTCATAGGTGTGTGGGTTAATGTTTGGGTCTTCAATTCGGTTCCATTGATGATTATGCCAGTACCAATCTGTTTTTAATACTGTAGCTCCATAGTATAACTTGAAGTTGGGGATGGTGATGCCTCTTGAGGTTCTTTTTTTTGGTTAGCTAAGTAGCTCTGGCGATCCTGTCTTTCCTGTTAATCCAATTAAAATTTAGCATTGTTTTTTCAAGATCTGTAAAAAATTGTGTTGGGATTTTGATGGGAATTGCATTGAACCTGAAGATTGCTTTTGGTAAGATTGTCATTTTTTGCTATGTTGATCCTACCTATCCAGGAGCATGGGAAGTTTTTCCATTTTCTGATATCGTCTTCAAATTTTTTTCTTCAGTGATTTAAAGCCTTTGTCAAAAAGACCTGATACTTCTTTGGTTATTGTTACACCAAGTTATTTAATGCTATTTGCAGCTATTATAAAAGGTGATGTTTCCCGTATTTCTTTTTCAGCCCTTTTATCTTTAGTGTATAGGAGGGCTACTGATTTGTTTGAGTTATTCTTGTATCTTGCTACATTGCTGAAGGTGTTTTCAGCTATAGAAGTCCTGGTAAAATTTTGTGGGTCAGTTATGTATACAATCATATCATCTGCAAATAGAGATATTTTCACTTTTTTTCCAATTTGTTTTCCATAATCTCATTTCTTTTTCTTATTGCTTTGTCCATATCCTTGAGAACTATGTTGAATAGATAAGGGGAGAAAGGACAGCCTTGTCTAATTTCTGCTTTTAGTCAGATTTCTTTGAGTTTCTCTCCATTTAGTTTGATGTTAGTCATTGGCTTCTTGTAAATCGCCTTTATTATACTTAGGATTTTTCCCTGTGTTCCTAATCTCTCCAGGACTTTTATTATAAATGAGTGTTGGACTTTCTCAAAGGTATTTTCAGCATCTAAGGAGATGATCATTTGTTTTTTCCTTCAATTTGTTTATATGATGGATGACATTTTTATATTTTCATATGTTGAAATATCCCTGCATTTCTGAGATGAAGCCTACTTGATCATGGTGAATAACTCTTTTTATATATTGTTTTAATCTGTTTGCCAGAATTTTGTTGATGATTTTTGCATGAATATTCATGAGGAAGATTGGTCTGTAATTTTCTTCCTTTTTTGCATCTTTGATTGACTTGGGTATCAGGGTGACTGTGGCCTCACAAAAAGAGTTTGGCAATTTTTCTTCAGTTTCTACTGTATGGAACAGTTTGTCGAGCATTAGTATTAGTTCTTCTTTGAATATCTGGCAGGATTGCGCAGTAAAACCATCTGAACCTGGGTCTTTTTAATGTGTGAGTCTTTTAATAACAGCTTCATTTTCCCTTGATGTTATAAGTTTGTTTATGTCTTCAATCTGTTCTTTATTTACAGTTGGTAATTGGTACTTGTCCAGAAAGTTATCCATTTCTCTTGTGTTTTCCATTTTAATAGAGTATAGATTTTCATAGTATGACTTGATAATTTTTTGTATTTCCTGGGTGGCTGTCATTATGTCTTCCTTTTCATTTCTGATTCTGTTAATTTGAATAGTCTTTCTGTCTTTTGCTTAGTTTGGATAAGGGTTTATCTATATTGCTGACTCTTTCAAAGGACCAACTTTTTGATTAATTAATTTTTTTGTATTATTCTCTTTGTTTCTATTGTACTGATTTCAGCCCTAAGTTTAATTATTTCTTGTCATCTACTCCTTCTGGTGAGTTTGCTTCTAGTTGTTCTAAAGCCTTTGGGTAAGTTATTAGGTCTCTTGTGTGAGCTTTGTCTTGATATTTTATATAGGCATCTAGTGCTATGAATTTTCTTCTTAACACTGCTTTCATTGTGTCCCATAAGTTTGGGTGTGTTGTGAATTCATTTTCATTAGAGTCTAGAAAATCTTTGATTTCTTCCTTAACTTCTTCCCTGACTCAGTGGTGGTTCAATGTGGAGATGTTCACTTTCCATGATTTTGTGAGCTTTCTTTGATTTTTGTTGTTGTTGAATTCTATCTTTAGTCCTTGGTGGTCTGATATGATACAAGGGATTATTCCCATTTTTTTGTAACTATTGATATTTACCTTATGACCTTGTATGTAGACAATTTTAGAGAAAGTCCCATGGGGTATTGAGAAATATGTATATTCCTTTGCATTTGGATGAAAGATTCTGTAAATATTTATTAAGTCCATTTGCATCATAACATCTGTTAGATCCCTTATTTTTTTGTGAATTCTTTGTCTGGTTGACCAATCCAAGGGAGAAAATGGGTTATTGAAGTCTCCCACAATTAGGGTGTAATATTTGACGTGGGGTTTAAGCTTTAGTACTCTTTCTTTTATATATGACGGTGTCCTTATGTTGTAGAACATTTCCGGGCCTGTTTCAGCCAGAAGTTTGTACCTGTGGCTTTTATCCCCCAAAGAAATGAATCAGATGCTTATATTAATTTCATACTGTTTGGCCTATGTCTCAAGCACATTACTAGCTAGCTCTTTCATCTTAATTCAACCCATTTCTAGTATTCAATCTGCCAAATTGCCCAGCCTGTGAATCACCTGAATTCCTTACATGACTCCTCTTCAGGGTTTGGATGGAGACTGACTAACTCCACCCTCCTACCTGTCTCTCCTCTGATCCTCCACCTACTTCTACAGTGCTTCACATAGACCAAAACAACTCTTTTATTTACAGAGAACAGTCCCACCACACCCTTGTATTCGGGACATAAATATTCAGGAATGAGATCTCGTCTTGAATGATTTTTGCTGAGAGAAATAAATAATATCTGTCCTGGACTCTTTCAATTGATTTCAGTTTGAAGTCTACTTTGTTGGATATTAGGATAGCAACACCAGTTTGTCTTGGGGCCATATGATTGAAAGGTCTTTTTTTCATCCCTTTACTCTGAGCCTGTGTTTGTCTTTGGAGTTGAGGTGTGTTACTTGTGTGTGCATAAGATTGGCTTTTGTTTTTGTATCCATCATTTTAAGGTGTGTCTTTTTATAGGTGAGTTTAGTCCATTGATGTTAAGGGATATTAATGATGACTGATTGTTACTCCCTGTTTTTTTTTTTTTTTTTTTTTTTTTGGTGATAGTTTGTATTTCCTATCTTAGGGCTGTTCTTCTGTGGGATTATCAATTGTTTGTGGTTTTATGGGTACATCTGGGTCCCTTAAGTTAGAGTTTTCCCTAAAGTGCTTTCTGTAGTGCTGGATTTGTGGATAGGTATTGTTTTTACTTGTCTTTGTTGTAAAATACCTTGCTTACTCCACCTATGGTGATTAATAGTTTTGCTATTCATATAGTAGTCTTGGTTGGCAGCCATGCTCTTTTAGTGTCTGTATAACTTCATACCAGTATCTTCTCACTTTCATTGTTTCCATTGTATAGTCTTGTGTTACTCTGATGAGTCTGCCTTTTTAGGTAAGTTGGCTCTTTTTCTTTGCAGCTCTTAATACTTTTTCTTTGTTCTCTATGTTTTCTGGCTTAATCGTTATATGGCGGGCTTATTCTATTTGGTGTTTTGTAAGCTTCTTGTATGTTTATAGGCATTTCGTTTTTTAGATTGGGAAAGTTTTCTTCTGTGATTGTATTGAATATATTATCTGTGTCTTTGAGCTGGTCTTCTTCTTCTTCTTTTTCTTCTTCTTCTTCTTCTCCTTCTATTCCTATTAACCTCAAGTTTGTTCTTTTCATGGTGTCCCAAATTTCCTGAACGTTTTGTGTTATGACTTTTTGTTTTTTGTTGGTTCTTTTTTTGAGTGATTTATTTATTTCCACTATTGAGTCTTCCACTCCAGAGATTCTCTCTTCCATCTCTTGGAGTCTATTGCTTATGCTTGTGTCTGTAGTTCCAGATCATTTTGTCAGATTCTCTATTTCATCCTTTGCTTGTTTTGTGCATTCTTTATTGTTTCTATTTCAATTTTTAGTTCCTGGAATGATTCTTTAATTTGTTGAATATATCTTTCTTGGTTTTCTTTTTTTCTTTTTTTATTATGAATAAAGTCTCATTTTTTTAACATTATATCCCCTTGTTGAAACTCCCTTACCCATCCCACCCCTTCCAGTTATTCTCTCTTCTCCCCATCTCCTTATCTTTTCCTCAGCAAGTTTCTTTTAAAGATTTGTTCATCTCTTTTAATATTTTATCTGCTTTTCTTCTATTTCTTTAAGGGACTTTTTCATATCATCTTTTAAGGCTTCTATAATCTTCATAAAAGTGTTTGTACTGTTGTTTTCTTTTATTTTCTCTTCATTGCTCTGTTCAGGTCTAGGTGTTGTGGAGACATCAGCTTCTTCTGGTGGTGCCTTGTTGTTCTTTATATTGTTACATGTATTCTTGCACTGGCACCTTCCCATGGCTTCCTTGGTTCACTCTAGTCAAGTCTTAGTGGAATCTTAGTCATTGTGGCTACAGGGGTTGTGTGTCTTCTGTCTGCTCTGGAATCTGCATGATTTCTTGCCCTGGTCAGGTCTCAGAATCCTTGCTATCTGAAGCTGTATGACTCCCACTCTTCCTTGGTCAACAAAGGGTTATACTGCTCAGAGAGATGTCTGTCCCTCTGTGATGATGCAGCCTTCCTTGAAGGCAGGGCCTGGGCATCTGTGATGTGACCCTGGGTTTGCTGGTGATGGCTTCTCTCAGCCCTGGTCCAGCGCAGTCTTTTCTGGGAGGTCAAATTCAGGACTGTGGCTCTGGCCTCTGGGATGAGGTCAGGGGTGGGAGGTGGGGGCATGTGGGCTGGGGCTGGAACTTGCTCACTTTCCCTCCACGCTGAATCTTCGCTGTCTGAAGCTAAGTCCCATACTGCCTCTGACAAAATGAGATTATGCTGTTCTTCTCTGAGCTTTTGAATTAACTTATGGCATAAATTCCCTTCTGTGGAGTGGGCTCCCAATCCTACACTGGCTGGATAGTTACTGTAGCCAAGTATCTCATAAGTGAACAAATCTTGCCATTCAGATTATTACTCTTAAATCTGAGTAGGGTTGCTGATTTCTTGTCATTCCCAGTAACCTATATTGTACTTTTTGGGGAAATTATAGCAGAGTAAAGGTTTCTAGTGCCATCCTCTTTTGATTTTGTGCCATCATGCATATATATATATATATATTTTTCAACAATTTGGGTTTTATCATTCTGTTTTGCCAAACAATCAAGAAAATGGTAATATTCTGTATGTATTGGGGATCTTTAGACTTATCTGGCCAACCACTAACTAGCTATTTCTTACCTGTCACTAAGGTTTTACTTAACTCATAGATTTGAGGAACAACTTTTCCCATTTAATCAGGGTATCTCCCTTACAATTTTGCTTAAAAATTGTTATGTTTGTAACATGTTTCATTCTGTAAATGAATATTCATTATGCTTTATTTATATTTATTTAATTCACTTGATACTTTCCTCCATTTTTTTCATTCCCTTTCTTTCATTCTCTTTTGCACTCCCCTTATGTCTTATCTCAATTTTCACATTATTTATGATCTATTTGCACCCTTTATTTTCCCAATGGGCTCTTAGCTATGGGATAATGCTCTTGTATGTTATAAAGATTTGTTATTCATATTAGTTTAATAAAATGCTGCTTAGCCAGTAGCTAGACAGTAAGTAAAGGCAGGGTAATGAAATGGAGAATTTTGCAAAGAGGAAGACAGAGGAGGAGATGTCAGGCAGACACAGCAAAAGAAAGATGAAAATGTTGGATTCTTAAAGGTAGCAAGCCATGTGGCTAAACATAGATAAAAATTATGAGTTAATTTTAGTATAAGATCTAGATAGCAATATGCTTGAGCTACTGTTCCAGGATTTACTATAATATTAACTTCCAATTCAATTATTTAGGAAGTGGCTGCTAGGTATTTGAGAATAGTTGGCTGGTCAGAAATTTCTGACTACATTTTCTAGATTCTTGGCTTTTACAGCAATTCTAAGTTGAATATACAATATTGGAGGGTCAAAACTCAGATTCACATATGAAGAGGAGGATGTAGCATTTGTTTATATAAGCCTGGGATACCTCTTTCTGTATAACTTTTTCATTTTCATTTAGTTACCTCTAAATTGTATAGCCATTTTGTTCTGCTGAATAAAATTGCATTGAGTTTATTTGCTACATTTTCTTTATCAAGGCATTGTTTTCTAGACTTCAATGCTGATTATGTTTCCTAGCTACTATAAGTAGAGCAGAAAAAACATGAAAGGAAAATTATTTTCATAGTATAATATGAAATACTTTAGTTTAGTGGGATTATGTTATGTTGTAAATATTTGCCCCTCTTACAGCTTTAATAAAAAGCTAATTGGCCAGAGGCAGACAGAAAATGTGAGCAGGGCTACCAGACTCTCAGGAAACATCTCAGAGCAGGGCAGAGATGTCTCAGAGAAGCCAGAGATGGCCGGATAAGTCACCAGCAGAAACAGAGAAAAAAGGCTGAAATGCTGCTGCTCTAAGAAAAGGTACTAAGCCATATTATTGAGCAGGATAAGAATCATGAATTAATTTAAGAGTAATGAGTTAGCAAGTTATATGACTGTGCCCTAGGACAAATAGTATAAAATTAACATAAATTTCTGTGTGTCTCTGTAGATCTGTTGGGGAGAATCTCAGGAAAAGCCCAAAAGTCTAGGAGAGAAACCTAGTACTACAATATTATACATTTTTTAAAAATTATTTGACAAATATCCATGGTGTTTTTAACAGTATTTGTACAGTTTTAAACTTCTATAGACAGTGAATAAGTGTTTCTCTTTCTCTAAATTTTAAGGATACTTTCTGATTCTTTAATTTCTCAATGATATATTGTGTGACTTAGGTGAAATGGAAATAAAAATAGTTTAAATTAATATTTATCTGGGGTTAATGGTGTTGGCCATTTTAAAAATGCTTATTAGCCATTCCCATTTTTTCTTTAAAAAGTTTCTACTTATCTATGGCCCATTTTTAAATTGATTTGCTTGATTTCTTGGTGTTCTTGATGTTTTAAGTTTCTTGTGAATCCTAGCTAGATTTCAATCCTCTGTCACACGTATAGCTGGAAAATATATTCTCCCATTCTTCATGATACTTCTTCACTTGGCTGCGTGTTTCTTTTGTTGTACAGAAACATTTTATGCTAATGAAATGTTTGTTGGTCAATTGTCATTTTTATTCTGATCCACCAGAGTTCTATTTGAAAAGTTCTTGCTTGTGTTTACAACACTGTAGCTTACTCTCTACCTTGTCTTATATCTGTTTCCTCATTTGAGGTTTTTCATTGAGGCTTTTGATCAGTTTGAAGTTGCTTTAAATGTAGGGGGAGGAATAAAAATCGTTTCATTCTTTCATATGAAAAAAACACCAGATTTTCTAAACACTTTGTTAAAGATGCTTTTTCTGCCAGTGTGTATTTTGGCATATTTATAAAAAAAAAATGTTGCTGCTAGTGTGGCAGTATACTTGCTAGTCTTCTATTCTATTCCAGAAACTGGTATGTCCATTTTATATGCTAAAACAGTAGCCAGTTTTGTTTCTGTGGCTCTGTGAATGTGATTTGAGACTTGGTAGAGTCTATCACTAGTATTTTTTGCTTAGAAATGCTTTGGCTATATGACACTGTTTATATTTAAATATATAAAATATAAATTCTTTTTCTGTTAATAATATCATGAATGCTTTGATGAGATTTGAATTAAATCTAAAAATTGCTTTTGTGTGTATGATAATTTTCATGATTTTATGAATACATGATCATGGAAGGTCTTTTCACTTTCTAATATATTCTGCAATTTCTATCATCATAGTTTCATTTTTTTCTTGTGAGGTTCTTCAAGTACTTAATTAGTTTTATTTTAGGGCATTGAATTTTCTGGGACAATTTAAAATGGGATTGTTTGCATGATTTTTTTCTTAGTGTATTTTCTACTAAAGAACTACTAAAGACTACTAAAGAACAGATGACATGGGTTCAGGGAATCACTGAGCCACAGATGACACAGGTTCCAGGACCTACTGAACCACAGATGACACAGTTCAGATAGATGATAACACTGGTACAGAGGAAAGCTCTTTAACTTAGTAGGAAGGAAGAGCAGAGGGAGCTGACCTGAGAGTCACAGGTTGAGATCAACATTTCCATTTCCAAAACCATGAAGTAGAGATTTTCTTCTTATCTCTTCGGAGGTATTCTAATCTCTTCAGTGTGTTTCCTTGAACCTGCCAGCTGTTGATTCTGAATCATTCACAGGTTTAAAATAAAATATTTTAATCAGTTTTTGAAGACAATTTGATTTATATAAGCATTGTGAAAACAAGATAATTTTTATTATAAATAATTTTTAATGCAAAATATTTTTATTATGATTATCTTCCTGCCTACTTTTCCCAGAATCTCCCTACATTCCCACCCACAAACTCCACTTATTTCTTTTTTTCTCTCATTAGAGAACAGTCATCTAAAACTAATAAGAAAGAAAAATAAAATAAGATAAAATAAAAACAAAAACAAACCTGAATAGGATAAACAAATTAACAACAAAATAAGGAGCTAAAAAAGAACAAGAAACAGAGTTACACATATTAGCAAACAGAAATTTCATAAAAGCAAAAAAAAAATCAGAAATCATAATATACGTAAAAGCCCTATTGGGTAAGAATAAGAGATAAAATTAATCTGAGAAAAAATCATCCAAAAATAATATTAGGGAATTCTTTTGTGTGTGTTGGTCAGTGCATGATGTTTGGAATTAAGAGTGTGGTTTGTGTATCTAGTGATATTCTGATGGGAAAAAGTAATTCTTAACTTGCAAATGGTTATCAATGGACATAGTTTATGGGTTAAGGGTTTGTGCTTGTGTCCATATTCTGTCTCAATACTGGATCCAATGAAGCCCAGACATGTGCAGGCCTTGTATATGTGGCCATGAAGTCCATATGTGCATCAGTCTTGCTGAGCTTAGAAGATCTTGTTTCCTTGGTACACTCCTTTTCTTTGGGCTCTTACACTCTGTACATCTCCTTTTCTGCAGGGTTATCAATCTGACATGGTTTAATATAATGTCTTCAAACTAGTTATGAAGCTTAATAAGATATTATTAAAACATTATATGTACTGATAGTATTCAGTATTTTTGTATTTGGTACAGACAATTCTTCTTTCAATCAAAAACTAGTACAGAAAGGTTAGCTCAGAAATTTTCAGTAATTCTTTCAGTTTGTTTCTTATCTACAAAATACATAGATAGTGTTTATCATTTAACACTAGCATTGTTTACATGTAAGAATTAGCAATTTCTGAGAGTCCCAGCACACTCTGGAGCGGGGGGCATATAAACTCTGTCTGTCACCATACCCACAGCTCCTGCTGAGGGAATCTGCACTGCAACCCACCGCGGCATCGAACTGAGGGAACAGACAACTACAGGGTCCCAGAAGGACAGACTCAGACCCTGCTCAGAGGTGAGGAGGGGTCACCAGGCCCAAGTGCCTATATCCCAACCAGGGAGGGAGACTTGTGCTCCCATTGGTTCTGGTTCCACTTTCGGGATCAAGTGCTGTCTGCAGAGTCCCAGCACACTCTGGAGCATGGGCAGATAAACTCTGCCTGTCACCATACCCACAGCTCCTGCTGAGGGCATTTGCATGGCTACCCACCACCACATCAAACTGAGCGAACAGAAAACTACAGAGGTCCCAGAAGGACAGACTCAGATCCTGCCCAGAGAGGTGACAGGAGGCACACAAACCCGAGTGCCACAACTGACCAGGACCCATCTAATCGTGAACCACTGAAGCCATGGGCAAACGTCAGTACAAAAAATTACGTAATAATACAAAGAACAACATGGTAAGACCAGAAGAGAGTGGCGATCTTACAAATACAAGACCTAAACTGAGCAATGAAGAGGAAACAGAAGGAAGCAACACCAAAAATTCCTTTTTGATGATCATGGAAGCTCTCAAAGAAGATATGAAAAAAAGCCTTAAAGAAATAGAAAAAAATACAAACAAAAAATTGGAAGAGATGAACAAATCTATGACAGAAACATGCCAGGAATTAAAAGCTGAAATAAAAGCTAAAATAGAAGCAATAAAAAAGGCACAAAATGAGGCAAAGATGGAAATAGAAAACCTGAAGAAAG
>PVIH01002131.1:155789-202534 GCA_004025045.1 Sigmodon hispidus
AAAATAGTAAAACTAAAAAAGCCATAACTCAAAATGTTCAGGAAATCTGGGACACCATGAAAAGACCTAATTTGAGAATAATAGGAATAGAAGAAGGAGAAGAATACCAGCTCAAAGGCACAGATAATGTTTTCAATAAAATCATAGAAGAAAACTTTCCTAACCTGAAGAAGGAAATGCCTATAAAGATACAAGAAGTGTACAGATGTGTGGGATAATGCTCTTGTATACTGTCAAGACTTGTTACTTGTTTTGGATTAGTAAAATGTTAATTGGCCAGGAGAGGCAGTAAGTAGATGTGGGACAACCTGAATAGAAGAATTCTGGGAAGAGAAAAGGCAGAGCAGCAGTGGCAAGCCATAAACAGAGAAATCAAGATAAGAATGCTGTACCGAGGGAAAAAAGGTAGTAAGCCACATGGCTAAACATAGATAATAATTATGGATTAATTTAAGTTCAAGAGCTATATAGTAATAAGCCTAAACTAGTGGCTCAGGTGAGAGAATAATATTAAGCATCTGAATTAATTATTTTATAAGCTGCTGTGGGATTGTGGGTGGAAGAGATTCATCCAGAGTCAGGGACCAGGTGAAATCTAGAAATTTATGGCTATGATTGGTGCTCCAATATAGTGAATGAATGTACATCCACATAAGGCCTAAGAAAACTTTAAAAAAGTTCTAGAATACCAAAATGGGGCCAGAAGTGGCTTTGTAGTTGAATTTCTCAAGTTGGCCATGGTACAGATATGCTGCAGTGTAAGGGATTGAGCAACATTATGGCTGGATTGCAGTGTTTGGACTTGAGCTGAAACAGCAACATGGTGGGTTCCCACAGTCTTACAGAAGCCTAGGTACAAGTAGAAGTTGCATATAATAGACTTAAGATTTCTGTTCATACAGACAAAAAAAGGAAAAGAGAAAAGAAAAATAATAGAGAAAGTCCTTTTAAAGGTAGAGTAAAAAATAATGAGCCATGCAATATTGGAAAGTACAGAGAGTGTTGATATAGTATGTTTTTGTTTTGTCTCTGAGTTGTTTGTAGAAAAATGAGCAAGAACTGCATTTGATTACAAATACTGCTACATTAAACCAATCTATATATTTTGAAAATACCCTGACTTTAATATTTAAGCCAAAATATATGTTGCTTTGGAGAAGAGGTTTTGTTTTGATTTCCACAGAAAACAAATGCTGCATATTCATTCCAAGTTAAAGAAACTCGGATTTGATTGAGGAAGACCCCATGAAAAATCTTTGATGGGAACAGATGGCCCAGATGACCTTTTTCAGAGCACCTCTGTTGCAATTTCCTTTTGAGTTCTATATCTAGAACAGCTTCAAGGAGATTGGCTGAGATAACTCAGTTTAACAGACTACTCCAGGCAGCACTTGCCTATAATTCTTCTTTAGGTCCTCATTAGATTATCAACATCCCCATTCAGCAGGAAGTAGTTTAGAAAAATATGCTTACATTCTCAAAAATTGGATCAGAGATATTAGCCTTTGTTTAGAGTGTTGATTATAAGTTGTTATGAATAATGGTCATACAAAGCTATACAAAAGAGATTAGATTTGAGGTTCTTGCTTTTTTTAAAGGGGGGTTAACTAGAGATAATGCTCTTATACACTGTAAAGATTTATTAATTGTATTGATTAAATAAAATGCTAATTGACAAGTATAGGCAAGAAGTATAGGTGTGGCAACCAGGCTAGGAGAATGTCAGGAAAAGAAAAGACAGAGCCACACATGCAAGCCAGAAGCAGAGGAAGCAAGAAGAGAATGTTGTACTATGCAAAAAGTTACCAAGTGGGGCTGGAGAGATGGCTCAGCGGTTAAGAGCACCATCTGCTCTTCCAGAGGACCTGGGTTCGATTCCCAGCACCCACATGGCAGCTAACAACTGTCTGTAGTTCCAGTTCCAGGCAAACACCAAGGAAAATAAATAATAAATAAATAAAGTTTTTTTAAAAAAAAGTGGGGGCTGGAGAGATGGCTCAGCGGTTAAGAGCACCATCTGCTCTTCCAGAGGACCTGGGTTCGATTCCCAGCACCCACATGGCAGCTAACAACTGTCTGTAGTTCCAGTTCCAGGCAAACACCAAGGCAAATAAATAAATAAATAAAGTTTTTAAAAACAAACAAACAAAAAAAAGTTACCAAGTACTTCGTCAAATATATAAATTAAGAGGTTAATTTAAATGTAAGTACTAGATAGTAATATGCCTGAACTACTGGCCCAGCAGTTACTATAATATTAAGCCTCTGAGTAAATTATTTTATAAGTGGCTTCTGACCTTGAGTGGGAGAGATTTGTTTGAATCACAAGCTTGAGTGTGACAGAAAAGTCTCTTACTACACTGATGTAGAATTTCTAGATGCTTAGCACCACGTTTATCATTTTCCTACCATGATGATAATGGGCCAAACCTCAGAACCTGTGAGCCAGCACAAATTGTTCTTTTTTTTCTTTTATATGAATTGCCTGTTCATGGTGTCTCTTCAGAGCAATAAGATATTGACTAAGATAGAAGTTACTACCACAGACTGAGAAATTGCTGTGCCACACAAGCCCATGTGACTTCTTCTTTGTGGAGTGTAGACTTTGGAAATTAGGATTAGGAAAACAATTGAACTCTTTGATGGGGCTTAGTGGTCATACAGGCAGAAGCATGAATGCCAGTGTTGCTGAAAACAATGAAGATTGGGAAAGCTTTGCTCAAGAGGTTTCAGAGAAGAAGAACATGAATAGGTTGCCTAGAAACCATTTTGTAATATTTTGGTGAAGAATGGGAATTATTTCTTTCCTTGCCCAAAAAGTCTCTGTCTGGGACTAAGTTGAAGAGTCATGGATGAATAGCCTTGGCAGAGAAGATTACTAGATAGCCTAGTATTTACTGTGTTGTTTGCTTAGTGACAGTTCTTATCTAGATCTATAATGAAACTGAGAAATCTGAAAAAGGAAAAATAAACAATGTGGAGATTGAGGAGAAATGAACACCAGGAAGCATAATGGAGTCAGGTCTAGTGTTCAAGGAGATAAAAAGTTTAAAGCAAAACTGGATGCTAAATGGAATGAAGGAAGTGGCAAACCCAGGGCAAAATGCCACCTCGCTAAGTTTTCAGCTTGTTTCTACAACATGATTGGTTTAAGCTCATTGAATTTACTTTTCCTAATTTTTGAAAGGGAATATGTATAAGAAAGAACCAAATTAATTTCTACCTCAAGTGGAGGACAGGGGTAGATATAATCACCTTCTGTACTGATCTTTATCTTACCTTTTGATCAAAGTCTATTACAAACTGTTACTTAAGAAAAAACTTAATATACTACATTATTACAGAAAATATGTATAGTTTAAAATTATTCATTCTTTTCTCATAAATTTTTTAATTTTTCTCTCACACCTAACACTAAACTATCTCAGGTGTAAGTACATCCTCTGGGCCTTGGTATACTTTGGTGCAATGTCTTAGTTTTTAAAAGCTTGTTGCCCTGAGACCAGGGAACCGTCTGTCTTCATCATGTCAACCCTAACCCTTGGGTTCAGAGCCTGTCTGCTTCCTTCACATTGGTGCTAGGATCCAAATCCAAGTCTGAACCCAGGTCTTTGTGTTTGAACAGAAAACACTTAACTGAATGAACATCTTCCCCAGCCCATATTTTGCCTTTTAAATAGCCTGAGTCTCTAATTCATGGGATAGAGCCACATACATTCATGCTGGATTTATATATTCATTTAATTTTCTCTCAAAAGTACTAGCATTAATATTTAGCTTGTCATATTGTACCAAATAGCAAAAAATTACTGTTTAGGAAACTAAATAAAGGCATAGGAGCATGGTACATCCTTTCTTTTTCTTTTCTTTCATTCTTTTTTTTTTTTTTGGTTTTTGTTTGGTGTGTGTGTGGAGTTCAATGGTTTCAGTTGAGATAGGCTAATGAAATACAGCTCAGGCTACCTGAAACCCAGTATTTATTTCAGGATAGTCCCATTTGTCTGCTTTTGTGTTCCCAGTGTTAGAAATAGATGTGTGTGCTAGCCACTATGACTAGCTTTCTTTGTATATCATTCTTTATATCTCTGTGTGAATATGTAACTAGCTCAGTATAGTTTGATTTAGAGAATTCTAGTAGATAAACCTGAAAATGAGTCAAGGGTCATTTGGGGGTCAGATTGGATACATATAACTGACTTTTTTTTTTTTTTTTTTTTTTTTTTAGATTTTAGACTTTGTGTAGTAGATGGGGAGGAAGGAAGCAAGAAAACATTTTAAACAGAAATAATTCACAATTTTAAAACACACTTCTTCTGTAGTATTTCAATGTATTACATTTAAAAAAATGGTTTTTCAATTTAAAGGGGAGAAATTAAAATAGAAAGAGTAACACATTTTCTAAAGTATACCCGTAAGAATTTTGGAATAACTATTAGAGACAGAAGCAGAAAATAGGGTAGTAGGATGATGCAGCTGTCAGGTCACAAGATAAACTATTGACTGTTTTTAAAAGAAAAGCATCCTTAGAAGAAGCAGTGGAAGGACTGCGGAGCCTAGATAAACAGGGATCTCCAGCATAGTTACAAAACATATCTCCCCGTTTTTCTTTGTTAGCAGATGTTAAAATGCTTTTTTTTCTTCAATAAAGTTGGATGTAAAAGCAATAGTCTCCTCACAAGGTGTAAGCTGCCTGTTGACATGAGTTTTCACTGAAACTGTCAGGGACAAGTTTCAACA
Organism: Sigmodon hispidus; assembly: GCA_004025045.1. NCBI lineage: Eukaryota > Metazoa > Chordata > Mammalia > Rodentia > Cricetidae > Sigmodon > Sigmodon hispidus. Next base: position 160,527 of record PVIH01002131.1, read on the forward strand.
AGTTGACAACAAGCCAACTGCTCGTTGAAAGTAGATACTTTAAAAGTAGTTTTTAAAAGTCTTAGAGATAATTCTACATTTCTGCACTTCAGATAGCAAGAATTCACTGAGTATTTCATGCAAGGAAACTACACAACTTGTAGATACAAATTACTAATTTTCATATTTTTTTATTAGTTGTCTATGAGGTAAATAAACCAAAGTACATTTTCCAATTGGTGGTGTTATAGTCATTCCATGGATAAAAGATTATAAACACTTTCTAATGTTTTAATTTGGTACCATAAGAAATGCAGTTAGATATGTCTCAGATGTAAATATATGGTTTTCAAAGCACTATGTAGAGTCAAGAAGAGAAAACATGAGTTCTGGTGATGCGATTGCAGTACTACAACCACCTCTTTCTTACAGGAGATCATAAATTGCTACATGCTCTCTTATTTTTTGACTTTGTTTTCTCCTTTAAATTGTTATAACTGAATAACTTTGGTACCACTTTGTCCCTTTGCCTACGTTTTTGAAATTTGAATGCAAGCCAACTAGTACCTAAAATAAAGTGATAAATTTTGGTTTCCATTTCAAACTACTTTGTATGCTATGTGTAAGCTCATATAGAAGAGCCCTACAGTACTTTGCAACAGGAAGACAGAATTCATGATGTCAGGAATGACAGAATGCTATTCAGACTGAGAAACCCAGTGGGTAATTTCATTTTCATTTGCTAGTGAAGCAGAAAAATCAACATGTTGTGTGTCAGAATACAAGGAGAAACTACTCTGACAGCCTGAATTCTAACTGTTGGTAAGGGGAGAAATACCTGAAGGGGGCTGTCAAGGTGAAACTACACAAAGATAAGCCTGCTTTAATGTATCTGGGCAGTCCGAATTTTGATATTATCAGAAATAGAAAGGGCCCTTTAGCTTGAACTACATGCCCAGGGGAACTGGAGTCCATGAAATCCAAACTCTGATGGCTGATTCTCAAGTCTGAATATAAAAAGAAGCCTTAAAGTTTTATTCGTGAGCATTCTACCTTGCTTGGAATTTATGAAGATGGCAAAAAGAGACCTTTAGACAAGGAAGAAATAATAAAAAAAAAAACCTGCTTGAAATTTCAGTGAGGTAGACAAGGAGGTGTCTAGTGATAAGGTGATCCTAAACTTTAATAGATCGACTGTTTTCATCTATGAACAGTGCTTCACATTTGTATTTACAAAATAAAAGAATAATATAAGGTTAACACATATTTGTGAAACACTGCAGACAAGTCATTTATATACAAAACTTCAATGTAATTTTAAATTTATACTTAGATGCATATATTTAGAGATTCACATATATTTATCAAACAGACTGTTAAAAAAGCCAAATTAATCTATGTAAATGAGCTTACAAATGACTATTTACAGCCTGAAACATTATATATTACTGTATGTGAAATTACAGTGTAGACAATTCTGCTAATTAAATAGTAATACTCAAATATCCTTACAAATTATTTATATTGCTTTAAGGATTATAAAGTACTATAAATAAAATTACAATAAATACATACAAGTGCTTGATTTTTATCTCATTTAGGTTTTCCTGATCATTTTTTATCTCTTTATAGTACTATAATCTTAAAACCTACAAAATTGTTTTTAACTTGGTATTTTCTTAAATAAATTAACTTTTTAAATTTTGTGTCATTGTGTATGTTTGTGAGTGTGTGCACATGAGTGCAGAAGCACACCTCAACCTTAAAGACAGACAGGCTCAGAATAAAGGGTTGTGAAAAGATTTTCAAATCTAATTGCCCTAAGAAACAAGCTGGTGTTGCCATCCTAATAGCTAACAAAGTAGACTTCAAAGTAAAATCAATTAAAAGAGACCAGGATGTATATTACTTATTTATCTCAGGAAAAATTGAACAAGATCAGATTTCTATCCTGAATATTTATGTCCCTAATATAAGCACACCTATCTATGTAAAAGAAACACTGCTAAAGTTCAAATCCCACATCATTTCTTATACACTAATAGTGAGAGACTTCAATACCCCATTTTCACCCATGGATAGGTCAACTAAACAGAGACTTAACAGAGAAATAATGAGTCTAACAGAGGTTATAATGCAAATGGATTTAATAGATATTTACACACAAACTCAAAGGAATATACGTATTTCTCAGCACCACATGGGACTTTCTCTATAATTGACCACATAATTGGTAATAAAATAAATATCAAAAGATACAAAAAATGGAAATAACCCCTTGTATCATATCAGACCACCAGGGCCTAAAGATAGAGTTCAACAACCTCAAATATCATAGAAAGCCTACCAACTCATGGAGACTAAACCTCACTCAACTGAACCACTCCTGGGTCAAGGAAGAAATTAAGAAAGCAATCAATGTCTTCATGTTTGCCATTTCTAGGATGATCCTGAAATTCAACCTATCAGTGATTCCACAGTTGAGAATGAAAGGTGACAATTAGGAATTATACTGGTATATCAGGCAGAGGCTAGAACAATACTGAAGAAAGAAACATAAAAATAAACTTAAAAACATTCATGGGGCTGGAGAGATGGTTCAGTACTTACAAGTACTTACTGCTCTTCCAAAAGTCCTGATTTCAATTTGCAGCAACCATATAGTGGCTCACAACTGTTTATAATGCCATCTTCTGTCATGCAGCAATACATGCAGGCATGAAACTATATACATAATAGAATAAATCTTTAAAGTAAAAACCTTCATTTCCCTTTTTAAAAAACTCATGAATACATACTACTCCCCCACAAACATACATCACAAATAGATAAGCCTATGGAATATAAAGAATCAAGAGTAACAAAAGAAAGCTTTTTTTTTTTGTCAAAGGAGTTAACTAAAGTAAAAATGAACTGCTAAGAATGTCCAGTAATAACTATAGAAGTGAATTGTACATGAATGGTTGAAACTAAAATAACAATGATAAAAAAAAAATGTCTCCTATGGACTAAAGACTTACTAACATGCCCAAGTGTAATCTAAAGGGAGCAAGCAGGAAACTGACTGAGAATTATCTGAGGGGAATGGAGAAATGGTAATGAAGACTGAGTCTTAGAATTACAGGCATTCATGAAGAAGAAATAGGAATGATTTAGATGAAAATGTTAATCAAAAGTACTTTTTTCTCTAAGAAAAAAAGGAAACAGATGAACACATAGTGAAGGAACTTTTCTGAAGTGGCAAGAAAGTTGAAGAAAAAAATTTTCACAACCATTTAAATTCTTTATTTCTTTATTTAATCACTATGTGGGCAGAATAATTATATAATTCTAATTTAAAATTTAAACAACATGAAGTATGAACATGTATGTGTGTGTGCATGTGTTTCTCCAACTTTTTGGTCACATTACAAGGAAGAATAAAGTAAATGGGTGGAGAAAGTATATGAAGGGTGTTTCATTTAAGATATAGTGTGGTATTCAAAGACTCAGAAAATATACGTCCCAATGCTGTTTTAAAATGTCACTTTAACAAATGGTCTTTCAATGTCCTAAAATCAGGAATAAAAGAGGAAGTTGCTTATTTAGTGCCAGAATCTAATTAAAGATCATTAAGGCATTCCTTTTAGTATTTTTATCTATCGCAAGTTATGTATAAAATGTAAGACGGGAACTAGTGTCATAATATACATAAAACAATTCTATGGCCAAGACTTGATCCTAGTGGGTACTAGGAAAGCCTTGATAGTTAATAATATGTAAAATGAGCCTTAAAAAGTTTAAAATTTAAAAAAATATAGCTTATCCTGAAAAATTGAAATAGACAGGTGGTTTACAAGATGCTCTGGAAAAATCAGGACAAGCACTTAAAATTTAAATATCCAACATTTGGTCTATCTGATTTGGAGACAGTCTGTAGCAGACTTGAATGCTATTCATTTTTATAAGGGGTGATTCTGAGGAGCTATGAAAGTCAGTGACTTAAAAGACATGTGTATGAAAGTGTTACTGCTATACTCAGTGATTAATTGTTAGAATATAGGGATGGTTTAGGGAGACACAGGCTATTTGTACAGAAGAGATCACAAAAACTTCATTTTCTCTAATGGAAATAAGAAAACTAAACTTTTTGGAAAAAATTAGAGGAAAAATTCTTATATAGTAACAGTTTGAATGACTCTTACATTTATTATTGGAGGTGTTTTCAGGCAATAAGATAAATAGCTAACACATAGGCAGAGACTATTCCAAGAAATTTATAAATAAAATTAAATTAGACTTCATAGGAATTGATGATAAAATTATTAGAGTTTGAACTGAGAAATTTGATACCAAAATATGTATAAACCATAAAAAATGATTCTCATTTGGATTTGTTTTAAATTTTCAAGATAATTTCAGATCATAGCAATATCTAGAGGGATATATGAATCAAGTATCTATTGGAACTTAATATAGAATGCTGAGCTCAAGGTGGGATGTGAGTGAAGCTAGTATAGATATGTTGTTTACAATTGCTTAAATAGATTGTGAACTCCAGCAGACAACATTTTTTTAGTCAGTAGATGTGGAATAAAAACAGTAGAAATATCTTTAACCAATTAAAAAGTTACTGTGATAGACACATAAAATGACAAATAGTTTTAAGGTAACTGCTATTTATTTATTTTCCAATATTCAAAGTGTAATTATGTCTAACTACTAAACATTTATTTGTGTTGCAATTATTGTACATCATTTTTTTTAAGGGACAAAAGACATACTATCTGAACAGAAACCAATGTTGACCTAAGTAAGTTTAAATTCTACTTTACATCATTGTTAGATATGGTTACCCACCATATATGAAACACTAGTATATCATTTTTTCAGCAGAGCTGTAAGAGCTTCTTGATCAAATATTCCCTATTATTGGATGCCTTCTTATCTTTCTAATATGAAACTACTATTCTCTTTCAAACGTTAACATTGGATTCTAAATAAGGAAAGACCATGCAAGTTTTTCTATTCATTCTATGTCATGTAACATACAGAGTTATAGTGTTATCAAAGTTGCTAATAACAAGATTCCATCACTTTGATAGGCAAATATTACTTTATTTTGCATTTGTGACCATTTTGTACATGTGATATAAAAACAACTTCATTTGTTTCTATGTTCCTAAACATTGAGTTTCTTTCCAATTTTTATTCATTGTGATGATCAATTTTATATGGCTTGAAATAAAGGTCTAGCTCTGATCTAGGTATGTACATGCCTAATTTTCTTTAAAATTTTGATCAAAAATTATTCTTTCTCTAATTTATAGTTTTATCAATTTTTCTGTACTGTGTTAATGGACAAGTGGGTTGCTTGGGCTATGCAAGCTGAAAATCAGATGTGAACTAGTTCTAAAGTAACAGAAGATTGAAAGGACTTTAAATACAAGACTAATGATCTATGTACTCCATAGAAAGCATCCCAGTTTATATGACTAGAAAGGATAGTAGCTGGTTACCTCAAAGGTAGAGTAGCCCTAAGATCACACAGTTTAAAGTCTGTTCACTATAGGGTCAGCTGGCTTCAGATTATCACTCGCAAAGCAGAGATTAGAATTTTATTTACACAGTGGGTCTTCATTTTTTTTTACATGTCATATCTCACCAGTATTGCCATTTTCTATTCATGGTTATGCATTTGGTGATGACAGTAATGCAACTTTTATTTGTTATAAAATGATTTATTACGCCCTGTGGGCCAAAGTTTTGACCTGCCTGCTGTGGTTTCTACTCCCCAAAAATGACTCAGACGCTTATATTAATTTCATCCTGGTTTGCCTATGTCTCAGGCACATTGCTAGCTAGCCCTTTCATCTTAATTCAACACATTTCTTTTGATCTATCTGGTCACATGGCCATGGTCTATAGATGTATCTGTAGTCCTACATATTTTCTCTTTGGTGTCTGGATCGGGACTGTCTGACTCTGCCCTCCTTCTACTCCTCCACCTACTTCTAAGGTGCTTCACACAGGCCAAAACAGATCCTTTATTTACAGAAATATATTTACTGCATACAGAGAACAGTCCCACCACAGTTATCTTTCAGCTTAATTCTCTTATTCTCATGTTATAATAAGGAAAACTAGATTTTCCCTAGAAAAAGATCAGTGCATTGCTTTAGAACATTGTACTTCTTACCGGTTTGTGCCTAATAGTGATGAAGACAAAAATACAACTTCTGTGTCATGAAGGCAGAGAATCTACCGAGGTCTGGGGTAGCCTCACAGGTACTATGTGTAACTAACCTGTTTGCAGGATGTGGTATTTTTTTCCTGGCATTGATATTCTTTTTTTATTAAGATATTTTTTTATTTTGAATAAAGTCATATTTTTTTTATCCGTGTATACCATTGTTCAAACTTCCTTCTCCCCCTGCCCCTTCCGGTCACTCTGTCTTCTCCACATCTCTTTATCTCTTCCCCAGCAAGGACAGGAGTTCCCAAGGTACCAATCTGGCTTAGTTCAGCATCCACTCCCAGCAGATCCTCTTTCCTGGCCCCAACATCAAGACTGGGTCAGGTATTCCTCTGGAGGGAGTGGGATCGAAGGGATCGGTCCAAGGTGTTTCAGATCCCAAGAAGTTCAGTGTTTGTGGTTTACAGCTTGGACAGGCTGTAGAGAGCCAGATTCTAAGTTCTAAGGTAAGGTCCGATGTTTGCGTTGTTGCTGTATTTTATAATTCAACAAATAGAATCTTTTACAATGTTGTGAAGTTGGTGAAATTATGTGAAACAGTTTCATGGTCAACAAGTTAAAGGTGGTCCAGCCCATCAATTTTCAGACACGTTTCCCAGAAGAACTTGTGGGTCAATAAACTTAATAAGTTTAACATTGATACACCTGGTTCAAAGTCTCTAAAACCTTGATTTTACATCTCTCTCCCTTATCCAACTAGGAAGCATGTTTCTCCACTTCTGTTGCATAGATGATTAAGGTAATTCTTTCTTTGCTACCTTCTTCACATGCCTTTTCTTATTGTGACACCAAACAAGGTGTTGTGGTATGTTGTTTTCTGATCTCACATTAAGTAGCTGTAGATCAGTTTTTAATATTTATGGTATATGTGTGCTTCTGAATATGTATATTGCACCACATGTGTGCAAGAGCCCATGGGATCAGGATAGAGCATCTTCTGTAACTGGAGTGACAAATGTTTGTGAGCTGTCAAGTCAATGTTCTGCAGGAGCATCTGCTATTAACTACTTAGCCAATGTCCCAGCCCCCATGAATAGCTTTTGAAGCTGGTGTTTTTGAGAAAATTGATAAGAGCTTACTCAGCTCTCATTTAATTCTGTTTTCTCTTATCATTATTGTTTATTTCATGAACACTCTGATGTTTCTAGGAGACAAAATACTATAGCATATTTCTTATAATCCTAGCTTTTAACTTTTCTGTCCCTCTTCCACTATGATCATTTAACATTTAGTTTACAAGTTGTAGATGAATCAGTTAGTGTGAGAGGAAAGGTTGGGGAAAGATTATGTAATTATCTTTACATGTCAATAAATAATTAAATGTTAGGATATAATCTTTAGATGTTTATAGGTTTATATTTTTTTCATTATACATGTGTGAGTCATTTCCCTGTGTTTCCGTCTGTGCATCACATGTATGTAGTGTAACTGAAGGACAGAAAGAGCATCAGATATCCCAAAAGTGAATTTGCAGACAGCTGTAAACCAATATGTAGGTGCTGATACTCAAACCAGATCCTCTTGAGGAGCAGCCAATATTCTTAGCCACAAAGCCATCTCTCCATTACCTAGAATATTATTTGAGTTTCATAACCTTGTGAAATTTCTGTATTTAGTTACTAGAGAATGGACACTTTTGACTGGTTATCTGGGTGAAGCAGCACAAACCAGTATTCAGAAAATGCAGTCAGGAAAGTCAGCAGTTTGTGGTCTGTGTTGGCTATACAAGAATTTAGAGAACAATCTAGGCTACTTGATACCCTACCTTCGATAAAAAAATAAAAATTAATTAATTAAGCATTAATAATTAGGAAAATAAATAATGTTTCTTTCAAGATTTTCTTCCTGAAATGTGTAAGTACTGAAGGCAAAATTCTTTTTATATGTAAATAATATATTGCTTTCTTCCTTTCAACCTTAAGATTAGTTCTATAATACAATTGTTTATCAGGATAAACCTATCTGATACATAAAAATAACACAAAGACCACAATGTATGCACAGATGCATACGTACATATGTCTCTTTATCTGCCATCTATTGAACATGCCTTTATAATGTGTGTAATGTATGGTTTTAAAAGTCATCCCATTAAATCTATTTTTATGTTAATTTTTATTCCTGGAGCAAATAGGGATATCCAAGTAAGAAATAAAAAAAATAGATGTGTTTTTGAGTTGTGGGCAGTACTTTGGTATCTTTTTCTCAAAAGCTTTTGTTGTTCTGACCAAGGAGTCTGCAGTCAGACACATGGGAATAGAGGCAGATAGCATGAGATTCCCAATTCTTCCTAAAAATCTGTCCCCAGTTCTAAATCCACCCTTCAGGGTTCCTTTATTTTAATTAATGTAAATAAAAACCCAAAGTGTATCCATGCCAGACCACTAATTCTTACATTTAAAATAATCATTGTTCATTTTAGTTTTAAACTGATGAAAATAAGATTTTATGGGCATAGAGGATTTCTTTTTTTTTTTTTTATTATGAATAAAGTCTCATTTTTTATCCATGCATCTTCTTGTTCAAACTCCCTTCCCCCTCCTGCCCCTCCCAGATAACTTTACAGAGATTCTTGGTAGAACATGTCATGCTAAGTAATATAAAATAGACATGTAATGTCTAAAAAATAAATGAAAACATATCTCAATGGCTTTCAAATCTTTGTTGACAAAATTTACAGTATTTTTAAAATACAAAGTAAACATTATAAAAGCCAATAATGTAATTTTTTCCTATATCTGAAATTAATTGGCTGTACATAGATTCTATATTATTTTAATATCACTCTTAAATCAAGGAAGAACATAATTTCCTCTTATGTGAAATATATGCAAAACTGTAAGTAGTTCTGGAGGAGCAGGTAGTTATTGTTGAATATACTTTCTACCCTAACCCTAACCTTATGTTTAGAATTCTTATTATTTTTGTTGTAATTATTTATATACATGTTTTTGCATGTACTCCATGTCCTATATGTGGAGGCCAAAAAACAGCACATATAGATTTCTTGTCTCCTTTTACCAAGTGGGCCCTGGAATAGAAACTCAAGTTGTTAGGCTTGGCTCCAAACAAGATTGAGCCTCTTCCTGGCCATAGCGTTATTATATTTTTCCTCATTTTATTTAAATTCATTTTAATTAATTGCTATATTAGAATCATAATTTTGTGTCATGTTAGATAATTATTTTTATTATTATTGTCTGATAAAAAGATGCTGAGGATATTTCAACACTTATAACAATGAATGAAATTCTATCCAGAATCTATCCAAAGCAAAAGAATCTCTAAGAGTTGAAACTTCTTAATGGAAGAGGCAGAGAATTAGAAGATAATTTTCACTTTGAGTTTTATAGTAGTACTCTTCCTACAGCCAATGCTGAGGTGAAAATGGCCTTGAACCTTATTATATCAAGCTTTATACTCTTCATATGACAAGAATTAAGTGATCCCATAGTGCAGTACTTGAGAAAATGGTAAGGGTGATTTTATAAGTTATTAGAACAGAAACTAAATTTATTGTTATTCTGCTCTTCCCAGTGACATTTATTTACAATGGCTCCTGATTCTTTTGTGACTGGTATCTTAGCTCAGAAAGGCTTTATAAAATTCTGAGATGTTAACAACATACTCTTAAAATTTAATTCTTCCATTGGCATTTGCTTACTTTATAAATCATTTCTGACAACTAAAATCTTGTTACATGTCAAAGAATGCATTGCTCTAAAAATTAGACACTGTGAAAGATGGCAAGAATCAGAAGAATTTGACCTTGCATATGTGTATTGTTAAAGAATGAACATCCTCATTTATATTAAAAAACAACTTTACTTAATCATAAGAGTGTCTGATTAGTAGAGCTTTATGAATTAATGTTATTATATTTTAGAATAAAGTTTAGTTGAGTCAGGCTTTTTCACTTTTCTCCTGCTCTTAAATCTGCTCCTTTGCCTATAAATTATAGTGGATGAGAAGCTCACACATAAAGTATAATTGCAGTTATTAGTGGATTTTTTGTACAGTTTTTCGTCATCATTTTTAATAGAAAAATATGTTCTTAGAAGTTTAAGGCAGTTTAAATAATATAAGGAATAAAGCACTACAATTAACTAGATTTGTCATTTATAGACAAGTATAATTCCTGGGTAAGCAATGTATGTCTGTGGTCCCAGCAACCAGGGAGGCTAAAGCAGGTAGATAACTTGAATCTAAGAATCCTGAATTGTAATGTGTCATGTCCTCTGGATGTCTGTATTACATTCAATGTAATGCCTTCTGGGAATGTGAAACACCGGGATGTATAAGGAGATGTGAATAAGTCTAGGTCATATGAAAGTATAGACACTGATTATCTTACTCAATAACAAAATGTCAAGTGAATATTTTCACATTAAAATAAAACCTTTAAGATTTACTAACAATACCAATTTTGCTTTCTGCTCAGATTAACTATCTAATCTTAGCCTGAGACTAAACAGATAAATAGCATCAATATCAACAGCAAGAACATAGAAACCATTGATGAAGTCTCTATGATCCTCAAAAGTCCATCATCAAGGAAATATTGTATGATCAATAAAAAAAAGAACTTCAGTCTCATGGCTTCCATGTGCTCAGTGTTTTACAATCCTAAAAGATTAAAGCAGCTACAGTCTACCCTAAACAGGATAATGTGTTTAGAAGATATGGGAAAGTTCTCCTGGATCAGCTTATGAACATAAAAAGAAATTCAAAAAGTGGAGAAAGAAACTCAAATGATTGAGACTCCTCTTATTACCAACAGATTAAAAATCAAGTTCATTTAATAGATAAAATAGTGACTCATCTCTCCCCTAAATTCAGGCCATCAGGGAAAAACCCAGAAGGCTAAAACTCCCTAGTAAAATCCAGTATGCTGGACACCTCCATATACAGATTTCACCCAAGCGCCCAATCCATCCTATCACCTTGCTATCTTAACATCTACCTGAGACACATGGTTCCTTAGCACCTATTGGATTAAGAGGGGTACCTGGGTCTCACAATTCATCAACAACTATTAGATCAAGAGTTTCTATAGAACCAGGAGCTCCTCCTAGATCAAGAGCTCATATTGGACCAAGATTAAATCCCTGAAACACAGAATCAGCTACCTATTATTGCACCAAGAGCTTGCCACTATGACTCAGAACACACTACCTCCTTGATGAACAAGAGCCCAAGTTGGACCAAGAAAAGCTTCCTGAGACATAGTCCTAGCCAGAAATGACAGCACCAAAATCAGCTCCCTGAGATATAGACAAATCTTGCATCTTAATCCAAGGAAGTAATGTGCAGATACCAGTGCAAATATACATATAACAACATAAAGAGCAATATGTCACCACCAGAATCTGGTGATTTTATAACAACAAGACCCAATCATAACAATGTAGAAGAAGCAGAAGGAAACCACATTAAAAAAATAACTTTATAAAAATAATAGAAACCTTAGAAGAGAAAATGAAAAACTTACTTAAAGAAATAGAGAAAAAGACAAACAACAATTAAAAAAAAAATCAACATATCCCTTAAAGAAAACTAAGAATAAACAATCAAACAGGTTAAGGAAACATTTTAAGATATTAAAATCAAAATAAATCAATAAAGAAGACACTAACTGGGGAAATGCCAGAAATAGAAAATTTGAAGAAACAAATTGGAACTACAGATGCAAGCATAAGTAACAAGAATGCAAGTGATGTAAGACAGAATCTCTTGAGTGGAAGATTCAATAGTGGAAATTTCTAAAAAAAACTCTAAAACAAAAAATGTCATAATACAAAACATCCAGGATTTATAGGATACCATGAAAAAAATCAAGCAGGAACAATAGACAAAGAAGAAGGACACCAGCTCAAAGGCAAAGATAGAAGAAAACATTCTAATCAACGAACAAAGTGCATATAAAATACAGAAGCTTATAGAATAGACTAGAGTCCCCAAAAAGTTTGCTCACCACATAATAATCAAGCCACTAAACCTACAGAATAAAGAAAAAAATATTAAGAGCTGCAAAGGAAAATGGCCAAGTTACCTATAAGGCAGTTCCATCAGAATAACACAAGATTACTCAATGGAAACAATGAAAGTTAGAAGGTGCTGGTCGGATGTCCTACAGATACTAAGAGACCACAGTTGCCATCACAGACCACTATATCTAACAAAACTATCAATTACCATAGATGAAATAAACAAGTTATTTCAAGCCAAAACTATATTTAAAACATACCTATCCACAAGTCAGGTCCTAGAGAAAGCACTAGAGGGAAAACTTCAACCTAAGAAAGCTAGATACACCCATGAAAACATAAGCAATTGGTAATCCCACAGAAGAAAAACACACAAAAAAGCAAACACACACAGACTACCATTAAAATACAAGGAAATAACAATTAGTGGCCATTAACAGCCCTTAATATCAATGTACTAAATATAAACCCAGCTACACTGAACTTGATAGAAAAGAAAGTAGAACATAACCTTCAATACATTGGCACAGGTGAGTACATCCTAAACATAACACCAGTAGCACAGACACTAAGAACAACAATTAATAAATAGGACCTCCTGAAATTGAGAAGCTTTTGTAAGGTAAAGAACACAGTCAATAAGACAAAACAAGACCCTACACAATGAGAAAGGATCTTCACCAACCCTACATCTGACAGAAGACTGATCTCTAAAATATATAAAGAACTCAAGAAACTAGAGCTCCAAACCTACATAACCCAGTTAAAAATGGACTTCAGAGCTAAAAAAGGAATTCTCCATAGAAGAATTACAAATGGCTGAAAGGCTCTTGAAAAATTACTCAACATCTTTAACAATAAGAGAAATGCAAACCAAAACAACTTTGAGATACCACTTTACACCTGTCATGGTTGAGCTGGGACAAGCTCCTCCTCCAGCTGGAGAGAGGGAGAGGAAAGTATGTATATGCAAGGGGATAGGATTATGAGGAGGAGACTCACAAAGATGGCTGGAGGGAGCTCTGGCGAGCTCACTGAATCATGAACAGCCACTGGAGAACCATTGAAAATCTGACCTTGGCCCTCTAAGGGTAGGCAACTGTTGACTGGCATGGGCAGTACGTGGAACCTCGAGGGGTGGGATCAGACTGTGTTCCTATACATGGGCTAGCACCTTGCAATCCATTTTCTGCAGAGGAGTGCCTAACCCAGTCTTGATATTTTGATGAGCAAATTGGACCTGCCTAGAGTAGATGCACTAGGCTGAGCTGACCCCACCTTGGGACTTCTTGCCTTTTTTGTGGAGGGGATGGGGGGAATTGGATGGGGGAGGCTGAAGTCAGATTGGGAGGGATTGCGTGTAGGGAAAGGAGGGTTTTTCAGAGAGATATATGCAGAAAAAGACCTTTTTAAAAAAGTAAATAAAAAAAACCTTCAACTTTAAAGACAGAGAGTAGCTCACATTAAATGGTTGGGAAAAGATTTTTCAGTTACATGAATATAAGAAATAGGCTAGTATAGCCATCCTATCATCTAACAAAATAGACTTCAAACTAATATCAATGAAAAGAGAACAGGACAGACATTACTTATTCATCTGAGGAAAAATCTACCAAGATAAAGTCTCAATCCTGATCATTTTTGCCCCCAACAAAGGGTGCCTAGATATATAAAATAAAAATTACTAAAGCTTAAATGTCACATCAATCCCTCACATTAATAGTGGGATACTTTAATACCCCACTCTTACCAATGGATAGGTCTACTAGACAAAAAAATAACAGAAAAATAAGGGATTAAACAGATGTTATGACTTAAATTTACTTAATAGATACATACAGGAAGTATCTCTCAAGCACAATGAAATATACCTTCTTCTCAGCACCTCATGTTAAAATGACCACATACTTGATCATAGAGCAAATATGAATAAATGCAAAAAATGGGAATAGCCTGCTGTATTCTATCAGATTAACATGGAATAAAGCTGGAGTTCAACAACAGCACAAACCACAGAATGCCTACAAACTCACAGAAACCAAACATCTCTAATTGAACCATATCTGGGTCAAAAAAAAAGTAAAGAAAGAAATTAAAGATTTCCTAAAATTTAATGAAAATTTATCCACAATATACCTGAACTTATGAGACATAATGAAAGCAGTGCTAAGAACAAAATTCATAGCACTAGATGCCTACATAAAAGGACTGGAGAAATTTCACACAAGACACTTAACAGTACAGCTGAAAACTCTAGAACAATTAGAAGCAAACTCATCTAGAAAAATTAGATAGGAGGAAATAATTAAACTCAGGGCTAAAATTAATATTTAAACAAGGAGAACAATACAAAGAATCAATGAACCACAGAGGTGGTTCTTTGAGAAAGTCAACAGTTAGACAAACCCTTATCCTAACTAACTAAGAGGCAGAGAGATTATTCAGATTAACAAAATCAGAAATGAAAAGAGGGACATACAACCAATACTGAGGAAGTCCAGAGAATTGTTTTATCATATTTTGAAAATCTGTGCCTCACTAAATAGGAAAATCTGAAAGAAATGGAAACCTTTCTGGATAGGTACTACTTACCAATATTAAATCAAGACCAGGTAAATGGCCTAAATAGACTTATAAAGTCCAAGAAAATAGAAGTTGTTATTAAAAGTCTCCCAAGTAAAAATAAATAAATAAATAAATAAATAAATAATAAATAAATAAAAAGCTCAGGGCCAGTTGGTTTCAGCTCAGAATTCTACTAGAATTTCAAAGTACTAAAATCAATACCCCTTAAGTTGTTCCACACAATAAAAGCAGCAGGAACATTGCCAAACTTCTTTGGGAAGTAACAGTCACCCTGATACCCAAACCACATAAAGATATGACAAAGAAAAAGGAGTACAAATCAATCTCCTTCATGAACACTGATATAAAAATACTCAATACAATACTGGCAATTTGAATTCAAAACCATTTTTAAAAATCAACCACCATGATCAAGTATGTGTCATCCCAGAGAAGCAAGACCCCTGTCAATGTCAACCATAATATAAACATTCTGAAAGAAAAAAGTCACATGATCATCTCCTTAGATGGTAAAGAAGCCTTTGACAAAATCTAATGATTCTTCACAATAAACATCCTGGAGAAATCAGGGATACAGGTCAAATACCTAATCATAATAAAGTCAATACATAGCAAGCCATCAGGTCAGCCAGCAGCAAACTAAATGAGGAGAAACTCAAAGCAACCTCATTAAAATCAGGAACATGATAAGGCTGTACTCTCTCCCAATATCTCTTCAATATAGTTTTCAAAGTTTTAGCTAGAGAAATAAGACAACAAAAGGAGATCAAAGAGATACAAATTGGAAAGATGTACATTAAACTATCATTGTAGATAACATAATAGTATACATAACTAATCCCGAAAATTCTACCAGGGAATGCCTACAGCTAATAAATATCATCAGTAATGTAGCAGGGTCCAAAAATAACACAAAAACATCAATAGCCCTCCTATACACAAATAATAAATGGGCTACAAAAGAAATAATGAAAACATCTCCCTTTATAATAGCTACAAATAGCATTAAACATCTTAGGTTAACTCTAACGAAAGAAGTGACAGACCTGTATGAGAAGAACATTAAGTTATTAAAGAAAGAAACTGAAGAAGGTATCAGAAAATGAAAAGATCTACCATATTCTTGGATAGGTAGAGTCAACATAGTAAAAATGGCAATCTTACCAAAAACAATCTACAGGTTTAATGTAATTGTCATCAAAATCCCAACACAATTGTTCACAAAACTTGAAAGGACAATATTCAACTTCACTTGGAATAGCAAGAAACACAAGATTGCCAAAACAATTTTGTTTAATAATAGAACTCAGAAGGCATCACAATCCCTGACTTCAACCTCTATTGTAGAGTTAAAGTAGTTAAAAACAGCATTTTACTGGCATAGAAATAGGCTTGTAGATTGCTAGAATCAAATTTAATACCCTGACATTAATCCACACACCTATGAACACCTGATTTTTGACTAAGAGAACAAAATTATACAATAGAAAAAATAGCATCTTCAACAAATGGAGTTGGCATAATTGAATGGTGGTATGTAGAAAAATGTAAATGCATCCATATCTATTACCCAGCACAAAACTCAAATCCAAGAGGGTCAAAGTAACATAAAAACAGTTACACTGAAACTGAGAGAAAAACAGTGGGAAATACCTTTGAACAGATTGGCACAGGAGACCACTTTCTAAATATAACACCAGAAGCACAGACACTGAGTGCAACAATTAATAAATGGGACCTTCTAAAACTGAGAAGGTTCTGGAGGGCAAAGGACAAGATCAGTAAGACAAAAGAAGCCAACAGAATGGGAAAAGATCTTTACCAACCGTACAATGGGCAGAGGACTGATCTCTAAAATATATACAGAACTCAAGAAACTAGAGGTGAAGAAACAAGCAAACAAACAAACAAAAAGCCAATTAGAAAATGGACAATACTTGCCCCAGCCAGCAGGGTCTTCAGCGTGGGCCTGAATCTGGGAATGAAACAAATGGAAGGCAGGAACACAAAGAACAGAAGGACAAGACAAATCTCTCTGTTCAAGTCCTCCTAAGCTTTATTATTACAGCCAATATTTATATAGAATCTCTACCATGCAGGTAGCTGGGAGGAAAGAAGGTGGGATATTCAAAAGAATGTGGCAAGCCTGTGAGGGGAAGTAACAGACAGGGTAGAACTGATATGGAAATCTATCTGCTATCAGTTGAGGGCCTGGGGGATGTCACCTGCTGAGCTGAGAGGGTCAAAGGAGAAGGCCTGGAGGATGTTACCTGCTGGTCTGAGGGAATCAGGGGAAACTACCAGGAGTAATGGTTTAGCTTAAAACAATAAGGATGTAGCCTTCTGGCAAATGACTCTCTGTAGGAGCTAACTTACACAATATGTCTAAGTAGACTTTGGCTCCCAACATTTCCTCCCTTACAGTTATTTTTTAGGTGAATCAGTTATCATATGAGTTATCATATGAGTGGGGGTTAACCAAGAGGGAGGGAACAGAGACCTGATCCTCCAAGCTTTTTTTTCAGCTCAGGAGAAGGAACCTTCTATGGCTTGGCAAAAGAAACTTCCTTTCTACATGTCAGATGTCCTTTTTAGGAGGAGAGGGGGTAGGTTGTTAATATTAACACATTTGGACATAAACCACTATGCAATCAGGCTTGTTCCTCAAGAGATTCAGAGACAGAATACATGGTCCTCTCCTTTCAGTGCTTTGCCTCGCACCCTCATTGGTACCCAAGCTTGCTTGCAAGCAAGCCTGCATAGCTCTGAATACTATGCAGTTCCCGGAGGAATCTCATCGCCTGAGGGTTCACGAACCCTTCATCTGTAAAGTAACAGACCTGTATGGGTATGGAGGTCAGTGAGTCTACCTGTTTTTAGTGAGCCTGTTAAATGTCCATGGTCCAAAAGCCAATAAAGCAAAAATCCTATAAAGTGTCCTAAAAGGGAAGGTTAAAGGGTGGTAACCCAAGGGGAAATGGAAAACAAGCTTTTAAACTATCCTTCCTCCTGCTCTCTTTGGTTTTTCCTATGCTCCAATCCTTCTCTAACCTAGCCATATTATCTCTAATGCAAAGTATCTAGAGGGTAGGTTAGCACACAGTAAGAAGAAAGCATACATCTAAAGAATAATTCCTGTCTGCCAAAGAACAGAGCCACACTCTCAGAAAGAAAAGCAAGCAGCTTCAAGGTCTGAGAAAGATTTGCATTGAAAGACAAGAACTGTTGATTCGGTTTCTGCTGAGAGGACAGGGCAGCTGCTCCTCTGCTCTCCACTTTGAGTTGTCAGCTTCAGTCAGCAGGTGGTCTTTGACTCTGTCCTAGGGAGACACTGCAGTCTTGGAGTGTTCAAGGTGCAGGTCATCTGCATCCTGTGAAGTCTGCATTCTATGGAAAAAAACACAAACAGACCCTCTCCCCCATACCAGAACTGGGTCTGGTCTAAGTTAAGTGTTATCTACCAGATTTTTTCATTGATCCTGAGATAAGACTATGTTGCTAAGCCCCCAGTATCTATCAGCTGCAGTAAGTGACTGAGAATCCACAGTCAAAACATTTAAAATATAAATAATGAAGGATAAATTGTCTTTGGGCGTGGCTGCATACTCTCCCTTCTTAGTTTTAAGACAAACTTTAAGAGTGCAATGAGAGTTGCTTCCACAATTGTCAGACCCATAAAAATTATAAGAAATCTCAGTCTTCAGCACAAAATTTTGCAAAACTTTATCTGTTTTCATTACTTTTGGAAACTCTATAAGCAAAGGCTTTTAACATCCTTAGCCTTTTCCCCAGAATTGTGCAGAGGCAAAAAATAAGATGAAAACAAGTATCAACAGAAACATGAACATAGACCATCCTTCTAAAGGAGGGAATATGAGTAACATCCCTCTGTCAAATACGATTTAGGAGCAAAATGCCCTGAGGATTCATTCCAATATAGTTTACTGACAGAAATTCCATACACAAAGGACACTGTTTGACTATTTTAATGGCTTGGTCGTTTGTGATCTTGAAATGAAATTACCAAGATCCAGTATTAAGATAAAATCTCTAATGGGCTTAAAATACATTAGCAAATGCATTAAACATAACATATGTTGATTCAGTAAGCTGATCAGCATGGACATTGCCTTCACTAGGAAGGTCAGAATGAGCCTGCAAATATCCCATATAGTTCTGAGTTCTGTCCCACAAAAGCCTGCATTTTTAATGAAAGCTGACATACTTTACTCATAGGTGCAATATAACTAGCTGTTTCTAAAGGGATCTGTGCCACATATTGACTATCAGTGAATAGATTAAATAGTTTAGGTAATATGTATTTAAAGCCAGCTGTATAGCTAGAAACTATGCCACTTGAACTCATTTGGCTGCTGTGATTTGCACCTCCATATGCAGTGGAGAAACCACCATTGCACAGCATTTTCTACCATTCTTTAAAGGTCATAATGAAATAACTCTGGGAAAACACACTAAATGAGCCTTTAAAAAGTCAATCAATTTTGGAGAAAGGATAATGATTATTAAAATCACACATTTTTGAGCACATAAAATGTCCATTCTGAATTAGT
This sequence comes from Sigmodon hispidus, assembly GCA_004025045.1. Classification (NCBI taxonomy): domain Eukaryota; kingdom Metazoa; phylum Chordata; class Mammalia; order Rodentia; family Cricetidae; genus Sigmodon; species Sigmodon hispidus. The sequence continues at coordinate 179,885 of PVIH01002131.1, forward strand.
GGCTTGTACCCATGAATGTTATTAATATGCAGAGTCTATGCTACTCAGAAACCTGCTTATGTGGCTGGGGCCTTGCCTTCATTCTTATGCTAAAAACCATGGCTGCCTAGGCCTCTAGAGCCTAAGGCAGCCATGCCTACTGTCCTGGATATACCAGGAACTAAAGGCCAGAATACAGCCTTTATAGAAAATGTTGGCAGTTTCTCAAGTATATAAGAAACATAAACTGCCACATGACTCTTCAATCTCACTTCTTGGAATCTAGCCTAGAGAAATAAAAATATCTACTCACTTACTATAGGTTCATAAACAAAATGTAATATATAGTTCATGCAATAGCATTTAGAAATAATAAAGGAGAAAATACTAACACATGCTATATAAATGAACATCAAAACATTATGCTGAGAAAAGAAGCTAGATATAATGCAGGCTTCTCTGTGTAGCCTTGGCTACAGAGATTCATCTATCTCTATCTCCCGAGTGTTGGGAGGCATCTGGATTCTTGATCAAAACTTTCCATGCTCTTACTACCTTCACCCTCTTTTAAGAGTTAGCTTAAAGACACCATCAGCATTTCACCTGTATCAGACCTGTGCTCTCAGGCCAGGAAGTATAAAAACCACAATACATTAACACTCTAAAGTTCCTTATCACTATGATTCAAATACAAAAGCATGCTTGCTTCTGTGAGAAAAAAATTGCTTTGTCTTTAGTCCTAATTCTCCGTGTTTGGAGGATTTTTAAAATCCTGGTAGAATAAGTGATCCTTATTCAATACCTCCCTCCTTAATAACTGCCTGGATATCTGGGAAATTATTATATATTCTCAAAACATCATTCGCTAACTTCCAATAAGAAAATGCTTAAACAGGGACTTTCTCAGGCCCAAAGGCATTATAATAATACTGGAGACAATTACCTACTCTTCCCCTTCTTTTCACATCAATCGTCCCCTCCTGTGGAAACCAGGGGCAGACGTCATCAATAAATTAAAAAAAAAAAAAACCTCTTAAGATCCCTTTTTTTTTTTTTTTTTCTTTAACCCTGGTCCCTCATGTTTGAAGAGTTTCCTTAAGCCCTGACAAGGACATCTCATTCTTGCCTAATGCCTGCCCCTTGGTGAATCACTTACCTGCGTCTTCACCTGTGATTCTCCTCTGACCTGACTCACAGGCCAGGCATTTCCCATAGCGGTCTCAGTGCAGGATCTTGACTCACGGTGATCCCTGGTGATCCAATGTCTAATTGAAGGCTGTCCTCTTAATGGTGAGACATTTGTTCCATCCCGTGGATCTGGACACGCTGGGCACCAATTTGCCCAGGCCAGCAGGGTCTTCAGCGTGGACCTGAATCTGGGAATGAAATAAATGGAAGGCAGGAACACAAAGAACAGAAGGACAAGACAAATCTCTCTGTTCAAGTCCTCCTAAGCTTTATTATTACAGCCAATATTTATACAGAATCTCTGCCATGCAGGTAGCTGGGAGGAAAGGGGTGGGATATTCAAAAGAATGTGGCAAGCCTGTGAGGGGAAGTAACAGACAGGGTAGAATTGATATGGAAATCTGTTATCAGTTGAGGACCTGGGGAATGTCACCTACTGAGATGAGAGGGTTAAAGGAGAAGGCCTGGAGGATGTTACCTGCTGGTCTGAGGGAATCAGGGGAGACTACCTGGAGTAATGGTTTAGCTTAAAACAATAAGGATGTAGCCTTCTGGCAAATGACTCTCTGTAGGAGCTAACTTATACAATATGTCTAAGTAGATTTTGGCTCCCAACAAATACTCAAATTCATTTGGAATGACAGGAAAGCCAGGATTGCCAAAACAATTTTTCTCAACAAAAGAACCTCAGGAGCCATCACCATCCCTGACTTCAAGTTATACTGTAGAGCTACAGTAATAAAAACAGCCTGGTACTAGCAGAAAAATAGACTTGTGGATCAATGGAACAGAATTGAGGATCCAGACATTAACCCAAAAACCTATGAACACCTGATCTTCGACAGAGACCCAAAATAGTCAATGGAAAAAAGATAGTATATTTAACAAATGGTGTTGGCATAGCTGGATGGTAGTGTGTAGAAAAATGCAAATAGATCCAAGCCTGTTATCCTGCACAAACTCAAATCCAAGTGGATCAAAGACCTCAACTTAAACCCAGGAACTTTAAACTTGAAAGAAAAGAAAGTGGGAAACACACTTCTATGAATTGGCACAGGCAATCACTTCCTAAATATAACACCAATGGCATAGACACTAAAATCAACAATCAGTAAGTGGGATCTCCTGAATTTAAGAAGCTTCTGTAAAGCCAAGGACACTGTCAATGGGACAAAACGACAGCCTACAGAATGGGAAAAGATTTTCACCAACCCTACAAGTGATAGTGGACTGATCTCTAAAATATATAAAGAACTCAATAATCTACAGTCCCAAACCATGAATAATCCAATCAAACAATGGAGTTCAGATGTAAAAAGGGAATTCTCAGCAGAAGAATTACAAATGGCTGAAAGGCACCTGAAAAAGTGTTCATCATCTTTAGCCATCAGAGAAATGCAAATCAAAACAACTTTGAGATAGCACCTGATACCTGTTAGATTGGCTAAGATAAAAGACACAGATGATAGCTTATACTGGAGAGAATGAGGAACAAGGGGAACACTCCTCCATTGTTGGTGGGAGTGTAAGCTTGTTCAGCCACTCTGGAATGCAGTATGGCAGTTTCTCAGAATATTGAGAATCAATCTCCCCAAGGACCCAGCAATATCACTTCTGGGTGTGTACCCTAAAGATGCACAGTCACACTCCAAAGGTATTAGCTCAACTATGTTCATAGCAACATTATTTGTAATAGCAAGAACCTGGAAACAACCTAGATGCCTCACAACTGAAGAATGGATTAACAAACATTGTGTACATCTACACAATGGAGTACTACTCAGCAGTAAGAAAAAATGATATCCTAAAATTTGCAGGCAAATGGATGGATTTGGAGAATACCCTCCTGATCGAGGTATCACATACCAAGAAAGATAAGCAGGGGATGTACTCAATCATTAGTGGACTCTAAACAAACAAACAAACAAACAAGAAAAAACCAAAGCATTCCCAAGCTTCAAATCACAACCACTGAACAGCTTGGGATCAGAAACACCCTGGACTGACTCCTTGGATCCCACTCCCCCTAGAGGAACACCTGACTCAGTCTTGAGGTTGAGGGGAGAAAACTGGATCTGCCAGGAGTGGAGGCTGAACTAAGCAATATTGGGACAGTGGGACCTTGGGACTGCCTGCCACCTGCCCAGGGAGGGGATGGGGAGTTGTGGAGAAGAGAGAATGACCTGAAGTGGTAGGAGGGGGAAGGGACCTTGAATAAGGATATACAAGATTAGAAAGTGTGACTTATCTGTTCATTATAATAAAATAAAACAAACATTATGAGTAAATACTATGTGGCCAATACTATAAAAAATAATAAAAATAAAATTAAAAAAATGGAGTTCACAGCTGCCACGACATTTTTACCAAAAGAACCCCAAGTGCCTGAAAGAGACTTAATGAATTCCTTGACATCTTTAGTCATCAGAGGACTGGAAATCAAAACAACTCTAAGATACCATCTTACACCTGTCAAAATAATAAGATCAAAATCACACATGACAGCCTATGCTGGAGTATAAGTAGAGCAAGGGGAACACTCCTCCATTGCTTGCAGAAGTGTAAATTTGTATAGCCATTTTGGAAATCAGTATGATAGTTCCTTAAGTAAAAAACCTTGTATTCTAATGATCCACCAATGGCACTGTTAGGCAAATACCCAAGGGATGTGCATTTGTTCCCTAAAGGTATTACATAGCAGAATTATTTATAATATACAGAACCTGGAAACAGCCTAGATGCTCCTCCTCAACTGAAGCATGGATTAAAAATTTATGGTACATTTTCACAATGGAGTACTACTCATCAGGAAAAAAAAAGATGACATCATGAACTTTGAAGGCAGGTGAATGGACGGATCTTGAGTGAGGTAATACAAACCCAGAAAGATAGACATGGTATATATTCACTTATAAGTGGATTTCAGACATAAAGCAAAGGATAACCAGGCTACAGCCCCCTTGTGCAGCCCAGTAGCTTTCTCCAAACAGGAGACAGTTAAGAGAGACATCAATAGATCCCCCTGTAAAGATCTCCTGATAAACTTATGATTATGGGGGTGGAGGAGCAAGGGAAGGTAAGAAGAAAACATAAAAGAATATGATGCTAGAGGGAGAGAGGGGAAGCAAGGAGTAACAGAAAGGGAGGGCAAAGAAGTGGATATAGAGGGAGCCAATTCTGGATTCGAGAGAAACCTGACACTAGGGAAATATCAAAGAACCACACAAGATGAGCCCAGCTAGAACTCCAAGCATTTAAAATGATCCTTCCCTAATCATATGAATGACCACCATCATTGTCATTATAGAACCTTCACCCAGAAGCTGATGGAGGCTCCATAACTAAACACTGGGTCCAGATGAAGAGAAAGAGAGGAGAGATTTCATGAGTGAAGGAAGGGATCAGGATCACGATTGGGAGAACCATGGTGTAACTAGTCCCATGCTATTGGGAGCTCAAAGACTCTGAAATAACATTTGAGGAACTTTCATGAAAAATATTTGGACCTTCTGAATGTGGATGACAGTCAAAAGTTGTGGGCAGTTTGTGGAACCTTTTACAATTGTACCAGAGTCTGGGTCCATGAACTGGCTTCTTTAAGCCCATGCCTAGTGGGAAAACACCTTTCTTGCCACATGGCTCATGGTCTACCTGTATTCCATAACATATTGCTTCTTTTTTTAAGGAAGTCATATACATTATTTGGTTATATATATCATGTATCCCATCAAACTCAGTTATCAGTCCTCTCAGTTTCATACCTACTCTTATGATCTCCCCATTTACAAAAAAGCCCACTCATGCTGCTCATTTACTCACTAGATCATAATTAAGCTTCCTGTTGCCAGTCCCTTAATGAAAATAAGTCCATCCTCCCTCATACCCCAGCCAGAGGCCATCAATGCAGAAGTGAAGCATTGTATCATTTAGCTATGTTCTAGGCATATTGCTTCTTCAGTGGTTGGATTGAGTCTATTCTGACTCTGCCCTCTTTTCCTTGTATCTATGCTTGGATTTCCTGCCTGCTTCTAAGTTGCTCTACTATAGGACAGACATTCCCCTTATTAACTAATGATATTCACAGCATACAGAATAAACATTAGAGAAATGTCAACAAAGTAAAACAAGATAAAACAAAATTTTAAGGATTTATTTGACGTATATGCTGTCAAATTAAAAAAAATAAGTGCAAGTGATTTCTCCAGAAGAGTAACCTTTTAAAATTTTATATGTAAGATAAAGACTTTTATAGTTAATTAGTTTTCTTTTTTTTTTTTTTTTTTTTTTTTTTTTTTTTTTTTTTTTTTTTTTTTTTTTTTTTTTTTTTTTTTTTTTTTTTTAAAGATTTATTTATTTATTATGCATACAGTTTTACAGAAGAGGGCACCAAACCTCATCATAGATGGTTGTGAGCCACCATGTGGTTTTGCTGGGAATTGAACTCAGGTCCTCTGGAAGAACAGTCAGTGCTCTTAACCTCTGAGCCATCTCTCCAGCCCCTAATTAGTTTTCTTAATAGCACATAACTACTGGAGAAAGTAGTTGAGTTGGTACTTAATTAACTAAATATAGTAGAAGGAAGCAATTTATAAGAAACAAAAGTAGGAGATACATGATGACTAATTATTTCTTGCATGGATATTATAATTAAGAAGGTAATGAAATAATACTTGATAACAGTATGGAAATACAGAATTCTAACCATTAATAAGCCTCTCATTTTGGAAAAGACAATAAATAAATACACCCTACAAAACATAAAAAATAAAATGATTGTGCAAATACTTTATCTAAAATATGGCATGTATCATGAAAACCAGAGGCAAATATAAAAGAAATATTTAATTTGTTAAATATATTTTTATTTTATTTAAATTTATTTTTCATCTGATAACTGAGTTTGATGGGGTACATGATGTAAAATCACCAAATAACAAATATATAAATAAAAAATTATTTTTCATCTTATATACCACTCACTATTCCCCCTCCTTCCTCTTCTATGGCTGATACCCCGCACCTCTTTCCATCTCATCCCTCATCTACTACATTTAGAGGGTAAGGTCTTCCTTGGATAGTAAAGTCAGGATGATATAACAAGTTTGGGCAGAACTAAGTTCCTCCCCACTGCATGAAAGTCTAATTAACACATTCCTCCATAGGGACTGAGCTATAAAGTGTCAGTTCATGTATTTGGATAAATTCTGATCCCATTGTCCACAAACAAATCAAGCCCCAAACTATCACCCACTTTCAGATGGCCTAGTGCAGTCTAAGACTTACAGCAATGGAGAACGTGCTTGACCTATCCTTCCCTGTACTCAAACTGGTGACTACTCTAATTGTCATCAATCATAGAATCTACATTCAGCAACTGATAAAAACTGATAAAGAGATCCACAGGGAAACACTTGGCCGAGCTCCTGGAGTTCAGTTGTAGAGAGGAAGGAGGGAGTATAGGCATAAAATGATTTTTTAAGTTAACTTAAATAATTTGCCAAAGTCATTTCTCCAGCAGAGGGAAACAGTGGAATATCCTAGGTTGTCTTGGATTTGCTTGAGGATTCTAAAAGCTCACCTTTTCTTGGCCTCTTGCTGGTGACTTTCCTCATTTTGCAACTTTAACATTCACAGTATAGCAGTGGGCCTGATGGGAGGATCACAAGTTACTTTCCACAGCCAGAATATGTCTTGTTCTTTTCTGACAGTATCTGTTCTATAGAATCTTAACATTAAAGGATGCAAACAAGTAGGCAAAAGTGTTCTAAAAGTTGGGCAGCTTTCCTTGTGAATTCCAAACTGAAAGCCTAAAATGACATAAATTCTCAGAAATATCAATCAATTTTTTTTATTTATGTGCTAGGCATACGGTGTGACTTTTAGTGAATTTACTGAACTGTCAACTTTACATGACTCCATATTTTTGTCATGGAGGCACTTCATATCCTAAGATTCCTTTCCATTTGCTTGAAGATGTTAACTTTAAATTCTGACTCAATCTATTACATTTTTCTCCAGAGTCTAAAGCACACTATCTGGTAGATATATTGGCATGCTCAGTGCCTAGGGAACACTAGCTAGAATTTAGAGCCCAGGGCATGATGCTTATGTTTTTCATTTCTGTGCAGAGCTGAAGAGACAGAGGGTAGAGAATAGGATGTTAGTGGTCAAAGGAGAAAAAATAGAGGATGACTGTTCTTGCAATAAATTTAAAAGTATCCTGCAAGAAATAAGGATATTCTTGCAATATCTTGCAATAAATTTAAAAGTATCTTGCAAGAAATAAGGATATTCTAAAGGCACAAAGCCAAGTTTGCTCATAAAGGCACTTTCTGGGGCAGCTTAGTTTAGTCAAAGTATTGATTTCAGAATCCCAAGTAAAAATTAAAGAAAGCAAAGAATAAATTTAGTAGATTCTAATGTGTTTCTGATTCATAAACAGTGGTTGGTGATACACACACCCACACACAACCCACACACATATATACATATATATATATATATATATATATATATATATATATATATATATATAATATGAGAAACCTTTTCCAGTAAGAGATATTGTGAAAATTAACAATGGCAAGATCATATATGAAAATAGAAATCACAACTTGCTGCAGCCTGCTCAGGGAATCAATCTCCTTTCTACAAAACCCAGAGAGCTAAGCTACCCAGCTTTGTCAGAATTGAAGGAAACCACACAACTATCATTACCAACATTTCAGGAAGCCAAACAATAACCCTGGCAACAAGTTGCTTGGAATGGCTAGTGTTTGATGAACAGGATACCTAATTTTTATGCCTCATTCCAGATGAGATCTAAGATGTTTTCCTGACCACTGAAGAATATGCCTTCCTGAGACTTAGCTTCCTCAAAGCTTCTCTATGCTAGCATCTGTGCTGAGAATATCTGAGGTTTTTTCATATTCAGGAAAAGTTTGTATAACCATTATTCCTGCCACTGGGTACCTGTCAAAACACAAATTGTGACAGCTGACCCCTTGGTGTTAGAAGCACTGATAAATGGCTTTTATGTATTCTAGCAGAGTTGAGCTTCACTGGCTTCCATAAACCTACTCCATACAGCCACTTTATAACATTCTGCAGAATGAGCATATGATCTCTTCCCTCTGCTTCTTTTTACTCTGTCAGACTTGCCTTAAGTTCAAATCAAGATACATGTTTTCTCTTCTTGTGCAGCTACATTTATTGACCCTTCACTTAAAATGACAATCATATATATTCTCTTACTTCTTACTTTAAATTCACTGTAACATTTGGCTAACTTGATGTTTGATTCTACTTAGTTCAAGAATTGTAATCAACTTGCCATGATGTCCTGTTGGTTCCTTGGTAAACTCACTTGTAATTGAATATTTCCTTCTGATGTTATGGGCTTTGTTTCTTCCATCTTTGAGGATTTGAGGCTGTGATTTTAAATCATTCCAGATTGCTCTGTCATATTCTTTGAATGTAAGTTCTTTCATCTTTCAGTTCTACTGAATTAGTGTATTAGAATTATAGTATTTTATACAATGACAAAACAGAGTGAGATTCATGGTTCACATCTTCAGGGAGTTTTTTGGTTGTTTTATTTTATTTTTTTATTCCATATTTTTTCTTTGTTTTGTTTTGTGGTTTGATGATCTTTTCTGTTAGAGACATTCAAAAGACTTGTTTTCCTTAAGCTTCTGGCCACAGGGAGTTTAATTATGCTTCAGTAAGTAAATGAGCAGCATGAATGGGTGGTTTTGTAAATGGGGAAACCATAAGTGTGGGTATGAATCTGAGAGGACTGATAACTGAGTTTGATGGGCTGCATGATGTAAAATCACCAAATAATATATATATATATAATGATAATGATAAAAATAACAACAAACATTCAAAATCAGGATTCAAAGTTGAACTCATGCAGTTCTCAGTCCTTTTCTTCATGATCTGTCTGTGGAATAAATCTTACTATCTCACACCAGCACAAATCAAGCGCATAGCTCTCTGCTATGCACCATAAAAAGTCTCATATTAGTAACTGATACCTTGTCAGTATGCACTGACCACTGGGCACATAAGATTTTAATCCTTGTCTTAATATGGTTTTATCTAAGTTGATCAAGTGACTATTTTTCATATGGAAGTAAAATGCTATGTTCTTGTTTGCTTTGAGGCTCTGAATTATTCTCTTACAAAGATATTACATGTTTCATTATTTAAATCTAAGTTTTCTATTCTATTTATTTTCTAGACAAGATTATTTTTCTTTGTGTTGGAGGTTGGTTTATATTTTAAAATACTGTATTTCTAATCTTCTTTAGGAAGTGACATAGATATACCCTGTATTAACAGACTAGTATTTTGAGGTCTTTTGTTGGTTTAAAGCCACTTAGTATGATTTTTAGCAAAATATTCTATCACAGACTTATTTACTTTCCTCAAAAATTATCGTAGTCTTATCATTCAATTATTAAAATATCTATTTTTTTCTTTATTTGCAACTATCTTTCACATTGTGTAGTTTGATTAAGATAAAAAAATTGATATAGATTGAGTTCTGGTTTAACACTTAACAATCTGACATCTGATAAATTACTTATCCTCTTATCAAGACTCTGTTCTCTTATGTATAATGTGAAAATGAAACAATTGTCTATTTCAAAGCATTAAAAGAGGTACAAATTGATATATGTATATATGTATATAACATGCAATATAGGTAAATTCCCAGTACTTGAACTTTTGAGTTATTATTTGCCTTTTCTATTTTTGTCTATCTTTACAATAAAATTTAAATGCTTTCATTTTATATTTTTTCTTAAATAATTAGATCAAAATCTCACTCAATTTTTCTTTTGCAGTTTTAGTTATTGGTTTAGTAATTTTTTAATATAAATTTGAATAGCTAAATTTCCACTTTATATTTCAACATTTGTTTTTTTTCTTCTCAAGGTAGCAAGGGCTAATAACTTAGTACACAGTGATTATTTTGAAGACTAGAGAAACATCTATATTTCAAGATATGCTTAATTCATAAAGGATAAGTATCATATATATTATATATACATGTGTTATATGTGTATAAATACTACATAATAATATTTTATGTGAAAAAATACACTTACCGGAGTCCTGCACAGCTAAGGCCATAAACACATTAAAACTTGTTAGGTGTTGATATGTGGATTCTATAGATACAGTAACTTTTGAAGTTTCAATTTTATTTAATTTGATGAGCAAATAGATGTAACATACAACTAATAAAAAATAATATCTTGGGAGTAAAGTGAAACAGTAGCCTAGGCAAAAAGGTCATTTTACAATATTGAATCTTTATCGGAGAATTATAACATTACTAGAATACTTAGATTGCTATTTAAATGCTACACAGTTATTGCAAAACTGGAACTTTTATACTTGTGACTATGTGAAAAATTCATTTTAATATTGTGCCTTTTCTACAGTAAGATACTTTAAATCAAATTAATCTCAGCTTCTGTGAAATTGTGACCTTTGGGTTTACAGACAACATCTGGAAGAAACAGCTGGGTAACTGATCAGGTGTCTTTTTCAAGTAGAAGTGCACAGTGGTGATCCTGTGGTACTGTTTAGAAATTTTCAATTCTCACATCATGTAGCACACAGTGGTGCTATTAATTAGAAACTGGTGGAAAGCCAGAAATAAATCCTTATGTCAGGCACAGTGTCTTATATGGAGGAGACTCAAAGTCATACAACTTTTTGAAATAGAAATAGTCAGGGTAACAGCATTATAACAGACTCCCTGCTTTCAAGTCAATATTTTCCAACTGCTAGAAGTTAATTTCATTAATACCCAGTTTGTTCCTTAATTATAAAGCATGAAAATGGTCTCTTATGTTCTTTAAATATTATTAATAAAAAGTTATTGAGCTGTTGAGATTTTATTATACCTTTTATAAAATAAATTCAAATATATATCAGCTATGGTTACAGATATAATTGCAGAATGAATATTCTCTCTGTCTCTGTCTCTGTCTCTCTCCCTGTCTCTCTCTCTCTCTCTCTCTCTCTCTCTCTCTCTCTCTCTCTCTCTCTCTCTCTGTGCACTTTTGTCTTTTGTGACCTGTAATAATGAGTATAGGTTTGAAATGTGATTACTTTATGAATCTTAAGGATCGGATATCTCCTAAAATGCCAGTGGTCATTTTAACAATGTCAAATTGGCTATCTAGTCTTAGTCTATGCCAACCTAAACCACATAACATTCTTGACAGTTCTTTCTTATCTAATCATGATAAATAAAGATAGCTACCCTAAAAGCTCAAACTGAACATAAGGTAGAAGTTCATCAGAAAGACAGGACCAAAATGTTCAATCCGAGAATTATTGTCAGAATCTGTCATGCCATAACTCACAGTGACTTGACTAGATCTTCAAGTTTGAGCGAATGAGTCTTGGAGCAGCATTTCCTAACCATCACTAAACATTACTGTGGATGCAGAGTACTTATTACCCAAAGTGCTGCTATGGAAGTGAAAGGAGAATAAAATTTAGACTAAAGGACAGCATCATTTTAACAATTTCAAGGATTCTAAATAAAAAAGCAAAAAGTAAAGCATGTCCAAGCAGCAAACCACAAACACTGAACAGCTTGGGATCTGATACACCTTGGACCGGCACCTTGGATCCCACTCCCTCCAGAGAAACACCTGGCCCAGTCTTGATGTTGGGGTGAGGAAAGTGGATCTGCCAGAAGTGGATGCTGAGCTAAGCCATACTGGGACCTTGGGACCTCCTGCCCTAGGTGGGAAGGAGGTAAAGAGATGTGGAGAAGAGAGAGCTGACTGGAAGGGGCTAGAGGGGGAAGGGAGCTTGAACAAGAATATACACAGATAAGAAAAATGACTTTATTCATAATAAAAAAAATTCAAGGTAATTTTGACGCAGAAACTTAACAAAACTTCCATCAGAACCAGCTATCCATGCTCATGAAAACAAATGTTCCAGGTTCGTGCTGCAGAGCTGCTTATTCCTGATAGGATAGTTGATTGCAAGTTCCCATACTGCTTTATGAAAGCAAATATCACAAACACAACACACACACACACACAAGACTTTTATAACTTTCAAAGAATTAACTTAAAATATATTTATATGTGGAAGTAAGTAATCTGAATAGTCAGAAAAGGTTTAAGAAATAGACCAAGTTGATTGTTCTCCCCCAATGCCAAGCATCTCCCAATTTTACTTCCTCCAAACATTAGATTCATCATACATGGGAAAAGGCATATGGCACCCAAAGGGCTCTCTGCTAATTTTCTTTTCAAATTCAGACGACCAGGTTGCTTCTTAAGAAGGTCTCAGCAAATATCCTTTCCAAACTGTCCTTGAAACATCCTCTGTATCTTTGTTCTTTGCTGATTGAGTGAAGCTTCCTGGAGAGTTCAGGGCTGCTGTAACACAAGAAGGACAACTTTACCAAAGGAGAACAATGTTCCTCTGACAGAAGGAAAAGAAATTGATACCAGAGGAAAAAAAAATCTGCACACATCAATTTTTTGTTTTCTTCCGTGTGTTTTGTAGAATTAGATTAACTAGTTGAACTTTTATACAAGTAGATAGAATTTTAGACTCAATATAAAGTTATCATAACGTAGAAGCCTGTGGATTATAGAATGATACAAACATAGGAACCTTTTGCAATGTATAGTATTTTGTAAAAATAAAATATTTTTGTGAAAAGTCTGATTCTATCTCTAAATGGAGAATAGAGTTAACCAAAGATATTTGTTCTTCAAAGTTTTGTTCATTTGCATCTGAAGTAAATGACATTGCTTCTTTTTGTTCCTATTTAAATTCCAGTCAGAAACTCTATATCAGCATATGAAATTTTGTAATATGAATTACATGTTACATTTAAGATAATCAATCATGTTTCAGTGTAACCCACACTGCATAGGAGACGTTTATGATGGGCATTATCGTTGTCGTATAGTAAAGTGCATTGTTAATGAAGCATGGGAAAGGAATAATTTCAGCTAATAGGCATATATGTCAAATTTCAATTAGGACTAACTGGGAATCCAAAAGAAAGAAGAGCATATAAATTTAAACCTTTGACCTTCAACATAAAGTACAAGGTCTTAAGAGAAAATTAAGTTATTTTATGATACCATGTAAATTTAAATAAATGAATGGTTTATGAAACTCTTTGTCATACTCTCAGACTGTGTATGTTTTAAAAAATGTGACACACTTTTATTTCATAGCATTAATATGAGAGCTTAAAAATTAAGAGATTATTGTTTCCTAACTCTGTTTAGTAATTTACCAAGAAATAAATGACTTGACTCTGATCTGTACACGATCAGGATGAAGGTGTTTCTCTGGGTAATAATAAAAAGGATTGTTTGTATTATTACCTATGTAGCTAATGTCTAAATTTCAGACTGGTGTATATGCATTCAGTTCATATGTATGTGTAAGGATACAGTAATATTCACATTTTTCATGATTTGTGTGTAGTTGGCCTCTTGTCCTCTTCTAATTCTGCTTGGCTGTCTTTTCCCCCCACTTTTGTTTATTTTTAATGCTAGACTTAACACATTTTATTCTATGCATGCATAACACATAGCTTATTATGTTGAAAATTCACTTGAAAATCAAATCAACAATGTCATTTAGTTGTTTTTTTTTTTTTTAAATATAGTCATCCCATTCTAACTCTGGTCTGACAATTTTGTCAAGTATTCCTCATAAGGAATATAAGAATAGAGAAAAATTTAAAGATTTAGACATTTTACTCAGCATCTAAAAGTGAAGAGTTTGTTAAGATAGCAGGAAGCATAGAGAAATTGAAATACATCTTTATATTTCTAATGTAGCCACTAATTTTATTTCTTATCCTATTCAATAACTGATCTTTGTATCTACTTTTCAAAACAATAATAGTATTTCATCCCTTTACAATTAATTTTTTCAGACCTTTAAGTTTGAAAAAATTGAATTCAATTTATTACTAAGATGTGAGATAGAGGGCAGAGAACTCTGGTGTGGAAATCAATGGCATAGTGTATCTGCTTAGCACAGGTAACGAAGGTCATACAGAAGGGGACATTGAAGTGCTATACCATGGGTTCTTAAGGTCTTATCCAAAATCATGTTGTCACATATGGATCAATTTTAACTCAAATGCCAACCGACACTTAGTAATTCATCAGAAAAAAAACAGTTTCAAAAGAAAAAGTTGCCAGCATTGTTAAAATGAAGCAGTATACTATGGGAGGTTGTTAGAATTCCTCATTTTTAACGCTCCATTTGGAATTAGTTTTGAGAGATGTACATGCTAAGTAGGAACTTTAAACAGCGGTTTCTATGCATGTTAAATTAAAGTGTGACTGGTACACAGATGACTTTGTAAAGTTTGCATAACCCAGGGAAATGAATCTATTAGGTAGAAATGGTTTGAAGACTCAATATATATTTGTTTTTAATATATAATAATTTTTTAAATTATATCTTCATAATGTCTGTACCTACAACTTAGCAGTTAAAATGCATATTAAAAATAAGACTTTTATTATGCTCAGGTGATTTCAGGATCCTTGCACTAGAGAGTTTGACAAAAAAAAAAATATTATTGCAGTTTATGGTCTGACCAAGCAAAGTGAAGGTATGTGGTAAGGGACAAGATGCCTTTGCAACTCCTGTTTCCCCAGGGTAAATCTGTACGGTTTGCTGTGTTTTAGTAGTACTTTATCAATTTATTTATATTTTCTAGACAATCTCTAAATTAATTAAATACTGCTATTATTTAAGTTTTAGCGAACATTATTGGTTTCTAAGACACATAAAAATAAAAAATAAAAGAACAATTTTGTATATTTTAATTTTGAATACTGTTTTATTTTACATACAAAAGCCAAATGATGTTTTACATTTCATCAACAAGCTCACTAAATGTTGCATGGAGGTAACTGAAATATCACAAAGACTGTCATGATTGTGAAAAGATCATGTGTCTATTTGGATAAATTAGCATTCTATCCTTTATATATTCCTTAAATTCTCTGATTACTACAGTTTGTCATGGTAGATTTTTCTATTATAGTCCTATTGGTGAAGCGATAATATTAAGTTTTTCATTTTATGACTTTCTGTGACTTCACACTTGGAAATTTTTGCTCTCTCAAGTTTTTTTTTTTGTTTTTTTTTTTTTTTTTTTTTTTTTTTTTTTTTTTTTTTTTTTTTTTTTTTTTTTTTTTTCCAAAAGACTACAGGACGTGGTAGTGAATAAATACTGCATTTATGATTCTTTGGTTTTTCAGTTTCAGAAAATGTTCATATGTTTAACAGTTTTACTTAAATATAGCTTATTTTAAACTATTCATGCCTTGCTGAATGTTCCTTGGGTGGTAGAAGAGAAAGCCCACCTAACAGTGTCTGGTAGTCTTCATAGTAGCTACTTTTAGGTTATTATTTAACTCAAATCCATGCTTCTATTATTCAACTCAAATTTTTATCTATTTATATCTAATATTTCTATTTGTGTGTATGAATATTTGTGTATGTGGAGGGTGAATGTGGGTAAGGGCAATCAAACGCAAGTCCTCTGTAAGACTAGTATGAATTTCTTGTGCTACATTTTTTTTTAAAGTTTAGAATCCAGATTCTCAATAATGTTTCTATTGTGACTGAAAGTGTATGTCCAATATTGTCAATGCGACCTACAGAACTGATGTTAGTGATCAGTCCCAACTACGTAAGTATATGTTATGACTTACAAAGGAGTTAAATGACTCCTTCATTCAACTCTTTAATCCTACATACCATTCAAGCTTTTTGCAGAAATTTATGAACAGTATGAGTAGGATTTAAAGTGCAAAACTAAAAGTGTGGCAAAACAGAATCCAATTTCATAAGGAAAGTTCATTGATTTAAAAAAATAGCATATTCCATTATTTAGATGATTATACTTATTAGTGCAAAAATCACTTGATGTGTATGATAAGAAGGCTTCTAACAGATGCCTCTTTGATGTAAGAAATAAAACAGCACATACCTCATTAAATAACACATCAAAAGCATTAAAATGCAACCATTAATCTATATTTCATAATTTCCCCCATAATGACTAGAAGTAAAATTCATTGAACACAAATAAAAGAGCTTTAGGAGAAGGTGATATTAAAATTCACATATGGCTCAGTCCCTGTTCTTTGAATTTTATCAAACATCTGTTTGGTTCAAATTGAATATAAGAATAGAAAAGAGATTAACATATGAATGGGAATTTAGGAATATTTTCAAAAGGAAAGATGGCCATTTTACCTAGTTCATCAAAATACATATGTTATCAAAGAATACTAACATAAATGTTATGCATAAATAAATTCAACCTCATAGCTAAAATTAAGTTAATTTAGTCCACACAACCCATCTCATTGTACTCTTGATTAGAATGGTGTTTTCAGATCAATATAGCCATCTATTATTTTGCCATGCTATGTCTTAAATATTCTTTTTCTTACAAAATTCTTATGATTCATAAAGTCAGAAGAATTGGGTGCTTTTCAACAACATACACAGAGGACAGAGATGTATATAGTATTAATTAGTTATGTCAGATACAACATTCACAAATCCTATCTATATTGCTGTTCTTTACTGTGGTGGCACATTATAAAAGAAAGATTAACACTTCATGTGCTTCATCCCAAAATGGCCCTGATCTATTCAGAAGAATTTGAATCTCTCCCTGTTGTAATCTACTAGAGTAGTTTAATCTAAGAGTGTCTAAGCCATCCAAAGATCTCAAACAAAAGCCCATCCTCTAGACACACTAAACTGTACAACAAACACATTACTGTTAATCCATTCAACAAATAATACTGCTAGGAGCATAGTTGAGCTAATGATTTTGGGGTATAAATGTGTGTCTTTAGAGTATATGCCCAATAGTGGTATTGGTGGATCCTTGGGAAGATTAATTCCCAGTTTTCTGAGAAACCTGAAATCTGTATTCTAGAGGGGGTGAGCAAGTTTACACACCCACCAACAATGGAGGAGTATTCCTCTTACTCCACAACCTCTCCAGCATAGGCTGCCATCTGTGATTTTGATCTTAGACATTCTGACAGGTATAAGGTGGTATCTCAAAGTTCTTTTGATTTGCATTTCTCTGATGGCTAAGATGTTGAATATTTTTTTCAAGTGCTTTTCAGCCATTTGTAATTCTTCTGCTGAGAATTCCCTTTTTAGTTCTGAATACCACTTTTTGATTGGGTTATTCAGGGTTTGGGCTCTACTTTCCTGAGTCCTGTATATATTTTAGAGATCAGTCCTCTGTCACTCGTAGGTTGGTGAAAATCTTTTCCAATTGTGTTGGCTGTCATTTTGTTTTAATGACTGTGTCCTTGGCCTTACAGAAACTTCTTCGTTTCAGGAGATCCCACTTATTGATTGTTGTTCTTAGTGTCTGTGCTACTGGTTTCATATCTAGGAACTGGTCTTCTGTGCCAATGTATTCAAGGCTATTTCCCACTTTCTATTCTATCTGGTTCACTGTAACTCAATTTATGTTAAATTTGGACATGAGGTATGTGTAGGGTGATAGATATAGATCTATTTGCATTCTTCTACATGCTACCCTTCAGTTGTGCCAGCACCACACGTTGAAGATGCTTACTTTTTTTTTTCCACTGTATAACTTTTGGGTTTTTTTTTTGTCAGAATCAGGTGTTCAAAAGTGTGTGGATTAGTGTCAGGAACTTCAATTGATTTCATTTATCCACATATCTGTATGTCAAACCAAGATGTTTTTATTTCTGTAGCTCTATGGTGGACCTTGAAGTCAGGGATGATCATACCTCCTAAAGTTCTTTTATTGAATTAGGATTGTTTTGACAATCCTGTGGTTTTTTTTGTTTCTTTTCCATATGAAGTTGAATATTCTTTTAAGGTCTGTGAAGAATTGTGTTGGAATTTGAATCTATGGATTGCTTTCAGTATGATTGCCATTTTCACTATGTTGATCCCGCCTATCCAAGACTATGTGAGATTTTTCCATTTTCTTCTTCAATTTTTTTGGTCAATTACTTACAGTTCTTGTCATACAGATTTTTCAGTTCTTTGTTTAGAGTTACCCTAAGATATTTGATATTATTGTTGCTATTGTAAAGGGTAATGTTTCCCATGATTTTCTTCAGCCCCTTTAACATTTGTGTATAGAAGGAATAGTGATTTGTGTGTGTGTGTGTGTGTGTGTGTGTGTGTGTGTGTGTGTGTATGTCTGTGTGTGTTTTAATCTTGTACCCTGCTACATTGCTGAAAGTGTTTAGCAGCGATCGGAGTATCCTTAGTAGAATTTTGAGGATTACTTATGTATAATATTATATCATCTGCAAATACTGATTTTTTGACTTTCTAATTTGTATCCCTTTGGTCTCCTTTTGCTGTTTTATTGCTCTTGCTAGAAGTTTAATTAATATATTGAATAATTTATTGAAGATTGTAATTTCTTCAGCAAAAATGGTAAGTAAAATTTATCTTCATACTCTTGAAGAAAGTGGAATTAGAAGGATACTATAGAGTGGTGTGTGTATGTCTGTGTGTCTGTCTGTTTGTGGTTTTTATGGTATGTGGTGTGGATGAGGATATGAGGTATGTGGTGAACATTTGTCTGTGTGTGAATTTTATGTGTATGTGCGTGTGAGGTGTTAGTGTGTGTGTATGCTTATGGTATATATGACGTGTATTGTGTGTGTGTGTGATATGGTATGTGCAAGAGGGTGTAGTGTGTTTTTGATGTGGAGTATATGTGTATGAGGGTGTGTGTGTGTACAGGGGTGTGTGTGGTAGGTATGTTGTATATTCAGGAAGAGGATAATCCCAGGAAAAAGCAAGAGCATGTATAGGCTGGGTATTAAACCTCAAATTACTGAATGCTCCTCAGATATAGAAAAGAAAGAAAGAGACCTAGAAGATGGTAAGAGAGCTGGCCTGTAACAAATGATGACATTGTGAGGCTTTTCCCCACAGTTCAAGGAATGGATAGTATCTGGATCTGTGAGTAAATTTCTTCATATTCAAATCTCAGCAACTAATTCATACACCTTCAACTGTTGGTAAATTGGTCACATGCATGTACTCACTAAACCTAGCTACCAGAGATCAATATTTCTTCTTCAGTAGCCCATTGTAGAAAACTGAATGAAGCAGGTGAGTGCCACAGTGACCATTTTTATGTGTGAATCTTAAAGGAAGAACTCCTGATGATGTTTAAATAAGAGGAAGAATCTATACTGAAAACTATCCAAAAAATGAGAAAGGGTAAATATTTTATTTTAAAATAAACATCAAATATTGAATAATATCTCACTGTCAATAACACTAGTATTTTTTTTTTAAAAAAATTGCACATAGTGCAAAGGGAAAAGTTAATAATTACACGTAACTGTTACTAATCTAATCCCTGCCTCATCTTCATATTCAATAAAGTATAAATAACAGTTATGGGCACAGATTCTTGGCAAGAACATCCCACTTGCTATTTATAATGACGAATGTACCATTCAATTATATCTACTGAGGAAACTGTCAAGGTAACATCAGTTTTAAACCTCAAAATCTCACTGTAAATGGGATAGTAGTGCCCAATGTAAATTAATCATTTGGATAGGCAAGGGGCAACTCATCTGGAAGGTGACTGACTAGGTCTCAAGAAACAACAGTGAAAATGGTAGAATAGAGTCTTAAGATAAAAATGGGTGTTTTCTAAGCATACATAAAAGATAATATTTCTCAAGCTTCAATGAATATGCTTCGTGATATGTTATTTGAATTTAGTATTTTCAGGTTTCTTTTTTTATCCCAGTTACTTGGAATATGAATTATTTCTGTTACAATGAGCATTTAAATGTGAAACTCATATGTAACCCTGAGTATTATTGAAAAATAAAAACAACTTGAAGAACTTTTAGTTAAGTAAAAACTATATCTGTTTGTTTTGGTAAGACATTGGCATTTTTAATTGTGAAATATTTTTATATAAAAACATTTTATATAATATATTCTGATTATGGTTTCCTTTTCCTACAATCCTCCTCCTAGATCATATCTGCCCTCTCTAGATTTTGTCACCAGTCCAATACAATTTCTTTCTTGCTTTAGAAAAAAACCAAATAGATAAGTAAAACAAAAATATTATAATAAAACTATAACAAAAAAGAAAACAAACTGTAAGAAATATGCACAGAGACATCTCTGTGAGCACGCTTGTGTGAGTGCACACACACTCACACACACACACACACACACACACACACACACCATAAAACAAAAAATTTCAGGTTATAATAAACAAAAGACAAGTAGAACAAAACAGATGCCCAAGCAAAGTACTATTAGATGAAAGAAGTCTACTAGAATTACCACTGTGTTTATTTTGTGTTGGGTGTCAACTACTGGTTTTGGTGCTTGTCTTCCATCTGGTTAATATAGTGAGACTCACATCGCGCTACAAAAACACTTGCTCATGTATGTTTACAGCTGCTCCATTCATAATAGCCAGAATTTAGAAACAGCCTAGATGTCCACCTAATGACACTGTCATTTTAGAATTTATGCACTATTCTCCCAACAGAGTTTTTCTCAGCTACTAGTCTATGTTACTTGTATTCATTGTTTACAACCACAATGTAAAGCTTGCCCAGTAACTTCTTTAGCTCATCTAGGTCTCCACTAGACCTCCACAATGTTTTTTTGTTTTTACTATGCATAATAAATACCTTAATGGTGGTGTCATTTATTTCAATGACAAGATTCTGTCTCTAGTTACCAAAACCTGAAGATAGGATAAAAAGATAGTAGAGACATTATCATATGAGGTAGTTACTCAGAAACAATTTGAAAAATTATTGGTTCACAAAAAAGCTTATAATTCAATGACATGAAAATGTTTGTATTGGGGACCAATGGGACTGGCTCATCAGATTAAATATCTGGTTTCAAGAGTCTTGGGTCACAAATTTAATCCCTGCAATTCACATAAAAACAGAAGGCGAGAACCAGCTTTTCAAACTTGTTCTCTGACCTCTGCAGGTATGCCCTGGCAAGTGTGTACCAACATACACAGATATGTCTAAAAATTATAATAAACAAAACATATTTCAAAATAAAATACTTGTACTGCAATCATACATACAAATAACTCATTTGTGAAATGATGTTTGTGCTTGAAATGATATTTTACTTAATAAAAAGTTTATATGACCTAAGTGCATATATGTTTTTAATTGTTTTTTGTCTATTCAATTTTTATTATTCAAGTTAATTTTATCATATTTAATAATTTTAATTCTACAAGTTGGTTCATTTTTTTATTTTATTTAAAAAAAATTATCCCATCATTATCCCAGTCATTGTCTGAGGTACTCAACAAACTTTGAAAACTGATGGCTCTCTGGAAGGGAAATTCCTGTGAGAACCAAACACAGTATCATTTTTTTGAATATGGATATTGACTTATAGATAGTTAAGAAATAGGCTGACAGTTATAGGACTCACATTTTACTTGTAACTAATTACTTTTAGCTTCAGGTTTCCAAGTTAAAAATAAATAAAATGTGCTTCAAACATCATGTCAAGTACACAATTACAAATGTGTGCAGGTAGTTGGATTTATGGCTATGAAAAGCTACTAAACAGTACAGTTTTATTTCTAGGACTTATAGATCCAAAGACTCACTCAGGAAAATGACTTCCACTTAGCCACATTTGGAAAGTCTTGGTTTCAATAGTAATTTAAGATTTTGTTGGCTTGGTTTGGTCAGAATTCAGACTTTATTTATTTATTTATTTTTGGTCCTATTCTTTTTTTTTTTTCCTTCTTTATTTTGTATTTATCAAAAAAAAACAGTAAAAAGAATTTAAAAATGCGGAAGAGTTAACAATAACTATACAGAGGATAATAATCATAAGCATGGCTTATCAAGGGTGGAAATGCAAATAAGATTACTACACACATATTTACTTTGTGTTCAGCTTTCCCTCTGAATTTTTTTTTCCATCTCTGTATATCCTTATTCAAAGTCTCTTCCCCCTCCCACCACATCTAGTCATTTTTCTTCTCTGCAACTCCCCATCCCCTCCCTTGGCAGGGAGCAGACAGTCCTATGGTCCCACTGACCCAATAATGCTTGGATCAGTCTTCACTCCTGGCCAAATCCAGTTTTGTCCCCCCTCCCTCAAGAGTGAGTCAGGTGTTCCTATAGATGGACTGGGGTTTGAAGGGTCAGTCCAGGGTATTTCTGATCCCAAGCTGTTCAGTGGTTGTGGTTTGCTGCTTGGGCATGTTTGGCTTTTTTTCTTGTTTGTTTGTTTAGAGACCACTAGTGAGTGAGTACATCCCCTGCTTATCTCTCTGAGTTTGTGAGACTTCGCTCAGGAGGATATTCTCCAAATCCATCCATTTGCCTGTGAATTTTAGGATATCATTTTTTCTTA
>PVIH01002132.1:0-178472 GCA_004025045.1 Sigmodon hispidus
TGGAAAAAAAAAATTCAGAGGGAAAGATGAACACAAAGAAAATATAGGTGTAGCAATCTTATTTGTATTTCTTCCCTTGATAAGCCATGCTTATCATTCTTATCCTCTGTATAGTTATTGTTAACTCTTCCACATTTTAAATTCTTTTTACTGTGTTTTTTTTTGATAAATACAAAATAAAGAAGGAAAAAAAAAGAAATGATTTCACTAGGATTGAAATAAATCAGCAGGTCTACAATTTTACCCCAATGTGGAGCTTTTATAAAGGATTAGCACTTGGTCCACTCAAGGTCCATATTCTCTTTTGTTTTAGGAAACTGGAGATGAAGCACTACACTAGTTTTCAACATTTATTTATTTATTTATTTGTTTATTTATTTATTTATTTATTTATTTATTTGTGTGTGTGTCTGTGGCTTATGCAAGTTACAGGGTAACTTGTGGACTTATGTTCTCTCTACTGTGTGGATTTCAGGGATCAAAGTCATGATGTGCGGTTTGGCAGCAAATACTCTTACCCACTGAACCCTCTTGCCCCACCAGGACCAGTTATTTTTCAAATACTTTCTAGCTAATTGCTAAGATATAGAGTGGACTAACATCCTCAATGTAAGACTGTTGTACAGAATGCTTTCCCAGAACTTGTACCTTGGAGGAAGTTGACTTCTTTAGACTTCTTTGTATCCCTGATTCTGATTTTCTTGTCAGAATTTTCATTTTAACAAGATTCTCCATGTGCTTCATAGCACATTGAAATCTGGCAAGGGCTACTCTATTGGATTCATGATGACTTCATCCTGCAGTGACTGGGATCAGTAAGATTTTATTTAATTTTCCTCAGGCTCATTTGTGCAGCAGCTCAAACATAGTTAGTGAAGCTCCTGTTTCTGGTTGGTGCAGACAGGAAAGACAGAAGAAAGAAAGCTTCAACCAAAAGACAGAGAAATCTCCAATGAGCCTCGGATCCCTGTGTTCCCTGAGATGACTTTATGTGCCATGACTCAGCAGCTCTGGCTCCTTCCTGTCTTCTCCCTCCCCCAGGAAAATCTATTTCTTTGTTTATCATCCTGAGTTTGAAAGCTACTTATCCAAGCTTCTTATGGACAGTATTAATGCTAATGGATTTAGAGCCAACCACACCAGGCAAGATGGCAACCACATCCACAAAACGATACTCTCTTTTCCTGATTCTTTCACCCTGGGGAAAACAATCAATAGGAAATTTGGAAAGGATGTGAGAGAGAGGACATCATCTCCTGATGTTGACAAGGATTTGGTCTGTCTGTCAGTAACTCAAAATTTGATTTTTT
This sequence comes from Sigmodon hispidus, assembly GCA_004025045.1. NCBI lineage: Eukaryota > Metazoa > Chordata > Mammalia > Rodentia > Cricetidae > Sigmodon > Sigmodon hispidus. The sequence continues at coordinate 1,311 of PVIH01002132.1, forward strand.
TTTTTAACCTTGAAAATTTGATTCATTGCCTCTGACTAAAGGAATCAGTCCTGGTTCCCATCCAAACGCAAAGCCATGGTCTAGAATTCTGATGTCCAAAACAAGAGCTTTAGCCATATTCGCTGCAGAGCATGGAGAATGTGGCTAGCCCAAACTGAGATGCCCTGTTAAGCATGAAATGTACATTGTATTAATCACATAAGGAGCAATGTAAGATATCTGCTTAAAAATTTTGTGATGATTACATTTTAAAGCTATAATATTTATCTATATAAACTAAGTAAAATAAGATTAAAGTTATTTTTACCTACCAGTTTCAATATTTCAAAAAGAAACTGCTAGAAATTTTTTAATTAAAATGTAATTGTGTCTTATTTATTTAATAATTTCAAGGCAGTGTCAACCTAAAAATTTGAGAAGTCTCTATTGAGACATACAGTGCAAGGTAATGTCAGGATTTATCAGATCTCATCATATACTTATGCTATGGTTGTAAGAAACACCTGTCTTGACAGGCATAGTCAAAGGGAAGATATATTAGTAACATATCACAATTAATTATAAGTTAAGTACAATTAGTGTAGTGTATCATATTCATTCTCTAGACTATCCAAAAAACTTATACATATTTATAACCAGGCCTAAAGTGATTCTCAAAAGTTTAAAGAAAAATTTCTAGGTGGTCTGTCTTGAGTTCAGTGATAGCATCTTGTGTTTGAGAAGGCATATTAAGAGATAAGTCTAATCTAAATAGAAAACATTTACTAAAATATTTATTAGGTATTTTGCCAACTGTGTTCAGGGCACTATATTTGCTATTCCTCATCCTTCCTTCCCAGTTCAGACAGAAAGTGCCAAACAGGAGGACATAAAGGCGTTTATTGTGTGTTTAGTATGTTCAAACAAAATAAATTAGGAATTTTAATGAATTCATTATATTACCAAGGTTTGGTATGCCTCAGCTAAGTACTCTGAATACTTCCTGGATGCATCCACTATGTTCTTATTAGATTGACACTTTTAAATCATCCCTTGGAATTTCATTTGTTATTCTCTTTCCTATTTCTATAACACTGAAAGCATACGCTATTTTTCCCTTGGGCTTTAGGTAGGCTAAAACTATAAGAATAACCACATGACAAGTTTCAAATGGATGAATTGTTGATTGCTGCAAAAAACTATTTTATATACGATCTTTCTTGAGGAAAGAGTATGTGATGATATTGGACTCCTATTGATCTGTGGTTTCTGAATATTAAATTCTTAACAGTATCTCAGGTAGGTCATTTATTTAAGGGTTCATTGGTAGGTAAAGTCACTTTTCCATGATGTAAACAATTTGCAATATTTGTGTTTTTGGCAGCTGAAGGGAGAGTTGTGTCTGGGCTTCCTGACTGCCAGTTCTTTATATGGAACACTTGGATGCAACAGAAAGCAGGAAATGAAGAGACTTTAAAAAATAGGAAATAGCTACACAAGAAATGTTAAAGAATTTTAAGCGACTGGCTAGAGGAGCCCTAAAACACTGCAAGAAGTGTTTAATAAGCTATCTTGTGGAAGTTTAGAATACTATACTGCCAAGAAAAATGAGGACACTAAAAGACCCAGCTCAGAGGAACAAGGTCTCTATTAGGAAGTGGGCCATAGGTCACTCATGTGGCTACGGTTTAAAAAAAATATAGCTATGTCTCTGTTTTTCTGGTAAATTTAGTGAGAGCTGAATTTTAAGTAATAAACCAGTTTGTGTGTTAGAGGAAATCTGAAGACAGGAGAGTATTCAGGCTGCCTTAGTTGCTGCTTTCTACTCTTGGTTATAGAGTAAGGGTCAAGGTAATTCTGCCTTTGTAGAACGAGTTTGGCACCTTTCTACCTGTGCAACAGTTTGAAGAGCATGGGTATTGACTCTTCTTTAAAGATTTTGTAGAATTTGGCAGCTACTTTGTACAGTACTGGACTTGTCTTTGTATCACACGTACTATTAAAGTTGTCCCATTCTTGTTGCTTGTACATGTGTTAGATTGTTATTTTCTTGATTATATTTGGTATGTCACCTGTGCCTAAGAAGTTTCTCATTTCATCTATATTTCCAAGGCTTTTGAATATAGTTTCAAAGTATTATCTGACATTCCTCTGCATTTTACTGCGATTTTTATAACCCCCCTTATTCCATCACCCTTTTTATTAATGTGCTCTTTTTGTTGATTTAGCTAGGTGTTTGCACTTTTTTCCTTTTTCTATAAAAGAGCTGTTTGACTTGTTATGTTCTTTTGGTGTCCAGTTCATCCTTTGTCACCTGATCTTTATTATTTCTTGTTGTTGTGTACCTTTGGATTTGGCTTATTCTCATTTTTCCAAGGCCATGTGTTTGCATCACTAGGCTATTTTTAAGACAAAATTTCTCTGTGTAGATCTGGATGTCCTGGAACTCACTCTATAGACCAGGCTAATGTTAAACTTATAGAGATCTGCCTGCCTTTGCCTCCCTAATGGTGGAATAAAAGGCATGTAACTTTACTGCCCAGTTCTTTTTTTATTTTTTATTCATTATAAATTTATTTGGAATAAAGAGTCTACATTGCAATAAAAAGAAATTACCACACATGTTCTCAATGACTTAGCCATTTTAGGCAAACAGTTTAAGAAATTACTCTTTCCTACTTCCTTCAAATCTAAAAGTCTGAGGATTAACATAATCATTAAGGACAAAATAATTTGTTCTCTTAGAGAAGTTTCTGTTTATAAATCAAACTAAAAGCATATTTTGAAAACAGTACTACAGAACCAGAGTACAAAAATGTCTCAAATGTAAAATAAAAACAAAGTGATATTGGCTTCACATACTAGATATTTGACTGGGTTTCAGAGAAAAACTTCCAGCCTTCTAAGATCAAGGAGTTTTTTGAGGGGTCCTTTTTTTCTTTTTCTTTTTTCTCTATTTATTATGAATAAAGTCACATTTTCTATCTTTTCAATTTATTTTGTTTGTGTGTGCTAACTCTAACCCTAACCCAAACCCTCACACCAACCCTAACATCAATCCTAACAGTAACGTGTATGTTTACACATATGCATGTGTATGTGTGTGTGTGTGTGGTATGTAAACATGTGCATGCTTCTGCTCTTGTAGGAATCAGTTTTCTCCTTCTACTGCAGGTTCCAGTGGTCAAACTGAGGCACAGTACTGCCCAGTTCTTTAAAATGTAAGCACTCATAGCTGTAACGTTTCCTCTTGTATTACATTGGGTATATCTCAAAGATCATGGCAAGTTTTCTTTTATATTGATTTTATTGTAAGAATTTAAAATCTTAGTCTCTGATCTTCTTAGTGACTTACTGAATATTCATGAGTGTATTGTTCATTTTCTATTTAATGATTTTTCTAAAGTTTTGTCTGATATTAATTTTTACTTTTATTTCTCTGTGAATTATTTGATAATATATAATAGATTATTTTATTTTTTTGAATCTTTGAATTTGGTCTACTTTAGAATAGGTTCCATGGTTTACTGAAAAGAATGCATCCTATATTTCCTAGATGAGATGATTTTATATCAGTTACATCCATTTAACTTGTGGTATAGTTTAATTGCTATGTATAATTGTAAATTTTTAGTTTGACTAGTCTGAGGATGATAATGCACTACTAAATTTTATTCCTTTTACTGTTGGAAGACATAGCTGATCTATATCCATTGAAATTTGTTTTTGAAATTGGGAGCTTCAATAATTGGTGGATGTATGCTTACACTTTTACATTTTAATATATACTTTATTAATATATAACAAACTTTTTATATCTTCTGATTTTGTTTTTGATGTCTACTTTATCTGAGAACAAAATATGCCTGTTTGATTTACACTTCCCTTCACAGGATAGACTGAAAGTCACCTTTTTATTCCCCAGTGGTAGGTTTCTTTAGTATGAATGAAGTACGTTTCTTAGAGACATTAGACAGTTGGATTTACATATTTTCATTAAAATTTTTTAAAAGAAAAAAACAATTTGAAAGATTCACAACATTTTTTCTGTTGTTATTTTATGAGGAATGTTTTTTAAAATGTAATACTATATAATCTGCAAATGCTTAATAAAGAAATGAAACAAAAGTTACCAGAGCCTAATGATTGTCAATTTAAAGACAAAGGTTATAATTTTAAGGCATTAATTCTAAATGGAAAAAAATAAAGCCTCATCTCAAATCCAAAGGCAATCAATAGAGTATAATGCAATTTGCACTGAAAGTAACGTTATTATTAGAGTTGATGAGAAATAGCAAAGGGTTGTAGATATGCATATGCCTTACATCTCATCAGGTAAAGACGAATAAATAAAGTCAACATTCATTGCATGTTGTATAGGTTGTTACTGGTCTATTAAAAGCTTGCTGTAATTTGCATGTGTGTGTATATGTAGATGAATGTCCATATGAGAGCATTCTGGGGTCACCATATAAAAAAGTTTCTTATTGTATTTTTGTTGATAATGCCTAAGATATTTGAAAGATAGTATAAAATTTTAATAGCAACAATCAAAGTAATGAGTTAGTTATATGAGGATTAAAAATGCTTCCAAATTTATTTGTAGAGCTTATTTTGAAGAAGAGACATCAAAACTTAGTGACTTTTTGTAAACTAATCACTCTATACTCTCATTTCAATAAATGTCCTACATTTGAATATGGATATTCTGCTTCAGTATCTGGACTATTTCAAGAGCTTCTTATTTTACAAATCCTTCTATATACTATACAACAGATGGTCTGAGACAGGTGAAAGTGCAGTGGCCAAGTTCCCTTCCAGCCACATTTTAAGATCAAGCGTATCATTCAGTGTAAGATTAAATATAACATTTTCATTTTATGAAAATGATGGGTACTGTTTTTTCTTTTTCTGAATTGACTCTACAAAAGTGGACAGATGCTGTTTGCAGACCACAATGGTGAAATACCATGAAGCATTCATGGCTGCCCTTCAGCCCCTTAGGAGCTGTGATTCAATACAGAACAGGGTTATGAAGTTTAAAAGACTGTCAACAGGTTCATTCAATAGCTTTGGGGACAGGATTCAATATGGCTGTTGTATGAGCATAAAAATGAAAGTACTTAAGATAAATTAAGCTGATTTAAGCCATTGCAAGCCACTGTAAACACAATTATTGGAAAAAGGTAAATGGAAGGTTTATAGTTCATAACCATAAACATGTACATTCTAAATGGAAAGATAGTTGTGTACATGTCTCTAAAAATGGAAACATAAGATATTCATAAAATTCATGCCTTGTTGCAAAGATATGTTTTCAAACATCCCTAATATAATTAGTATCCACTTTAGATAAAAACAAGAGTGCCACATCCCAACACTTCAGAGTGCTTTAGAGATAAAAATTGGGTTGAGGTCATTTGGACAACCCTAGACAAATTTGGTTATAAGATTCATTCTTTTTCTTTCATCTAGCCACTCCAAGGCCCTGAAGATACACATAAAAGTAACTATTATTATGGAAACTAACAATTTTATTTTCTTCCAGTAATAAACATGAAAGCATGATCCTGCATCCACAAAACAGCCTCTTACCCTTGATTTCATAACATTTTAGAATGGGCTTGGAATTTATAAATTGTGTAGAGTATAAATATAGATAAAACCCATATGAATTCTATTATAAAGGTATCTATAGAATAACATTAACAACTAATAGGACCAATATTTTAGGCTCAATGGTTTCAAACTTACTAGTATTTTATTGACACCTTAATTGGGTAAAGCATATATTTTTACATAGTTAACATTAATCTACAGATAATAACTCCCTGCATATTTAAAGTGGTACAGTGATTGTTACAAACCACTTTGAGCACCGATAATTTAGTATTCTGTTTCTAACACAAACATAGTCCACTTTGCATTTTCCATTTAAAATGCATAAGGCAAAGTGCATCATAACAGGATGTAACTAGGTATTAATCAAATTAGCACAACACTTCAAAGCATTGGGCTTTCTGCTGATCTTCTTTGAGATCACAATCCATGAAGGAGAGAGGCTATATAATGAAGGCCTTGGCAAGGGAACAGCTCATTTTCTTTCTAGAAAGACATAGAGTGAGTTAATTTTCATGATGGGAATATATGTAGTAAAAGGGTAACAGTAAGCATTAAGCTAAAGAACAGTAGGTAGAATTTAGAATAAAAGGGTGGTTTTTGCCACTGATAAAATATAAATTCTGCAATTATCCGATGACACAACAGAATTCTAATGACCTATTGTTAAATGATTAAATCTTTATGACAAATAAAAGCCAGTAGAGTCAATATTTGCATTCAAAACACACAGAGCCTTCTTTGTCGGTGTGAAAGGAATACTCTGGCCTCAGACAAAATAAAATCCAGTGCATAGAATTTACAACTTAGTTCAAACAAATTATATTCAACACTATATGCTTTGTGCCAGTAAGTAAATCATCATTGTTCTTCTCATCAGTGTTTGGCTTTGCATTATTCTAAATATGTATATAGCAAATCAGAAAATCAGAATTTGCTAGGTGGAGCCAATGACAGAGAAGGTATTAGACAACCAATATTTGGAATTCAAGTACTTTATTGAATATTCAACTGACTGCTATTGTTAGATAGTAGATGCATTGCAAACTTCCTTTCTACCACTACTAACAAATAACAAGCAAAAGGCAAATTTCCCTTCATGTTATTATAAAACTTACCTTTTTATGGCATAGGAAACAGAATAAATCAGGTACATTGAGAGGCACTTACCAAAATACAGATTGTTTGTCCTGATGTATGGTACAAAATTATTTTAACAATAAGTTCCAACATTTTTCATTCTGCCCACAAGATCAGGGATCTTGGAGCAAGATAGAAAATAGATAATCTATAGTAAGACTAAACAGATTTAATTTTGACTGACTGTATGGCCTACTTCTCACAAAGGATGTATACTTGCTGGGTAAGAAATCTACAATGTCTTGATTTCACAAAGTGGCCAAATAGAAGTGTTGGGGAGTGGTGGAGGAAAGAAAGATGAGGCTTTAATAACTGGTTGAACTTGGAAAAGATGCAGGAGAAAGAAATGCTGAGGTATCTTATTGATGGGGAAAAAAGAAGCCACAAGGATGGAATGACAAGAAGGGAGAAACTGGAGAGACAAGCAGGCTGTCATCAGTGCAGAAGGAAACTCAAGAGATGCAATGCTTCAGTCTGCAAAGTGATGCATTGCTGTGTCTGGGGAGGGGGTGGTGGGATTAAAGAGATCCTCAGGGGCTTGCAGCTAAGCTTTGTGTTCTGACTCTATAGGACTAAGGAGCTCTCATGTAAATGATATTTAATTATTTTTTAATTCTGAGGATCATCTTGGTAAAGACCTCCCTTATGTTTTAGACCATATTATATACATTATGAGCATTTTATAAAGGGAGACTGCTAGACACAGTAAAAACCAACACCAGTCCCCCTAAGGGAACCCCTGAGAAATTGGGATCCTTTGCACTAACCCATCACATGGACTAACAGTTATTTATCTTTCCCTTTTATACAGAACAAAATTCACATAAAACATGGATTTTATTTTTCTTTTATAGTACTCAGATTTGAAGCAAAGAATTCCTGAGATGAGCGTTTTCTGTGTATAGGGCTTTTGGCGACAGTTTTGGTCTCTCTTCAGTATATTCTGGGGCATCTTGCACCATTTAAAATAAGTAAGTATCTCCAGGTATTGCCTGGTGGCATCAGGGAGCCAACTATGGTTCTGATTAACACCTATGACAGACCTCAGTCAACTGCAAATTATACATCCAGGTAAGCTGAAGAATGAAGGTAAAATAAAGAAGATCATTGTATATTTCATTTCATAATTTACATGTGATGGGAAATCTGTGGGTTACAAAATAAAATTGTGTTATCACACAGTTTTTAATTTAAAAAAATAAACATTTAGAATGCATAAATCTTCAGTATTCTGGAAAGAAAATACATATGAGTTACATAGTATCTCAAATGGATGAAGAAATAAGCATCGTAGGAGAGAGAGAGAGAGAGAGAGAGAGAGAGAGAGAGAGAGAGAGAGAGAGAGAGAGAGAGAGAGAGAGAGGAGACTATTTGGGTCAAGCGTCACATCATTTCAAGGCGCCACATTCTGAAACAGCCCAAATGACTTTAATAAACACATCACAGGCTGTCTTGAAAACCTTCCCAGAGCTACTAAAAGCCACAGTTTATACTTACATCCATCACTGATTAGAATCCTACAGCAGCAGTAAGCAACAGAGCCTTCGACTTCATGACTTTCTGGTGAGGGCAAAATAAAATATTCCCTGCTGACCTTGTCCAAGCCTAATTTTTTTGCCCCACGCCTTGTTGGGGGTGGGGCAGAAGTGGCCAGAGGCTGGACTTTGACACTAAGGACATTTTTGGGAATTGATTTTGTGAAGACCCTCCTTTCAGATCCCCTGGATGGTCCCATAGAAATAACTGAAAGGTACAACAGACAGTCCATGAGCAATCCTTGTGGTGAGCTTTTACTTTTTGAAGTTCTCAAGCAAAAAAGGCATTGAGAATGACCTGGAAGTATTTTCTTAAGACACAGACCGCTATGCTCCCCCTGGGAATCTAATAACTTTCCATGTGATGTGGCTGTGGGTACAAGGTCCACATGCTCAGGAAATCTGCTTTTGTCTTCCCCTAAATGAAGACCACACTAAGTGATTATTCTACTCATATGACTTTTTTCCATTGCTAAGACTTAGTAAGACATCTCTTTACACTTGCTTAGATGTTGTCTTTGACGATTTTTGCAGTTTTTTCATGATAAAAGCCTTGTCTCCTGCTGCCTTTCACTTATCACCTAGTGCTGACTACACAATAGATGCCTAAGAAATGGCTCTTGAATATACAATGAATGAAGACATTGTGAACTATAAATTTACAGTATATTTTATCCTTTTGATTTTTCTTCATCAAAACTAGTTAGGCATTAGCTTGGCCTGATACCAACTCCATTTTCTTCTCACTTTATATCTTTCTTTTTTTCCTTCGGCATATAGACCTCATTTACAAAGAAGAGGCACACATATTACGGCTTACATACTTCAACATGAAAAGTATATAAAAGGGTTTTATAGCCATACTTCTATTCTCATTAGCTAAGTGTATTAGTAAAAGCAAACCTATTACATCTTTCTTTTGGGAAGCCAAAAAACATCTGGAATTTATGTTATGAGAAACTACTCTGACAGACTATTTGACATGCACATCAATGCAGAGGAAAAAAAGCACTAGAGGAAATGTTATACTAAGTTATGACTCTGTCCTGCCGAGAACAGATTGAAGCTAGTGTGTTGGCTGTATCTTGAAGATGCATTAAAATATGAAGGCACAGAATGGACAGCTGTTTCAGGGAGATCAACCTTACATTATCCTAACTGACAAATAAATGTGCATTATAATATATAATTCTGGTGTGGGCTCCAGATCAGAAATAACTCTTAAGAGCAGGGCTCAAGTGATTTGTCACCAGCCCTCTAGAGCTGATGCTTTGTGCTGTGTTGTTGTACAGTCTGCTTTTATTTAATGAGAACTATATCATTTTTATTTGATTTCATATTTATATTTTAGAATTCTTGAAAGGTTATTCTGCTATCATAGTGAAACTATGTATATACTGCCAAACCATTTGAGCTCATACATGTATAAATAAGAGATTTCCCGTGCCCCTGGCTCCTCAAGTCTCACTGAGAAATTTTCCATCTTTTATGTTGTGATCTGTTTGAGGGAATTGACATCATATATCTACTTTCATTCCCTTATAGCTCCAGAAAGCTCCCAAAACTGGAAGGAGAAGCAACATTGCAACATTTCTCTCTCCCCGCCCCCATCTCTCTCTCTCCTTTAGATGCACATTTTAATGCTAGATTTAGAATTGTTGATTTTCTAAGAAACCTAATCTGATCGCAGTATAGATCTCAATGGGTAGAACCTGGAGTTTTATCCCAGCCTTCTTCCTGTGCATATACACCTATTCAAATTAAATGTCCCTCCCTGGAAGTTCATGCCACCTTAAAAGAGGAATGATGAGATGGCTCCTAGTATCAATGCTGACCAGCTTTTTTTTTTTTTCTATTTTTTTTTAAACTTTGATTTATTTATAAAATAAAGTCCTTTTTGTCCCATGTATCCCCTTGCTCTCCCTCCCTTCCCCCTCTCAACCCTCCCAGGCTGACCAGCTTTTCTGCAGAGCTGGTTTCTCATCAAATCACTGAGGAGATATGGAAGAGTCTGAGTTTTGAGCCTTAAATAAAAGCAAGAAGAGCCTCTCAATTACAACACTCATATTATATATTAAAACTTGACATGCAAGAATCATTTTAACCTCTGAAATCAAGACTTTATAACCAAATACATGATAAGATATTAACTACTGTCATATGTGATAGGATGTATGGTCTGACAATGTCCTGAACATTTGAAATTTTATGATGAACATATTTTTAATTTAAGTAATTTGTGTACAGGAATACTTGTACAATTTTATGGAAAAAGTTTCCAAAACTTGGAGAAAGAAGAAGGAGGAGGAGGAAGAGGAGGGAAATGAAGAGATAGAGGAGGAGGAAGAGGAGGAGAAGGGGGAGGAGGAGGAACAAGAAGAAGGTTCCAAAGGTAGTGATAGGCAGATAAGAAAGGAGATGAAGTAGTGAGCATGGTCAAAATATATTATAAACATGTATGAAATTGCCAAAAAATGTTTAAATTCGTCCATTGTCTCAGTGAAGCCTTTGTGAAATTGATATCATGCCTGAAAGCCTTCCCTGACCTTGAAGGGCTACTGTAGCAATCCCTCCACCCCCTTTCTCTATGGAACTAGGCTGAGTCTCCCAGAGTTCAAGGAACCTACAGTGTGGGAGAATCAAAACACTAAAGAGAACAAGACTTAATTTTCTATGTGGTAATAAAGCTAAATTTAGTCCTGGGGGTAAATATAGGTTGCAGTACTGGTTAACGCAAAGGAAAGCTCTGCTGCATAGACCACATGTGGCCCTGATATAGTGAGGCTTCTGTGAATATTATTTCTAAACTTCTGCTCAGCTGTGACTCACATTCAACTATGATATTTTTTTTCTAAGCAGACTCTAAACTCTTTAGCCATTCAAAGCCAAGAATGGGAATTTCATCATTATGGTTATCAAATTACTCTCTAGAACTTTGAAATCAAGAGTACTCCCATCCTTTTCATTTTCTGTTGTACCACTTCATCCTCAGAGAAAGTACAGATTGATCATTCATGAAGATCAAATAAAAATTTCTTTCTGTCTTTACTTAAAATTGTCCCATTTTTGACAACAATGTTAAGGGATTTCCCATTTGTTACAGGCTAAATAAAAAGAGAAAAAAGTCATGAAGTTCATGAAACATGGTCTTCACCAGGGAATACTGAGCATGAAACATGGAGAGGGGACTATTTCTTACTTAGTTTCAGTTCCCTTTGTAGATTGATTTTTCACCCCAAGTCAAGAAAGTATGCAAAACACACATCTACAATTCTGTCTTCTTTTGGAATCTAGGAATGCTTATCTTGAATGAAGTAAAATGGTCTTGTTTATTATTGACAGGGCTAAAACTATTATAGTAATTTTGTTATGGAGTCATTTCATGTATATGAGCTAGATTTGCCTGGTCAAATGGGTTCACATTGTAGTTAACCTAGTGTTTATACTCAACTCTAGTTTCTACATCATAAGGGACCCCAATGTTTCTGTTGGAAGACTTTGCATTGGTTTCTCTGGGAAGTATAGAGAGATCATCGTTTTTCTTTTCTGTGGATGTGACCCTGATAGTCTATCCACTCCCAAGTTGTCAGTACTAAATAAATACACATATCAGCAACCCTAAGTGGGCTTTAATCAGGTATCTGTGTACCTGTCTCTGTCTGTCTGTCTGTCTCTATGTGTGTGTGTTATATAAACAGGTGTATATGCATAGCAATAATTAAAGAAGAAGTTTTAAAGTTTAGAGGACTCCAAAGAGTTAAGAAGAACTGACAAGAAAGATAAGGTGAAATGATGTAAATAAACTTAAGTACAAAATTATCAAAAACCTGTAAATAAAAAAAAAATTAGTTTGTAGTCCAATTCTAGCCACACCAGTCTTCTGAGGGCAGCTTTATCACATTCATTTCCCCAAATTTCTCTTAACTATATCCCCCTATTCTTCAAATAACCTGAGACATACCTGAAAAGTGCTTCTTTTTCCAAACTAGTCACTGAGTAACCTACAATTTCAATGCCAAGCCCTCTACTGCATGTTTTCTCTTCATTCTTTAGAAGGTCTTTTAACATTACCTTTACTTGTCTCTGCCTTTACTTTTCTTATTGACACCATAGGTCTAACATGGAAACACAGTTATCAGTTGCTTTACCCTTTCTAGTGATTGTTTATCTGTTGCTCAGTCAATCAGTCAATCAATCAATCAATCAATCAATCAATCCATCAATCTGAATCAGCCAGTTCTTTCAGCAATCATCTTTTTTCACATCAACTCTTTCTGAGGAAGTGATATTTTTTACCTCTTTCTAATGTGTGTGTTACTCTTTTACTTGAACCATTCTACCCTAAAGGAAAGAGAGAAGTTTATGTATCTTGCACAGTTTAGGAATCTCATGTAATTTACAAGGCTCAGTGCTCAGGAATTTGTGATTTGTACAGCATCTCCAAAGGTCATACACACAGAAGTAATTGCGTTTGAGTAGAGACTCTTCTATAGGCTAAGATGACTGCAGGAAGCTCAAGGCATATAGTTTTTGAGAGACTTAGCCCAGGCTGGAATTTTCAGTAATGCAGCCAAATTTTGAGTGATGGACTTTTCAGTGATGAGGCATGAATTACTCGTGCTTCTACAAATAATCCAAATTACTTAATAATTCACCAAACTAGACTTAGATGGGGTCATTTTTTGGTCTGTTATTTGTACCTCACTTGAAATGAATTGATGTCTGTTCAGATCAGTTTGTGTAAAATATTAACATATACATGGATGACCTGTTTACTTACTTCAAAGAAACTTCAGCTGTGTCAGTAAATGCAAATCTCTTTTGTTTTAAAACCCCAAATCATGACATGGTATTTTCTAGATAAAACTTTGGCTGACAAGTGAATAAAAACATCTTTAAAAAGTTTTGGTTCTCCAAAATATTCAGTCCACGTTATTAAAACATTAACATAAATCACAAGAAAGACATTCTATAATAATCCAACTATGATATGTTTTTCTAATTAGTATGCATTCTACAACACAGAGAATTTCATTTTCAGATACTCTGTGGGAATGAATGGGCACATATGTGGTATTTCATTGATGAAGCAATCTTAAATTATTGAGAGTTTTTAAGGTTGCTATAGCAGCTGAAAGGAATTAGAAATGTCAAATAGCAATCTGATGATTAATTAAAGAGAGAGGGTCAGTTGCATACTTAGTGTGGAGAATGGATGATAAAGTTATTCACCTTTATCCCTGGGAGGGAAAATTGATCTAAAAATAACTCCAAAGGATTAGGTAATACTTGCGTAGGGTTGGCTTTTAGTCTGATCTATTTTAGGCAATGAATATTATCCCAGGTATATGAGGACTCTAATACTTTGATCATGTATAGATGACTTGCTCCTGGCTGGTGGAGAAGGAAAACAGTTGGTACAAGGAAATTTCAGGGTTCTTGATTTGTGGGGAAGTCTTGAGTCTGTTAGGGAATGAAGTGAATGCCAAAAAAAAGAAAACTGATGTATCTGGATTTTTAGCTATATTATCCAATATACACTACCTTTTCTTTTCCTATATTAATTTATGAAAACCCCAATGGACTCACAAGTAGAATGTGAGAAATACCCAAATAATTATTCAGAAGTGAAATTTATAGATGAGATCTATGGTAGTGACCCTGAAAGCGACCTTGAACCATCAGCACTGAGACACAGTTAATATGTGTAAGTGATCCTGTAGACTGCAGAACCTATGGGATGACACAAGCTGGCAGAACATTTGGACAGAAAGAATTAGTTACCTAGATTGAAAGAATGTGTTGAATTCTGACAGGTGTAGAAGAGGGGAAGAAGGTAGTCTGCTGGGCTACGAGATCTCCGAAAAGCAGAGAAATTTCAAGTGGCAAGTAAGTGGTAAGTTTGGCTAACATGTGAAACTGAACTAAAAGTGTCTTTAAGACAGGATTATGTGACATCATTCTTAGAGAAAGGTGAACAGATGGCTATTCACTCCACACAAGGAACCAAGGACAGACCAGTGTAACAAAGTACTTTGACAAATGACAACACCAAAGTCCAACTGGGGAAGTATTACTGACAAAAGCATGAATGACTCAGAGACAGCTGCAACACTGAAACCCACACCATTAAGGTGATGACTCATGAAAACTGGAACCCTTTTGCTCTCTGCATGATGTGCAGGTAGCTTGGCAAGTCAGCATGTTTCCTCTCTTCAGCAGTCTTACTAGTTATATAATCTTGCGACAGGTGGAGGTTATGGATCTGGTAAGATTCCGGAACTTCCTGAGACTTGTGAGCTATTTAATTCTCAAATTTTAAGGTGCTTTTATAGAACTTTCTGAGTCTTAAGGAGTTTCCCTCCAGAAAGGAATGCTTCAACTCACAAGGAAATACCATGAAACAGATAGAAGTAAAATTTAGAGCTGATGGGATATGAAGACGGGAGGCACTTTAACTGTAATGTTCTGTATAATTGTACTGAGTTAAGTGTCCTCTTCCTTGTTTTTTTTAATATCACAATTTTATTTATTTTTTCCATCACATAATTGCTCCCCTTTCTCCCCTTTGTCTTAATGTGTACTATGAGATGCACTAGTGGAAAACAGTGGCTGCCTTTCCTTATAAGTGACCCAGTTTCCCCATTTGCATGATAGATACAATTGTGTCAATGGCAATTGCCAGGTGATTCATGATTACTTAGAATTATTGCTTTGTTTTCTGTAAAACCGAAAGATACTCATGTTCACCACAAGTTTCTGCTGTTATTCACCAGTCTCTTTCTCTACTTCCCATTCTGCTCAGTGACACCATAGTCTTCCACCTTTCTTTCTAACAGATTACTACACTGCATATGCTACACTGTGTTTTTAAAATTATTAAAATTTAAAAATATTTCAAATGGACCTGTGCCTCTATAGTCTCAGCAACTAATGTTTTTTTTTTTTTTTTTTTTTTTTTTTTTTTTTTTTTTTTTTTTTTTTTTTTTTTTTTTTTTTTTTTTTTTTTTAATTTGAAAGTTCTTTGAAATAAAGCTTTATTTAAAAAACTTGGGTTAGGTTTAGGGTTAGGGGTTAGGGTTTGGGTTAGGAGTAGGGTTAGGGGTAGGGGTAGGGTTAGGGTTAGGGTTTCATCTCTTATTATGTCCACAAATGTTTAAGGTAATTTTTATGATTTTATTCTTTGTTTACTAGTCCTCTCATTCTTCATTGTTGGTGTATTGTAGAACTAAGTGGTTACTGTCTCCCATGTCTCTTGAATTTGGTTTTGAGACAGGAATAAGGATTGGCTCAAAGGTCAAACTTGTTAATTTTATTCATAGTGATGGAAATATGTCTACATATGAAATTAACTGACTTGTCAATGATACATAATTAAATTTATTCCATTTTAATCTCTATTTTTTCTCTCTCTCTTCTCATAGCAAGATGACAATGAATGCTCTAATTGCTTATGGCCTAGATGTACATACTAAATGGACACTCCCTACAGACAAACAGAGCAGTGACCTGTAGGCATCTGACACGAACATCTCTACTTCTTCTCGGAAACTCCCTAATCAGAGAAACTGCCTCAGTTCACACTTCAGGAGCAGAAAGCCAGTAGTTAAAGAAGAATCAAAGTGATACACAAATAAAATAGTCTTAATAGAAATGAGTGGACAATTTAATTCTTACACAGGATGTTCTCCACTTTTCCAATGACTTGTTTAATAACTCACACTGAACTCATCCTTTGGTGTGTGGATTATCCAAGAAACATACTGAGGTATGTCTTTTGTTCTTTTACCAATGAATGGTACCTAGTTAAGAAGAGAAGGAGAAGCTGAACTTTGACTCCTTCAGTGATCTCTGGAACTTACATCAGCCCAGAGGAAGCAATACCATAGTAAACCTGGTAAAGTCTGCTTGGAAAGGTATGTCTGTTATAACTTGTCTTCCCAGACATACAACACCTTTTATAAATAGGTACAGTTCAACAGTGTGAAGAACAAATTCTGCTACAAAAGGGAGAATAGATGTCTAAACCCAACAACATTATGAATATTTTAGGAAAGCAAGACCTGAAGAAAGTAGGGTTTACAAGCTATCTTTGAAAAGAGAGCCATTTGAATGGTCAGCAAGATTCCACTATATTGGATCATGCACCTTTTGGATTCAACCACCAGCCATTGATTAGGGTAGTGTGCATGCCTGTTGTGTGAACAGAGGAGGACATTAAATTGAGATGAGGCCATGCCTTTCTAGTCTATGGCTAAACTTCAAAAGGCTCTGAGCAATACAGTATTACAATATAATCTTTGTTTCCTGAGTCTATCTCTGTCAGGAATATGACTTTGAAGGTTTTGAGGTGTTCTAACTACATGGATCAGAAGGGCAGCCATTGTGATGATCTGTGCTGCTATAGTAATGAGGCCTTCCAGTAGCAATATAGTGAAACTCTGAAGGGATAAAATGGTTATTTTAAAAAGGCTTGCACTAGATTCTGGAAGCTTGGGAGGGAAAAGCGTTAAACCATGGCATCTGGAAGAAGCATTAATCTATACAATGGGATTTTAGGGCATGTTCAGTAATGTTTTCTTCTCTGTTAGTACCTGCTATTCCTAAATTATAGAACTACCTTATCTCAGATCTCATTGATCTCTAGTAGAGGAAAAGGACATGGAAGATTAAAACTTTATGTAGGGGATGGAGTCTTGATATGAAGCACTGGGTGTGGAAAGAAGTTAGACGATGACCATGTGGGTCTAAGTATAAACGGCGAAGCTGACATCAGTTGTCACTGACTGAAAAGGGAATGTGTACAAACCAGGGTACACAATAGAAAGACTAGTTGACGGCGTAATTTACTGAGCATTTGCATACTGGCTTAAAGCTAAATCTCCTATCTTACTCATACATTGTGGCTATAAAGTGTGAAGTGCTATTATAGTTATAGTTATTATGTACACTGACTATTCTCATATACTTACTATAAAGTAAGTACTCTGGCATTCAGAAGCAGAGCTAAAAGATGAACTTGACAATATGGGTCAAAAGGGTACATCCTTAAATTTTCTAACTTTTGGATTTGCCTCAGATACATGAAGTTACTGGTAGAGGGATAAAACTGTATATGATGGGAGAGATACTGAAGGTAGAGATGTGAAAGTGAGACCCAGCCACTGAGTATTATGTGAACAGAGTGCAAAGTGAAACAGACTGAGAACTGCATTCTGCACAGCATCTCTAAGTAATGTTGGACCGAGTCAGAAAAATGGAAGAGACTCAGTCTCCATAAAAACTGTAATGCAGGACAAAGACCAGCAAAGGAGACACCACCAGTTGGAGATGTGTTCACCAGCACTGACACCAGGGTGGTCAGGTGGAAAAGAAAAGGCATGAGGGCTGAGCATTGAGAGTGAGTGCCTTGTGAGAGGGCAGTGTCAGGATTGTGTCACCTCGTGGGCTTTTCACACACAGAGAAGCAAGAGTAAAGGGTAAAAATCTGCATTTCAAGACAGTTTTGTGGAGAAACACATGGGGTTCCTTTGAGTTATTTACATGGGCCTTACAAGTGTGACTCCTTGCAACAGACTAGCACTTTTTCATATTAATAGACGTTACACCCATTGAACAGCAAGAAAAAAAATGCCATTTGGGATACATAATGTGGGATGCTTATGCTTTCAGTTTTAGAATTTTTGAGACAAATAATTCAGGAAGCCACAAAGAATAACACATAGTATCAGAGACAGACATACCTATAGACAACTAAAAGAATTTAGTAGTTTTCTATGTGATGGAGATTGTATCTAGAGTTGAATATCCCTTGCTGTGAAAGATTGGAGGCTAGAGAACCTAATTCATCACAAAACCTGGAGTACAACTTTAAATCAGTTCTCAAGAGGTCATAGAAGACTCACATTCCTGGAATGGTAAAACACAACCTGAGACCTTTGATGACTTTCCTATAGAATCCATGTCCACCATCTTCTACTGGAGAATGTCATTTCCTCAGCTTTCTCAGCTCTCTGATGTTCCTGCACTGAAACTCACCTGGGCTGTTGGGATATAAATATAATTGTCAACGAGATGAATTCTAGGCCTTCTGCATAGCATCCTATGTGTGTGTGTGAGGGAGTATCTTGATTATGTTAATTGACCTGGGAGGACCCATTAAGGGACTGGCCTGAGAGTGAAGTGAATGGGAACATGCATGTATTCATTGCTCTCTTTTGACTGTGAATGTAATGTGACCAGCCGCTTCAGGCTCTTATGTCATGAGAGATTGGAAACAAACAAGCAGACTACTGTTTCCTTTTTAATACTTTTTTAAAGGGCATTTTATCACAAAAGCAGGAGAAGAACTAGAGTGGGCATGTCTTCACTACCAGATTCTCTCTTCCTTGTGTTCTAATAGCTGTGTGAGAAACAGCTCTTATTTGCTCCCCATTCTGCTAAGAGGTAGGTTCTACTGGCTGCCTGTATCCTCTGCTAATCCCACACTTGCCCAAATGGCAAGAGAAGAGCCGTTTACAGAGATAGCTTTGGGAGTACATGCCAGATGACCTAACTCGGGGAAATAGAAGGTGAGGTCATTTTCTGGGAGTGATGAGAGTATGTCCTTAACAGCTGAGAATGAAGGACAACAAAAGACATTTGGAAAAGTGACTGTAGAAAAAAATGTTTAAAAATTAGATGAATAAAAGGATATCTAGGAAGTTCCAGAAAGGTTGAAATTAGTTAGCATAAATTTGCAAACTGGTTCTTTCTTGACTTTCTGCAGTGATACTTGACAGTGTGATAACAAGAATGAAGATACAGTGAGATTTGTCCAGCATTGAGGATTGGCAGGACAGCTGGGGAGGAAATCTGAGATGGGTTAGTAGGTCCTGGTAACTGAAAAGAGGGGAACAAATGAGGCAGAAAAACAAATGAACTTGTAGGAGCTAGAAGGAAATTGTGGTTCAAAGCAGAGAGTTCAGAGGACATAGACTAGAGATAAAATACAAGTGTGGAGACCAATAAGCAAGGGTAGTAGATGTAAGGAGTGTGCATGGCAGAGGAAACAGAAACTGACTGGCAGCTTGCAGCATCTCTGAGCCTGGTGGGTGAAAATCAAATGTTCAAGTGATGGTAGCATGAAATGGTTGCTTCATATATGTGATTTTTCTGAGCAGAATAAAGAAAACAGTCATACTTATGGGAAAATGGGGGTGAACTGCAGGTCTAGGATGCTGCAAACATGATCAGTCATAGAGATGAAACCAGCTGCAGAGAAGATTGGTGGTGGAATCTATGAAACAAGTGGAAAACATTCAGGGAAGGTGACAGATGAGCAGCATTGTCAGAGATCAAGAAGGCCTGCCATTAAAGCCATGGTTGCTGTGTCCACATATGTGCCTCCTCACATCCTGTTCAGCCTGGTATTTAAAAAAGAAGGAGCAGATATAAGAAAGTCATTTCCATTATACTTCAGTTACCTAAAATATCCAAGTAAAACCAAACCATTTTTAAATGAAGATATACTATTGATCAACTTCTACACACACATAAATGCCATTTTTATTATATTTAATTCTATCAGAAAGTCACAATTGGTTTTCCTTCTTTAGAGTAATCAAATATTTAAGATAAATATAGAATTATTTTAATGTCTATAAGTCTCTAAGCAGGGTTCTATGTGTCAGGTCACTGAGTACTTTATTGACTCATGATTTATTACATTTTGTTTTAGGATCATGGGCATTCTTCCTCAATTTGGAGTAATTTCTAGGTTTAAAATACATTTTTATGGTGACATGTTTAACATCTTTATGAATGCTTTTGTCTTTTTTTCCGATTGTCTTGTTGAGATGACTCTAGCACGTGGAAATAATTATCAGGCAGCATTTGAACAACATTCAATATAAACTGGAAACGATCACCTTGTTGTCATGGTACTGAATGATGTCATCCACTTTTCCACCCTGTGAACAATCATACACTTCACCAAGAGGGTTAGTGCTGTTGCATTGTTAACTGCCAATCAGAAAGATCTCTGTGCTCAACAGATCCAGCCATAGCCAATTAAATATTGTTCCAAGCACTTACACATTCTGGAGATTTTCATCCACCATGTTTTTCACTGAAATATGTCATATGTTCCCTGTCCCTTAGATGATTTCAATTAATATCTAATAATTCTGTATATTTTTCTTTTATTCTGTTTCAGTAAAATAAGTAAGGCCGGGTTTGTATGGATACATTTGACAAGAGAATGAGAATGTGACGTGTCTTTGAAACTATCTTGAGTAATATATAAAACAGTGAGTAAGTTGTGGGTTTAAGTGTAAACAAAAAACTAGCTTACAGTGGTCAGGCTTTTCTTCATCATTAGAATTGTTTTCTGCATATCTGATGGTTTTGGTAATTTGTCTGACATAATCTTTACAGAACCACATAAGCTAAACAAGTTTTTTTAAGATCTAGCTTTTAGATAATTTCCCCTAGTTCATTCTAATTAATTTACTACCAATTTAGTTCCTAAGGTTGTATTTTATCTCACCATCATGTTAAAGTCTGGTTCTTCCTCAGTTAAACAATCTTCTAGAGTTCATTCTTTCTTTCTTGTTAAATAATAAGATGTCTCTGATGGGCCTCACTGGTGTGTTTTGCTCTGCAAATCTTTACTTAATATTTATCCTATAATCCTTGGCTCCAGTGTCATTTCCTTCAGGAAACTGTTGTGTATTTTCCCTGTATTGTCCTGATCTGGGCAGTGTCTCTCTTAAGCACTTCATAAAATTCTCTTCATTACTCACTCTGCACTGGTCATGTTGCAGTATAATTATTTGGTCAGACTTCAGTTTTTATTACTGGGTTTTAAAATTTTTAATGGTAGAGACCAACCATCTCATCTTTTTTGCTGTCTGTGTTTAAATACAGAGTAGTATATCAGAACATGAGTTTGAGAAAATAACGTGCCAGAAAATAGCAAAATCTAGAATTTCATTTTATTATGTAATTGATGCATATGAATACTTACAAACTTCAATGTGCAGTAGATGCAAAAAGATGTATTTGTTTATTAGGAAGAGACAACATAAAATAGAATGAGATGACGTATATTGTTGTATCTATATGAAGAGATAAAACTGGTTTTCTCTGCTATCCGTGATAATACCCTGTCTTACAAAATAGTTTTATGTGTAGGAGGAGACTAATGATAAACTAAAGGTACAGCTATGTTTTTATTATCCACATTTTGACATTCATGTGGGGAATTAGTTGGATCACCTGTGAGTCTGCTTCTATTGCGAATCAAGAATTAGACGAGGAGGCTGTGGAAATAGCTCAGTTGGTAAAAAGGCTTGTTGTACAAGAAAAGAACATGAAGGGTGGTGGTGCATGCTTGTAATTTCAACACAGGGGAGGCAGGGACAGGCAGACCTCTAGGCCAGCCAGCATAGCCTGCTTCAGGCCATTGAGAGTCCCTGCCTCAGGAAACAGAAACAGAATGGATAGTTTCTGAGAAATGACATCTGAAGTTGTCTTCTGCCCTCCACAGTATTTCTCTCTCTGTTTCTGTCTCTCTCTCTCTCTCTCTCTTACACACACACACACACACACACACACACACACACACACACACGCACCTATGCATGTACCTCCATCTATATATTTCTAGGTACTTGCCCATACACAAACATGCACACACTTAAGTACATCCCCACACAAAACAAGAGTGTTCTCAGAGAAATGGTGCTTACCTGGTATGTGTTCAGTCTTTGCTTCAATCCTCATCATTAAAAAAATAAAAAGACTTGGTCTAGGTAGAATAGCCATATCCATTCCAGTGTTATCTACATATTCACAATAATTAAGAAGTAGAAACAACCTAAATAACATAAATGGATAACAGATGAGAGAGAAAATGTGTTGAATGTATCATCTACATTAAATTTAGCATCTAAAAAGAATAATCCTGTTACATCCTATAATATAGATAGACCACAAGAAAATTATGTTAGGTGACAAAAAATTCATGCAAAACAAAAACATGAAAAATTTACACAAAACACAATGCTACATGATTATGCTTATATGAATGACCTGAAGTAATCAAACGCATAGGAACAGACAATCAAATGAGGGTAGCCTCAGCTAGTGTGAGGGGAATGAAGAGGAATTACAAGGAATTATAGAGTTTCAGTTTTGCATAAAGAAAAATTTCTGTAGGTGTGTTATCTAAGACTTTAGTATATATACCATTAAAATATACAATTGAAAATGGTAAATAATATTTTATTTATTTTTTTGTAGCTTTGGAGTCTGTCCTAGAACTCACTTTGTAGACCTGGGTGGTCTCGAAGTCACAGAAATTCCCCTGCCTCTGCTTCCCCAGTGCTGGAATTAAAGGCATGCACTACTAAGCCTGGCTAAAAGTTAAATTCTTAAAAGAAGAATTAAGCTAAATACTGGCTCCAACTTTTTTCCCATGTTCTATTCCTAGTAGTGTTTTCCAGCACTAAATTTGGCAAGAGGCATGAAAGAGTAAAATTACCCATTTTGTTATGAGCATAGAAACAGGGAAGACCCTATTCTGGTCTCATTGGAAGAAGACTGAAAAGTCTAGTCCTCTCTTTAAAGTAGGAATCCATCAGAGAAGAGATCCATCCATTGAAGCAGCTGTATGGAGTCAACAGACAGGATGATAAAGAAATTATAAGTTAACATGTTAAGGAACGTAAATGCTATACGCTAGATGAGGTGCACATTGTAGCATTAATTGAAATCAAACATGTAAGTTACTTCAATTGTCTTGCACTAGTATGGAAGGAAGCTTATGGGGGTATTGAGGAAGCTAAAGAGAAGTGAATGAATGGAAAGAGTTTAATGTGAAAATACACTTTGGTTTATATGACTGGGTATTTATTGAAACAACAGATTTCATTTCATGATGTTGGTAAACTGTTAAGTGAGGTGCCTTGAAAAATGAATGGGAGTTGAGAAGTTGACAAGGAAGCACATCATTGGAGATGAGGTTTAATGGATTTTTTTTTCTCTGTTTAAATAGAAGGAACCTAAGTATGGCTGAGATTAAGGTAACACTAAGAGAGGAAGAATTGGAGAACACAGGAATCAGAGGAAATGATTGATGATGGAGATACCTGATCTAGAGCTGGGAAAAAAATAAATTCTTAGGAGGAGAGAGACACTACCATTTCCAGAAGAGGAGGAAAAGGAGAGGGGATGAAGTGAGATACTGAACTTCTGAGACTGATCAAGGGTGCTGATCACCCATCTAGACTTAAGGGATCATATCCAAAAGCCTACTTCATAGTGTTATTTTGCTTTCTTTTGACTAAACTAATGTAGATAAATTGCTTCCAGATAAAGATATTTGACCGAAGAATCACAAAAGCTTATTGGAGTTAAGTGATAGATGTCCTACATCTCTGGAAAACAAAATCTGTGAGAAATAGAGCTCTTCCAAACATGTCTTTGACTGTGCTGAGTACAATGGCTTGGCTTGGCTTGCCTTGGAGGAGATGCTGGCAAGGCATGTGACTCAGTTCACAGGAAGCCACTGAAGGATGTGCCCCATTCTAAAATTCATGGTTTAAGTATTGCAGACTGTAGCTTAGACTCAATTCACTTTCTTAGGTGATTTCCCACTGATCTTTTTATAAAAATCCTGGAAGATTGGGAATGTTTAAAAAAAAGTTTTGTGCAGTGATTTGATAGTTAAGTTTCTCTTTCTGTTCAGAGCCCTGAATACTTATAATCTTATACTTTTTTCAGCTATTTAAAAAAAATTACAAATAACTTTTGCAAAAAGGTAAACAATGTTTTAATATTTTTACCCGGAATTCTTATTCTTCCTCATTTCATTATTTTTCGGTAGGTAAATAACTGCATCATTAAATTGTGAATGCAAGCCCCTGTTGAAATGTGAAGAAAAGCACTCCCCTAAACCACAACTTGATTAAAAGGCATTGGCATTACCATTACTTTACAGGGAACACAAAGGCCTGCTATGAGTGAAACATGCAACTCTAAAATGATAGAGGTTATTCTGACCTTAAGTTACTGGCAGCTGATGGGTATCTTTTTAATCATTAACAACTACCTGTTACTGTCAGGATAGAACAGAGAAGTCAGGTATCAAGAAGCTCTGATGTAGAAACTACATCAGCTCTGGGTATATACGGAAGGAAATTAATACCATTTTCCCTTACGCATTCTCCAAAACATTTGGTTCTTCATAAATACTTTAGCCATCTTTCTCAATCAGTGGAAAACTGCTATGTATGAGTGTGAATTCTTACGGTTGTAATTGGACATTTGATATTAAAATGTCTTGTAATTAAATGTTCTCTTTGCAATATTATCCATAAAATGCTTTTTATTAGAAAATTTAATGTTTAAGCTAAAATGAATGTACATACTTTTTAATGTTGATGAATTTTTATTACATAATAATTATAGCTGCTTTAAATGATTCTGAAATATGTAAAAACAAAAATAGTTATCTGAAACCCCATTACCTTCATGTTAATAAACTGAATTTTTAATACAATAGACCTCTATTGAGTATTTGCATGATAAGTTTTATGGATAAAGTGATGTGTAAAACTTTCATGTTCTCTGCTGTCTTGAAATGGCACTGCCAAATACCATGGATATCAGTAAAGAAACATTCCTTAAGGGATGATCCCATTTCAATGAAGTCTTTGCAGCTTCATATCCAATAGTCTTGGAATAAACTTTTAGAAAGGAACTAGGTTACTTTGTAGTAAGGGAATTCCATTAGCCAATGCAACTATCTATACTCTTTGTAAGAAACTTTTTAGTACCTGTGGAAGGTGACTCTGTCCCAAAGGGAGGTCTAAGCAATACCCTATAGTACAACATATGTCAAAATAGGCATACCATATCTCAAAGCAACTATAAACTAACATGCAAGTTAAATAGTCTTTATTATGAATAGTGCCGCTCTTAATAGTCATATCCATAAAATTTAGCATCACTTTCCTTTGTTAAATCCCCTGAAATAGAACAGCTGAAGTTTAGGAACATGCTGGTAATTGTGTCAGGAGGTAGATGGAGCCCCAGAATAAGACAGAGATTAGAATGAAGGAGCCCTAGGCTGTGACTGGAGTCAGCAGACAGAAACATTTTATGGTTGGAGACTGATTATGAAAAATACGGGATATAATTTGTTTGACTCTACGCTTCAGCCCACAGACATCCAAAGGCTCACTTTCTCATTTTCTCTGTCACATCCCCTACACCATCAAGGAAAGGAGTGATTGAGCTGAGAACTAAATGTGAAATCTTTCAGTTTAGCAGGCCTTTTCCTCATTGGTCTGTAACTCTTACAGTTGGCATACAAACAAGTCAATTGGAGCCTGTTGAAACCTATAATAACCCCAGACATATTTTATTTCTGGGAATGAGACTATTAAGTTATTAGATAGCAATGATTCTATCACATTTACCTTACATCTTCTCAACCTCAAAAGACTATGCTTAATGAACAGTAGAACCCTTTCCTGTTTAACCCCAAACTTTACCATCAACAAATGTTAAATATGTTTTTAAAATACACATGTCTCAAATAATGCTACTGCAACCCTGGGCATATTATAGTCATGGAAATAAAGATTAATTGATAGTAATCACTTATTTTTGTGAAACATCAATATTCTTAATCCAAGTATGGTGTTTTCTTTTTGCATATAATTATAGGAGATAAGTGATCAAGACATGACCTGGTATATTTCAAAGTTATTTTTCCTGATTTCCAAAAGTGCCATTATTGATTCTATTTTTATCATGGTTAGAATATTACTAACATTTGTCATCTCTGTCTTTTAGCACTCAGCTCATGTGGAACTATTAAAAGTTGCCCTTATAGATTGGGCCATAAATAAAACAGGGTTGCAATACATAGTACAACACATTCTTTCAGAAGGTTGGACAAATGCAATGTCTGTGCTATAATGTTGGTGTGACTAGGCTGGCTGGGTAGCCATCAGTAAAGATAATGTGAAGATACTTTATGGATGAATTATGTATCAATTGTTTTCCTGAAGAAGACAATATAGTACAGATGAACTTTATTTATGACTGGATTTCTTTAAAAGGGTTTAAAAGGTTGATGTTTTACTGTATGCTCTAGGTTCTCAAATCAATATTTACTTTGTCCTACACTAATGCAATCTCATCCTTTTGTTAAAATAAACAGTAAAAAGTGACCCTTTACTGTGCTTTCAAGTGTTCTTTCCTAACGGGAGATCTTGATGAATTAATACAGTAAGATTCATTTTGCCAATATTGTTTTAGAGCCCTTGATGAATACATTACTTAGGTATTGCCGTGGTCCTTCTATATTTATTTCTCAGCTACTTGGTACTTCCAAGGGTCCTTATCCATCATGTAATTACTCTGGAATTAGTGTCTGCAGTCTTTGTGACTCAATATTTCTCTTAACCAAAGTATAAGATTTATTAATAAGTTCTAAATGTCAGCTTCTCTTTGATCTGCGGATGCATGACCACACCCTCATCCCTTTCTTATGAATGGAGGAGATATTTTTGTCCACTTGAACATTTGTTGCTGGCATTCCTTGTAAAGCCTAGATGACAGATTGCCATGCTCGGAGTTTTCTTTTGGATCACATTAATTTAGCTTGCTCAGAAGCAAACATGACTGGCTACCTCCCCTTCCTTTGACCTGTGCCCTGTTCAATGTGAGAAAATTGCCTCAAATGGCTTTTTTGATTTAGACTCAGAATAGTTATTGGGTGTGGCAAGCAAGATTAGAATTGATCACATGAATTCATATTAGTTTCATCTTCTTGGAAATTATCTTAAATCATTCTTGTTTAACAATTTGACTCCAGGAAAGTATAGGTATAATCCATAAGAACTCATTTACCAATGAAGTCTCTAATTGCTTCTTGTGTTTTACGTTTTGATGGCTCACAAAGAAAAGGGGTCTGAGTCTTGTAGTTTTTTTGACTCAGAGAACAGGCTGGAGATTTAAATGTTTCAAATATAAATATAGAAATTTCTAAATGCCACAGTATGGATTGTGCAGGCAACCTTTGGCTTAGGAGGTCAATATTTATTACGAAATATTCTGAAATTCTAAGAATGTGCATTTCCTTGAATAGTGACATTAAAAATGTTAATGTGAAAAAATAAATTGAAAACCACCTTCAGTAACTATCACAGTATTTTATTTCAATTTTAAAATTCTCATTTTTTATATAGAAGATGGCTTTAATTGGGGACTTGCTTATAGGTCTAGAGTGTTGCTGTTAAAATATTCATATGAAATGTTAATGAATTAAAAGGTAATGCTGGCAGAGATTAGACAACTACCAATTTTTACAATGAAAAAGGAATAAGTTGCTGAAACATGAAATAACTTAAAATATTAATCAAACACTAGTATTAGGTTACTGAAAGTATACAAGAAAACCAATTTACATCCACAATAAAATGGTTTAAATCTATTTTTTTAAATGCCATTTAAAATCATTTTATAGTTTTTTATAATTTTATAATTTTTAAATTTAGACATTTTAGACTTTAGCAAGAATAAATGTATAAATGGTTAATAACATAAACAAAGAAGAAAATAGATTAAAAAAATCAGTGAGGAGAAGGCTAGGTAATTCTTCAATCAAGTAAATAAATATATCTTACTAAAAAATTGAAATCAGAGGTCTATTGTAGTTATAACAAAAATAAGAAAAGCAGAAGAAAGTCTGGAGATATGCCCCAGGTTTTAAGAGCATTCACTGCTGTTGCAGGGGACCTGAGTTCAGTTCCCAGGCTCCACATTGTGTCTCACATGCATTCCAAGTTCCAGAAAATCCAACATCCTCCTTTGGCCTTCGAATACACTAGATTCTATCTATCTATCTATATATATGTATATGTATATATACATATTATATGTGTGTGTGATTGAGTAGACATCCAATCATACACATAAAATAAAATAAATATTTAAAATAGTAGAAAAAGTAAAGCAAGAGAGAAAACTAAGCAACAATATTTACTTCAGTGTTTTGCTTAGATGTCAAACTTAAGACAATCAGAGATTTAGATATATTTCAGTAGTTGACAAGGCTTCTCAAACATCAGATCACATTATCTACTTTTCGAAATTTAGAAGAGCATATAATTGTAAAATTTACTTTTCCTTAGACCTATCTTTTTTTTTTTTTTTTTTAAGACATAAACATTAGATTCCCCTGGAACTATAGTTACAGAAGGCTGTGAACTACTGTGTGGAAGGGGTACTGCAGCCAATGCTTTCACTGCTGAGTCATCACTCTAGGCCCAGATCTTTTTAAAAGTTTAGTTACAATCAATGTAAGTTCTCACTTAGTTACCTAAGTAAACATGAAGAATGTTAGTTTTAAAGTATTTTTCTGATTATTACTTAATTTTCTATCATAATCATACAAAGTGATAAACGTTAAACCAAATATTCTCAAAATTTTCCCAAACCTTGCCTTCAAAAGACAGAAAAATTAATGCATCTTGACTGAACTCAGTGTTGGTTATAAAGAAAAAAAGTCAGAAATAATGTTTTGTTTTGTTTGAGACAAAGTCTTGCTGTGTATCTCCCAAGATAGCCCCCAACTCCCTGTTTGCTCAAACTGATCCTAAATTCAATCTCCATTCTGTTTCCTCCACCTGAGGCCAGATTTTAAGTATCTGCCATCATACCCAACCTGAAATGACAATTTTTACTGAAGTTGGTAGTGTTTTGGGAAAAATATAAAAATCAAGTAACTTAATATATACGTTATCTACACTAATTATAACTCAAATTGCATAAGGTAGATTATATGTTTGTACTGTTTTAATACTCTTGTGAAGTCGATGTAATTTTATCTTAATTTGAAAAATATTTTAAAAACTTACGGTTTTATGTTTTTTAGTCTCACCATTCAGTTTGGCTATCACCTGTGACAAAGTGATTACAAAAGGAAGCTCTTTGCCTGCTTGCTGTCTGAGGGTCTTTTGTGCTCAGTAATATCACAGTATTACACAACATTCATTGTAGAACACATTGCAGCTCACAGTTTGCTTTTTCAAATATGCCAGATTTGGTCCTTCAAGCTACCTTACTAGCAACTAGAACAGATATCATATTTTTATTTTTCACCTGAGGAAAGGCTTATTTGAGGCCTACTAGGGACTTGCTTTGAAGTTCTGTGTTTTTTGTAATGGAAAGAGCTGGATAGGGAAAGAAAAGGCACCAATGGAAGCTGATTCAGCCACAGAAAGACTCATTAGGCACATTATTACTGTCAGGAGTGAAAAGGTTAAGGAAATACTCATAAAAGTATTTATAAATATTATTAAAATTAATCTAATGGGACATTGACCATGTCAATCCCACAGGCACATGTTCTCTTTAACTTCCTGTCACATCCATTTTAGAGTCAATAATTCTTGCTTTTAATGCACATCATTTAGTTTTGGGAGGAATGAAAGAATATATACAACAAAAATTTCCTGAGGGGGAAAAGACACCATATAAATATTGGTATTAATGTCATCATTAACATTTATAATTCTGTCACCTCTCTAGCTCACAGATGCATTGTGGACATCTGAATGAGGTAATGTCTGTGAAGCCTCTGAGTTCTCTGAATGAGAATTAAGACATAAATATAAGATGTTTTTATCAATAAAGTGTTAGGTGAATCTGGTCTAGACAGAAAATAAGAATAACAAAATTTGAGCAGTGAACTGGAAGTAGATAACACTATAAATATTAAGAGTTACTGGATACCATTGGTTTAGGTTTTATAGTATGAATGTTTGTCTTTATAAAATTATTTATAGGCCTTTATTACAAATGTAAATGAAAGTTTTTGAATAATGCACCCAAGACATGTTTATATACCACCATTTCATCTTTAAAAACAAGACTTCACTGTTATGATATATGCATGTTATAATAGAATGCCAATTCCTCTAAAACATTATCAAATGTAATTCCATTGTATCCCTTCCTTTTTTTCTTGATGGCATTTGTATACAACCTATAGGAAGAGCCAACTGGGTCATTAAGTTTGCAAATAGAGAAAACAGAGGTTTTATAAGATTATTGTAAAATACAATTCCAAAATGCACATAGTAGTTGTAATCTCATTGCTCAATAAAGTTTGCAACATTCCAGTGAAGATGGTCCTTGAGGAATCCTGTCTATCAGATCTCACTAGTTCATTAGTATTGTTAATAAAATGATTTCTAGGACACAAGGAATCATGAGAGCTTCATCTTCATATTTACTTTTGTGATGTTATAATTCTATTCCAATTGACAATAGATTTCTAGTCTCAAGAAATTAATTGACTTGTTCCTTGAAAAAAGAAAGATAAAAAAATACTTAAACTGTTGGCATTTCATCAAAATTTTCAAGATCCTTTTTCTTTTGGCTATACTCTTACTGTATGAACGTATAACTTTAGATATAGATATTTGAAAATTAACTGTAGATCGGTCACAGTGTAGCCAATGTGCCACACAGGCTTTTACTGTTGCTGTTCGTACAATGTCCCAATGCATTAAAATGATAGCATTGAAGGGTTATTTTAAAGTATTAACTTCAGAATCAAACTGAGGTTGGGCATTGAGACAGATTTGCAGGTAGCACCTCTGATAGATACATATGCAATAGAGGATATTATATTTGATTTAGTCGTTTGGATAACTAGGAAAGTTTTGTGTTAGGAAGTGACTAAATTATCCAAGAGATGACAACTCCCATTAAGATACAACTTATTATCAGTGGTTATCTCAAGGTCTTAAGATCCAGTAAACACTGGAAATAATAAACCAAAGAGACTCCTGTGTTGAATCTCCCTCTCTCTTTCTCTGTATGCTTAGCTCTACCTTGATTTCTTAACAATATAAATACATAGAGACTAAACCAACAGGTCACTCATTATCTGAAAGAAGACTTCAGAACCACATGGTGATTATTTTTAAATGCATAATCCCAAGAAGTTGCCTGAATAATTTTCTTGGCATTGATTTGATTAGTATTTTTCTGTCACTATCATCCTGCTCATACATTGAGTCTGAATTTACCCCCACCCTACTCTCCCTTTCCTCACTGGAGGAATAATTGCCATTCTTTTCAAAGTCTCCTAGGACCATCCTCTGGTCTGCAAAGTTGTAACAAGATGTGACATCCAGTCCTGGCTAATCAGTGTTCTGCCCAAACCCACAGTAGCAGTGAAGGAGGTGGCACTTACGATTGCCCGTGACACTGACCAGGTTTTTAAGGAATAAGAGTGAGGGAAAATAGCATAAAATACTTAAATTTTTATGGAAAAGGTATAACATGGTGAAAAAGCACCATCATAAATTTCCAAAAAGTGTATCTTAATGATACACTTAGAGTAAATCATTTGCCATGAGAGACAGGAGGTCTCTGGTGACCTGCATTGCAGCCACAAGAGACTCCTAGACTAGCTACTTTCAGCTAAATGTACTCTCATATTAATATTTTAAAATGCCATAATGCCTCTCTGAAAACCTCAGAGGACAGATACATCAATTTGCGAGGTCTTCACTCCAGGAAATAGAAACAGGGATAATCTGCCATTAAAAGAAATAGTTCATTATGTCTGCTTCTTGGGAGCGCATAAACTATGTCCCTCACATACTTAAGTTGCAAATCCTCACTTTAATGTGAAGGAAGACACCATGCCCTAGAGCTTTATTGTCCCACTGTTTATTAGTACAAAAAGGTTTGTTGTGGTATGAAATCTTAAGCTTGTTGCAGTAATCAATCAGCTTCAAAGAGTCTTTACCCCGAGCCAGATTCATTACAAATAAATCAATTAAACATAAAGTTTCTATTTTCAGAGAGGTTCACAATGCAGAATAGAAACAAATGCATCACAGTTAGAGAAAGGAATTTTCCTGGAGCGATGTCTCTTCACAAAGAGCCCTTCTGCCTTTATTGCGCTGTGGAACACATGCTATGGTTTGCTTTTTTATTTTAGTTAATTGCAGACATTCTTCTTCTTAGCATATATTTTTCATCGGGGGAAAAATCACATCCATGTGAAAAAGATAGGTGGTAAGCTAAAAATATTGCTGCAGGCAGGAAAAAGTAAACAATCGGGTTTCTGCCTTCTTGTCATTTCCAGCCTGAACCTCTGGTGAAGCATTGGGCCAATTTTCACTCTCAAAGCTGTATTGTATTTTTTTTTTCCTTCCAACCTTTGTGCTACCATTATTTAGAGTATAGGCAACTCAGTGGAAGAAGCAAAACAAATACCAAACCAGAAACAAAACCTGAAACAAAACAAAACAAAGCAAAACCCTGATTGTGAACAATGAAATATCTCCATGTCTCAGTGTAAATCCCTTCATAGTGAGACAGCTAAGAACTATGAATTCTGAACTGCAACGGCAAGCCTCCCTACTCATTTTGGAGGTATACTGAGAGAGAGAGAAGGAGGCTTGTAGGGATATATTCTAAGCATAATTATCAAATGAATTCCATAAAAGCACTCATCATCTCTTGCTTAATTTTCACATATTTTACCATAATGTGTTTTTAATAAAACTAGCTGTTTGTAGAAATTCCTAAGACATGAGAGCTTTTGGCTCTAAAAGAGGTCAAAACCAAATGATCTCTGATAGAAATCCACTCAAAGTCACATATTCGATGTATAATGGAGAGCAGATAAAGTACAGTGTGTGTGTGTGTGTGTGTGTGTGTGTGTGTGTGTGTGTGTCAGGGGAGGTGAATAAAGAGTAAGGTGAATTTTTTCTAAAATATTATATTTTATGTGAATTGGTGTTTTGCCTGCATGTATAACTGTGTAAGGGTGTCACATCTTGGAATTACAGACAGTTGTTAGCTGCCATGTGGATGCTGGGAATCAAACTCAGGTCCTCCAGAAGAACAGTCAGTGCTCTTAACCTCTGAGCCATCTCTCCAGCCTCCCCGCCCCCACATTTTTTTTTTTTTTGCATTTGTCAGTGTCCTCATTTTTTAAATAAAATGCTGGTAAGTCCTGCTTTTCCAGCAAGTAACTTGTCAGCCAGTACTGATAGCTGTTTGGATGTCATAGGATGAGACCATACACTTCTGGAACCATCTGAGACTAAGATATAAATGTTCTCATCAGTGTGGATTGTACATTGCCTTCTTGTGTGCCCTCTGCAGCCTGTGAGCAGGGCACCTATTTGGTAGGAAGAGGGGAGGGAGGGCAGGAGAGAGGGAGGAGAGGGCCTGAACTACCCTTTCCCAATGAGATGGTTCTGATTTATTTTTAAGAGAATTCTTTTACCTTCCATCTTTCATTGGGAATAAAAGATTGGTTCTGATGAGTTTTCAAACATGCTAGAAAAAGCATGACTATCTTCATTAGTCATGGTCTGGCTTATTCAACAATGCTTCAGATTTCACAGAGGAATCAATGTTTTAAAAATGTGCATTTAAAGTGTATACTGATACTGAGAAACATTGAGAAAAAGTCAGATCAACTAATATTTATGTTGTTCGAATATGAGGAAAATGAATTATGTGTTAACCCAGTCATATCACAGGAAGTTTGGTATTTACTTGTGAATAGCACTTATTTGTTCTGAAGATCAAGTCTCATCTCTGAAAGCAAATGCTATTTTCTTTGCATCTGTTATGGAAATATTTACTGTCAAATCATATACAGCACTTATTTGCCAAGAGCTGTTTGCTTTTAAGAATTGTCTTGGTATCTATCTCAGATAACATAGAGTTCAGATATATGTTGGCTTACTGATATCCTTAGATCTGTAACATGTTTTGAGGAGAAATATAAAAAGCATTAAAAGATGAGATATTTAGATAGGAATACACATCAGGAAACATAAGATGAAGCTTTAAGTTCTATAAAATAATTAGGGTTACTCTTCTCAGGAGTTGATTTAGAGCATGGCCATCAAAGAAACTTTCGCTACCCCTCCCACATCCTTATTGGAATTGCTGCATAGGATGAAGGAAGATCACTGTGTGTTCTCTTATAAAAGCCGGGGCTGTTTGAAGGGCTTTGTAACTGATAATTTTACTATTTTATAGAATATGTTGTTTGAAGTTTATGCTCTCAACCTTCATTATTAAGATCACTTAAGAAAGACGATTAGGCAAAAGTGAAGTCATACTGTAGGCCTTTTAGAAAATTACAGCATCTAAAATAAAATGTTTGTTCTTCTCAGAACATACATGTGTCAGCTACTTTAACTAGATTGGTAAAGGGGCAAGCTTGGAAAAATGGATCCAACCAAAAGTGTAGAGGTGGAGAAAATAAAAGCGTGTTCTTGATACTGCTGAGAAAAACAGGACCGTGTAAAGACTGTGGTGACTACAACTTTGACAGAGATGGAGAGGAATAAACTTGGTGTGATGTTGGCCTCATTAGCGCTGAAATTACCTTTCGACTATAAATAAACGAATAGGAGAAGTTTAAGTACAGATTCTAAAGTATGGAAGATTGCTCATGAGATACAGTCCTCTGTGTTCCAATCCATGAATAAATACTTACTTTTATGTTTGTTACAATACAAAAGCTTCGACTGAACATTTCAAAAATATTTTTGGGCCATCCTTCAAGAAGGTCAGAGGAAATAATGCTGAAATGTATTCTGATTAGATAGATTCGGAGGATAATTAGACCTATGACAATAATTAGTTTCTAGACATTCAATAGTGTTGATAATGTGAAAAAGAATTTCTTAGAAAAATCTATAGAATGGGAATTTATAACCCCTTATATTCACATATGGACTTAAAGAAAAGCAAGGGTTGATTGTGAGGCACACAGCTTAAGGAAGTACTCTAATTTGTTCTTACTCATTGGTTGTTAATTTAAAGAGGAACTCAGATGGCCCAGTCTGTACCCATAACTTACCTGTCACATATGAGAGCACAGCCATGCTGGTCAGTGACCAGAATGCTAACGGCAAGCTCTAATGGAAGACACACTGAGACCTTATGTTTGCTATTGGGTATATAAACAATTTTTGCTTTCTTAATTGATCATCTTAGACTTCTTCCTATTTTAGCAATAATTCTAAGCATGAGGGAGTAGCATGACCACAGAGAATGATATCCTCACCTAGAGGACAATTTGAGTAGCCTAGAAAACGAAAGACTCTCTGGCAGCTTTTCTCCCTGAAGGTTTTATAAGCTTGGCTCCCTCATTCTGCCTGGGCTAATTCTTGTATATATAAAATGTGTGATAATTCCATATGGCTAAGCACCCAGGAAAAGAAAAGCTCTACATCAAGCAGGAGAGTCTTCCTCAGCTGGGCTTGGCTCTATATGCCATTGATAGTGGTCAATTATTTTGAACCTTAGGACTTTCTTCTAATATTCATTACTACTCACTTCCTTTAAAATGATTTTTATTAGCACATGAAGAATTAGGCTTCACCAAGGAATTCTTTTTTTTTTCAAACAACATTTGCTTTCATGTCTTCTATTTCCCCTTCTTTTATCCAGAAGTCTCCTTACTTAGTGCTGTCCCACATCTTGTAGGCTTTCGGCTTTCATGTCACAGGGGACCTTGCTACCTCCCCAGTCTCCCTTTTCTTACTGTCTTTTGCTTCTTTCTGGTTTCTTACTTAGTTTCGTAGTGCACACCCACTCTCACATCCCTTATAGATCCTATTTTATAAACTTAATTGTTGGACAACGTTTTTTGTTGTTTGTAAAGTTTATTGAAAATTCAAAGAATAGAAAACCTTTCCATGAAAATATGTCAATTGTTGTCCACATTGTGGAAAACATTTAATACATTTTCTGCTTAGTTTGGCAGAGAGAATATTCTGCCCAGTTTGCCACAGTATTGTGATTCCTTGGTAGTTTATGTCACAGGAAGAAATGACTATTGTTATACCTTCACCCTGGAGACAATATTTAGAACATTTTTGGACTTACCTAGACTGGATGTTATGTCATCAGTGGAAAACTCCTCCTAGACAACAGATGAAATGAGTGTTTTAAATGCTTTGTACTAAACATAATTTGTTAATTATAGTATTAGAAACAAAACTTATTTGATTTCATCTCAATTAATTCTCAAAGCTCACAATTCCATATAAACATCAAGATTTGAGAGTTCCATCATTATGGTACAAAATTAATAAAAGACTCTAATGTTTATTTACATGATAAAGAAATCTACTCATATAAATGCTCATTGTTAAACATTCAAGATAATTAACTTGTTGGTCAAAGGTACTGTTCAGCTTTCTTTGGCTAGTGAATAGAGAAACAGGTTAATAGTTGCAGTGGGGAAATCCTTTGAATGTCTACCAGTGAAAGAAGAGAGAAAATAAAAATAGTACAAAAAAGAATTCTAAGAATAAAAAGAAATGGTTCTAAGATATATGGCTAGAGGGCAGTCATGGTGGCTATGCCCCAGCTTCCAACAAATATTGGAGGGTTAAACCTTCAAGAGGTAAATGGAACTAGTTCATCAGTGGAGGAGAACACATGGGGATTTTACTGTCCTACAAAGAGTGAGCAATATTTTTATCTATTTACAATTGAATAAAAGAGAATTGATTGGGGGTGAAAAGCATTGGAAATGTGTGTGTATGTGTGTGTGTGTGTGTGTGTGTGTGTGTGTGTGTGTGTATAGGCGCGTGTGTGAATGTGTGAATGTATGAATATGTGAAAAGACTGGCAGGAGACCAAGGAAGAGTTTGAGAGATTTGAAAATGCTACCATGGTCTCAGCTGTGGCTTGCAAACTCTCATTTTGTTCTTACTTTCAGGTGGCTCTGACCCACTTTGACATCTCCCAAATGGTCTCAACTTCATTGCAAGGACCACATTGGGGATATTACACATGACCCATTTGCTTCACCGAGAACATTCTTTACAGATTATAAACTAAATTTCCTTTGTTCCCTATTCTGAATCAAAATAATATGGTAAATATGTCAAATAAAGAAGGAAATATTAATTGTTTTATGTGTTTATCCCAAATCATTTGTCATTCTTTCCTAAGAATCTTTTTTTTTTTTTTTTTTTTTTGCCAAGACAGTAAAGACTATCTGAGAAGAGAAATACAGTGTTAGTTTTAGAAAAGA
Organism: Sigmodon hispidus; assembly: GCA_004025045.1. Taxonomy (NCBI): domain Eukaryota; kingdom Metazoa; phylum Chordata; class Mammalia; order Rodentia; family Cricetidae; genus Sigmodon; species Sigmodon hispidus. Next base: position 38,691 of record PVIH01002132.1, read on the forward strand.
TGAGCGTTTGTAAGGCAAGAAAAGCTGATAGTGGATTTGAATTTCCATTAATAATGTCATAAAACTGACTATAACTATTACTAAATATATTAATGTATATTTTTGTACAATATCTACACGACAGTACACATATTATAAATTTTATCTGTGCACTAGGCATAGTCTCTTTTTCTAAAAACCTAGATAGAAATATTGTGCTGAGCTGTATAAATATTTCTTTCTGATTGTACAAGGTATTAAAAATCAAATGGCACTTACAGAATGTTCTATTCTGAAAACTTTTCTATTACTTAGTAAAGGTCTTCTTAACTGCTTCCTTTGAAGTTAGCTTGTGATTTACTGAGACCATTTAGAGACAGGTCATATTTTCTAGACATACTGTAGGTATTTTAATGCCTTAATCAATTTTTGCCACTTTAGTTTCTCTGCTGGGGTAGATTAATCTTCTCCCAGCTTCCCAAGATTCAAAGAATAACACTTATCAAAATCATCTTTATAGGAAAAAAAAGTGAAGGTGTAATTAAAAAGAAAGAAGAAAAAGCTCACTATTACCAAGTCACAGATATTTTTAACTGATATGAAACAGGCTTCTGAATAAAGTCATAAATACATGTGTTCTTTAGTTCTAAGCACTATGTAAAAGTGAATATTGCTTCATTTCTAATTTCATCTAATTTGAATTTTTGTGTTTGTCCTGTTGATGTGCCATTCCAAAACTATAGAGCTCATAGGCCAACATGTCTCTGGTAGAACTGAGATTGGTATGATTGACAGAAGGAGACAGGAAAGCACAATGGATGCCTTCAGAGTGATCTACAACAACTAGTATTCATAACATTTGATTCATCAGGATCCTGCTTATCTTCATAATTTTTAATATTTTTTTTTTTTTTACCATGAATGAGATGCGCTCTCCTAGGCCTTATGTGGCTCTGTTGTCTATTTGTTCTCTCCTTTGGCCATTAGTCTCCACATAGAGGCCTGTGCTATCACACAAAGATGGGACTCCAGTGTTATGTCTGAGACAATGTCAAGTGAACCTCAACTGTCCCAGTTGTACACTGAGGAATAGAAGCTAGAAGATTCTGTGAGGTCCTTGTCAGGATTCATAATCTTGGTATGAAAGCCTTTGTCCAAAATAGGAACTTCAACTATTTTAAATGGGTCTGTCTCAGAGAGGAGACTGAACAGAATTATAAAAATGGAAACTTTCCACTTTTCAGTCTTTGATTTACCTTGTTATTTTAAAAGGGACATAGGCATGCTGCTTGGTGAAATTTATGTTTTCTTCACTTGTTTGTATATGACAAATTTTCTGTACCACTGAGATGTAAGAACTGACAACAGTACACTAAAGAGAGACACAAAGTCAGTTTTTGACAATCACAAAATTCTCACAGATGGAATCTGTTATGTGGGCAGTTGGCACTTCTTCCTGCTCTTGGTTAATTGAAGATACAGATCTAGAAATCTCTTGCTAGACTAAGTAGACATCTCATTCTATTCTTTGAATAAAAACTGTTAATGACACAATATGTGCACGTGTTTTCCTTGTCTGTCCAGCAATTTGCATAGACTCACTCCCTATTTGTCTGCTGATAGCCTCATCAATCGCATCCATGCCCTGCTGACCATGCTGCCTGATTGCGGTAATTCCATTTTAGTGGGGCTTTCAGGAGGCCTTGGCTTCTGCATTTAGCTAGAGCTGCACATTGGAGTGATGGCATCTTCCCGAGAGTGAGCCGCTGAGATCATATTATGCCTGCCTTGATTTCTTTGTAAAGGCTGTCTATAGAATTTCATATTGATCTTAAGCGGATGCTGTTTCATTTTTAACTCCTTTGTGAACTGGAAGTCCAGCTCTATTAGCATCTCCTCCCTGTCATTCGGCTGCCTTTGAGTATCAGATTTCTGACAGCCTTTGTTTCTTGTTTTATTGTAGCATTCAGACTGAACTTGTTGCCTTTCTTTTGTTGTTCTTGTTGACTCGATTTTAGAAATACCAGAGCAGTATATTTTGGCAAGGATGGTAAGACTGTGGAACAGTTGCAAATATTAGAATACAGAGATGAGGAAAGGACTGTCAAACCCAGGAAGATGTGAGAGAAAGAAAGGTATTCACACAGAGGCTGGATACGGCCTGTGCTGCCTTGCAGGTTAGATAGGATTTCTAAAAGAGCAAAAATTGGTCAAGTAATAGAACATAAGACCCTCTAGTCAACTGATCAGTGAGAAAAGACTGTTCCTGTAACATATTTACTGTATACCTTGGCTTCAGTGTCCTCCAATTGACTATTCTACAGACCCTTACCTGGATGTCATGTTGCGGAATGTGACAAAATAACACTGGCTTGTAAGCAAAACCACACTATACATTTTTTTTTTTAGTGCCTTTGACCATATAGAGATTCTTGTGTCCACAGTCCCCCCTCATCCTCACAGAAGTTTATAACACAGGCTTTATGACCCAGGAACAGATACCAAGAGAGCTCAAATTAGTCACTGGGACTGGAATTTCTGTTTCTTCGCCTTCAACTTCTTGTGCTTTAATGCTGTGTTAGTTTTGAGTAACTCGCACAAAAATACAATGCACATTCTCTGTATCACCCTCTGATTTACCATTCCTTATTTATTGCCTTGTCTTTGTATTTTCTGATTTGCCTCCAGCACAGTAGAGTTACTTTCATCACAAAAGGGAATGACAGAAGAAATCAAGGTCTCTGTGTTACGCATATTATTCTTAACTGCAAAGAAAATTTTCCCACTGGATTGCCCTATTGTATTTTAAATTTTATTTTAGCTCCATTTTCTCGTCTGTAAAGTGAAAGGGTTAGAGTATGTTCCTCTCATTCTATTGGAGTGTGATTAGGAGAATGGGAGGTGAGGAAGAAATCAGAGGAGCAAGTGAATATGATTAGTGTGGAATCATGACTACAGTGCATTATACATGTTTTAACACTGGATACAGTATTTACACCCCAAAGTGTTTCTTTATGAATTACCTTCACCCTTCAGTGGTCTACTTAGCCTTGCTGCAAACATAATCCTCACACAAATTTAAATCAATTTGTTTGTCTTCTAAGTAAGATATTTAAATTTCTCAAAATGTGTTTATGTCCAAGGGCAAAATGTTTAGTTTTATAGAATTCTGTTGATATAGGGTTTTATTTTAAAAATGACTATAAATCTCCACTACCATATTTACATTTTCCCCCTTAGTCATGACTTTCTAGCATGCCTAAGCATTAGCAATCATTTTTAATTTAGCAATTTCAACTTCTTTATTTAGTATCTGGCTGCTGTATCTGAAACTGAGCCATACATCTCTGCTGCCAAGAACAAATCAACTTTGGGGAGATTTATATTGGCCTTCAAAGTTGTTTACTTGTTTTTGTTTTTTTGAGAAAGGGTCTCACTGTGTTATCCTATTGCCCACATTGGCATCAATCTTATGATTCTCCTGTCTCAGTATAACTGGTACTGCAAATATATGTCATCATACATACCCAGCCAGCTATAATCAATGTTTGGATGTGCAACCCTCTGATCTGAATTCAGACCTACTCTTAGTGATCCATGAGGCCTCCAAAAAAAGCACAGATCAAGCTGACCTTAATCTATGATCTTTTTGCCTTCATATTTTCAGCATTTTCTATCAGTGTGTGCCATCACAACCACCCCTAATTAAAGAAAACATCTAATTTTAAATGAAATAAATATTTTATTAATTTTTTAAATAACATACAGGTAAAATTATTGGTCATATACTAATCTACTACACTAAAATTTTCTTTGCAGGTAGAGCTAGTAGTACAATTCAGAGACTATAGATTACAATGAGAATATCCTCCTGAGCGAGGTATCACAAACCCAAAAAGATAAGCAGGGGTTGTACTCACTCATTAGTGGACTTTAAACAAAAAGCAATGCACGACCAAGCTGAAAATCACAACCACTGAACAGCTTGGGATCTGAAACACCTTGGATAGGCACATTGGTGCCCATTCCCTCCAGAGGAACACCTGACCCAGTCTTGGTGATGGGGTGAGGAAAGTAGATCTGCCTGGAGTGGATCCTGAACTAAGCCACTTTGGGACGTTGGGACCTTCTGCCCTTGCTAGGGAGGAGATAAGGAGATAGGGAGAAGAGAGAGTGACTGGGAGGGGCAGGAGAGTGAAGGGAGTTGGAACAAGGGGACACATGGATAAAATATGACTTTACTCATAATAAAAATTCATAAAAAACAGAGAAGACCACAAAACGTAAATCTTCCCAATAAATAAATAAACAAACAAATAAATAAATAAGTTTAATCAATATTTTCTTTAAAAAGTAATGGGTAGGTACTGACTTTGGGTTACATGATTTGGACCTCTGTGCAGTCTTTTGTTATCCAGATATATTCACCATGCCATCAACAACATAACCACAACATAAAACCCAGGGAAGTACAGTTCCACAGTAAGACTTTTCCTTAAATACATATTAAGTTGATGTAGTACCTTTAGCATATTCCTTGTGATGAATCCAGCATTCATTCTTTTATATTTTGGTCAGTATTTTAAAATAAATAATACATACTGAAAGAAAAATTAAGACTTAATTTCTGTTGTTTCTAATATTATATTGCATAAAATGGGTCCTTGCCTCATATTTCATATCTTCTCTCTCTGCACCTGCCCCTCTACATTTATGCATGATTTTACCAGAAGATACTTACTGTGAAGGCGATCTGAAGTTTTCTTCTTCTTAACTCATATGCTGACTTTATTTCCAAGGATTTTTTTTTTTTGACATTTTTATTCCCTTAAGTTCAACTCTAAAGAAAGGAGTAAGTGTCAGATAGAAAACATATTCCCTTAACAACATTCATAGTCATAACTAGCATGGGTGCATAACCATGAATGACAATGTAACATACAAGTAGGTAAAACCCACCACCTGCCTATTGCATTACAAACAAACAGCACAGAAAAGCACTTTGTAGATCAGGCTCTGTAGGTGGGATGTGGAAATTTCCATCATTCTGCTCCAACTACACACAATCTTTGGTGCCATTTCTCTCTTCACATGGAAGCTTTCTTAATGCTGAGTGTACTGAGGTTTGATTTAACTCTCCAAGCTTATTCATTTTTGAAACCTAGGAGATATAAACTGAAATTTTTTTTTTTAAAAAAAAAAAACATATTTCAAGAGTCTTCTAAAAGTTGAAACCACAGAGCTTCACACAGCTTTGGTCCCTGTGATCCTATGGCCAAGTATTCTGGAAGGCTTACTCACATTGATTAATAGAATAATTGACTCTGTAGAAAGGTACATAACTGATATGGACAGAGAACAATTTATTTCTTTTCCATTCTTCAAGCTTATATCTCAGATTCATTTTCTATAAAACAAAACACACAACAACAAAATAACTTAATATATATATATATATATATATATATATATATATATATATATATATATAAAGAAAATCAGAGAGGTAGAGCTACTGGTACAAAGAACATATCTCCAGGCTGTCTCTGTTATGGAGCCTTAGAGTTGACTCAAGGAGGATCCAGCTGTGTGGGTGCATATGTTGATGTCATGGTTGGAGGTGTGTTCCTCCTGAGCCAAGCTTCAGATGCCTTCCCAATCAATTCCCACACTACTGTTGTTCAGTGAACCATTCTGAACAAAAAGATCAGGGCATTGTGAGTAGTGCAATCCAGAAGCACCAGAGCAGGGCCCAAGGAGATGTAACCAGGCAGAGCCACAGGAGAGTAAAACAGGCAGAGAAGCAGAATCCCTCTGTGTGAAGAGGACATGGTAAGAACAGACATTGATTGTGTTTTGTGCTGTAAATCAAGCTTAGAGAGTGAGATACAGGGTTATGGGTTTTAGTGGTAGAGGTCAGACTCCTGATCTTGAATGAAAGAAAGAAGATTAAAGAAAGTATAAATATTGAATAAAGAAATGAAAATATATATTTAATGCATGCTGCCTCAGAGAACCATTTTGTAGTAATGAAGTCTGATTTTATAGTATTTATCCCATGAAAACTATCTTCACTTACAATTTATCTAAAACCTTTTTTCTCTTTTTTGTATTTTTAATTAAAATTTTATTTTGATCTTGTCTTTCTCCTTCTCAACTCCTATCAGATCCTCCCCAGTTATCAAAGAATTGTCTTTTTTTTTTGCTTTAAAAAATGTTTTTTGAAATTATAATACAATTACATTTCTCTCTTCCCTTCCCCTACCTAAACTTTATTATATACACCCTCCTGCTCCCCTTTAGATTCATGGACTCTTTTTTTAAACTAATTTTCATTGCATGCATATATGTATATATATATATGCATTATTTCTAAATAAAACCTGTCAACTTGTGTTTCTGGTATGTGTGTTTTCAGGCTGACCATTTGACTCTGGACTTAAAAAACTACATCTACTACCTTGTTTATAGCACCTACAGTTACCTTGATAGGGCCATTTCTATGTGTTTATATGTATAAACATGGATACTCACATATGTGCAAACACACATAAATACCTACATGCAATTTATGATTTGATAACTGGAATTTACTAGAATATGTAAAAGTATCCTAAGAAAATTAAATAAAAAATGTTTTATATTGAATTGCAAATTACTTGCCTAGCCTGCTTAGAATCTGAGGATTTTTAAAAAATTATTTATTATGTATATAGTTTTCTGCCTGCATATATATGCCTACACACCAGAAGAGGGTGCCACATCTCACTACAGATGGTTGTGAGCCACCATGTGGGTGCTGGGAATTAAACTCAGGACCTCTGTGAGAATAGTCAGTCTTCTTAACCTCTGAACCATCTCTCCAGCCACTAGATTCTGAGTTTTATCACAAAAAAATAATTTAATTAAAATAAGCTAATGAAGTTTACATTTTAAAATAAGTAAAGCTGTTAGTGAGATAGCTCAATGGTAGAGTGTTTGCTTGCTGTGAAAGTGACCTTGGGTTTGATCCCCAGCATGCATGTGTATGTACATATGAACATGCACACACACACACACAAAGAGAGAGAACACCAAATTTACAAAAGAAAATATTTTATTTAGCAAAAATTTACCTTTTAGTAATTTAAAATCAATATAAATTGATCTTTAAAACAGTGAATCTAGATTTTGATGTCACTTTTTTTGGCAGGACTAATTTTCTTTAATGCTGCAACAAAACATGTCCTTTTATATGAGAAATATGGAAATAGATGTCACTCATTTAACTCAATAATTTAGAACTTTGCATTTTGTTGAAGATTTTCCTTGATGCTGATGGTCTGTTGCACGGTGAAAGGGTAACCTTGGTAGAAACCACGTGACCATAAAACATAATCTTATCATTCCTGTAGTAAATACAGAATAAAAACATCAGGGTAAATGAGCAAAGTGGTTTCATTTAACCATGGCTAATATGAAATCAATTTTAGTTAGATTTCATTGTACATGAGAAATAAAATATGCCCAGCACTAAATTCAAAGATGTTGTTTCTAAGTAGAAGATGAGATGTTTTCAATAATGTCATCTTTCTTCTAGAAGAGTCTTAGACAACTTGTCTAATGTAGTTCAGGCAAAGGCATGTAGCTTGAACAATCTTATTGCACATGAAAAGATGGTCAAATATAAACATCCCTTTTGTTTTAGGTACATCCATATTTTGCCCTTTATAAATTTGTGTTTAAAAATGTAAGTAAAAACTAATTTTAAAGAGTTATATAACAATTATCCTTGATGAGTATTTAACTCATTGATCTTAACTTTTACCTTTTCCTCTTGCAGCCAAGTTGTGAAATTCCTATTCACCTCACTGTATAAAACGGCAAATGGAAATACAAAGAAACCCATTCATTTCAATTATTGTTTCCTTTGGCTCACTCACATTTCTGTGTTATAGTGCTACACATATATTATATACTTAATGTACTTCATGACAGATTGACCAGTCAATCATTAACTCTCACTCTGATCTTGTAGGATGTTTACAAAATCATCTAAGCAAACAGAGTGAACACCTCCATTTCCCCACGTTCCTGTTGCTTTTGCTAGCCTTCCGGATTTGAGCTAACAAGGATAAGATAAGCAAACCTGCCTGAAGGTGAAAACATTCCTTTTCTTCCCGGGAGCACCTCTTCACTGTTTCTATGGCTCTCTGCCCAGAGAAGTGCAAATGGGGAGAGGATCCTCTTTATCAGTGACTTACTGAACACCTGTCCTTAGAGACCCAGCAATGTGCAGAGTAGCATCAGGTGGACAAGGTTAGGTTGGGATATGATTGACTTCTTTGCAGTATGAATGCGTGTGTAGACTTGGGCAGTCACCTCTTCACCTGCTCTGGACCTCAGTGTGATCATCTGTAAAGTGAAAGGGTTTGAAAGGTTAGTCTAAGGTTCCCACACACTCTCTTTCATTTCTTCTCCTTCTACTCACAGCATCTTTGTTTCTTGGGGGTATCAGGTGGAAGGTCATTCAGAGAAATAAATTTGGAAGAGTGGACATGCTCTGAAATACAGTTTGTTAAACTCACTTCAAAGAAGTACATGTTCTATTTTTCTCCTCAACTGCTTTTTTGTTTTAAGGTTTATATTTTTGAAATGACACTTTCTGAATAAATAGATGGCAGCAATAAAAGCAGCCATAAAAGCAACCCAGGAAGGTGGCAATAAAATATGAATCATGGTTTCCAGGATCAGCGGCATTGTCAGAGTGTACACATCACTGGGAATGGCACTAACAACTGCTGTGTTCTCTTGGGCTCAGAGCAGACCTGTTCTGAAGGAGGATGGAACAGACACCCAAGTAAAAGGGGAAAATGTCATAAAAGAAACTGGGTCTCAGGGACAGGCTGGCTCAAAAAGCTACCATTTGAAAGAGTTGTAGCTAGATGGAGGAGAGGTCCAGCACATAAAATAGGGGCCACTGAAGTGAGGCATGCAATTTCTGTCTTTGATTCTGCCCTTAACTTGATGTGTGATGCTGAAGAAGGTTATGTACCTTTATTTACTGACTTCCCCAAGGTGGACAGAGGGAAATAACACTGTTTGCTTTAGTTGTCTGTGTGTTTTTTTTATGACAAATACTTTTAAGGGCTTCAGTTTCTTCAGATGTACAAGCTAAAAAGAGTAAATGCGTTCAATTTTCACCTCAAATACTCATGAAATAAAATGAACAGTGTCATCGAGTAATTTGCTAAACTGTGTTTTGTGAGTACAAATAGGAATTTTCTACATCGCGTACAATTCAGTCTATCGAATTAGGATGAACACTAACTGGGGAGAATACAATACAGGAGCTGTAATTTAATAATCACACCAGACAGCAGCCTCCCACATAGCAAGAGATTATCAGAATTATTTACATTTGGGTTTAGTAAGTAGACAAGAAGTGGCATCGTTTTGGTTGCTGCTGGCATTCAAAATGGAAATGATCTTAACAGAGTGTATCAGCAATATGAATTAATGAAATTCATTAACTTTATAGTGAAAATAGAGATTGATATCAAACAAAGAATTTCTCTGACTTAGGTAAGAAGGTCTCTGGAGAAGAGAGCTATCTTATGAATGTACAGAGAAAGAAATTCCTGGTGTTTTGATGTATCTGTGTTGTACTATATCAAGTGGTGAGGTCATGTGACAATGGCAGTGAACAGGGGAAATCCGGATTCTGAATGGCCTATAGGATGCATGCATTCTTCCCATGGATCTCACAGTTTCCCTGGCTGATATTTTGTATGTGTAACATACAAACAGGTGGTTATAGAATATGCATTATAACCACAACGTATAGACAGCTTGCCTCATTGAGTTCACTTAAAATAGGGACTTGGTTCAAGCCAGCCTCTTCGGGATAATCAAATTGATAATTATCTTAGAAACTAGGCTTATGAATATATAGTGAGTGTAAATAGGAGCATGTTCCCAATCTTTTAGTAACACAACCTTCATTTATTCTTGAAGCCCATGTTTAAAAAATTCTTGGATTGAGCAAGAATTTAATATTGCTTTAGTTTAATTTTGCTGTTGATGTGGTTTTAGGATGAGAAAGTCACCATGTACTGGTGAATGAGTGAGTCCTCCTAACTAGATAGGTAAGGCCATCATTCTAGAATACCTGAGGAGAAACAGTGAGGGAATAGAGAAATTTGAATGAGGGAGGAATTTAAAGGGCCCAAGTGAGGATCCACTAGACAAAACATAACAGCTTAGGTAAGAGTGTTCCAGAAAGTAGAATGTTTGCAAAGAGGGAAACAGAGTAGATTTCCAGAATAAGCGAACTGTAGCAACCAGGATCTGGAAGAACTAGAACGATTTCACCTGAGACAGAGCTCTGGAAAAAATCACACCTGTTCATGTCTCTTTTGAAAGGGCTCTCAGAAAACTTAATCTACTACCTAGACTTATTTTTTAATTTTAATTAAATTATGACCATATTATCTCTCACTTTCCTAGCCCCTTTCATGTGCTCACCTTATTTTTTCTCAAATTCATGGCCTCTTTTGCTTAACTGTTATTATATTATTATTAAAGGAACAGTACATATGCATATGTGTATGCGTGTTTAAATGTACAAATATTCATGTATAACTTTCTCAGTCCATTTCTTGTTACTTGTATGATTCAGGACTAACAATTTGGCATTGGAAAAAAAAAAAAGCTTACTGCTGGAGAAAACTATTCCTTCCTCTTTTAGTATTTCTTAGTTCCCTGAACCTATAATTCTTTGTCTAGGGACTGGACTCTGCAAGATTCTTCCCATCCACATTATCTCATCTGTTCATGTTTTTAGAATGTATTGGCCTTCTAAGGGGCCTGGAGATAAAGCCCAGCCTCATCCAATGTGAACTGGTGATAACTAGTACCTTAAAACATGTACTCCTAAGCATTTTTGCCAACCTGGGGTCTGCCTGGGGCCTTGAAGAGGGTGGAGTCCAGACACAACATTCCTATGTCAACCAGACACCCCCACTGGAAGCCAAAGATACCAGCAAATCAAAACTCTTTCCTCTGGCTTGGGGGAGAGTCTAGAAAAAAAAGTATATAAGGTCTTCATCTCTATAATAAAATTGAACTTACTTGCTTCAACTTGTTCCCAGAGACTGAGTTGTTGCTTCTGCACCATCTTTGCTCTGTCCACCAAAGGAAAAAGCAGGACCCTGAACATAGAGGCAAACCCTAAACCCCAAATCCTGATCCCAAACCAGGTACGCCAACATGTGCTGTACTGCTTCACTTTCTGTTTAGGCAGCTATATTGGGTGTGGTATGCTGGGTTAAGTTTCCCTGCCATTTCTACTAGACACAATCGTACAGCAGCTTTTTTGGTTCTGTGTCCCCTACAATTCCTCTACCTTCTTCTGTGATAGTCTCTGAGCCTCAGGTGTAGAAGTGATGGTGTATGAACTGGCATTGGGATTTGTAAAATATCATTAGTGAATAAAAAGGAAGACTTGCTGAGTAGTATGCTTTAAAGCCACAGATGAATGGACTCCACTCAGAGCCCATGTATTCATGGGGTTGTTACACAGCCTTAAAGTTTAGAAGACATCACAAGAGTTTAATTATTAATGAAATCTATTTCACTGTTAGGTTAACTTTTTAAGAACTCTATCAGGGTATCATATGTAAATACGTCCTGTAAAAGATTACTACTTATTTTCCTACATTTTAACCAAGAAAGATGGAAAGTCTAAAGTGTTGGGGCATTTAACTTTTTAAAATCTTTGCACTTATAGAAAAGGACATATTCCTTAAGAAAAACATAATCTAACTCTTTTTCCTTCAGTGCATAGGAGTGCATAACAGAAAGCACAAGATGGGAATTAAGAGCTCTGAATTGCAGGTGTGTGCTTATGCATTAATTATCAATCTCCATTTGTTCATTTGTGACATATGAGCATTGGACAATCTCAACATATATACAAGACTCTTATTCAAGGCATTAAGGGCAGTGAAAGTTTTAAAAAAAGCAGTGTAACTTAATTAAATTTGGAATCACCATTTAATCCTCTGTTTCTGATTGGAGAGTTCAAAATTATATCAACAGGTTGAAGGTCTGTGAGGATACTGGATAATGGAAACAAATATCTAGCAGTAAGTAAGCTTTATGTCAACATTTCTTTACACACTGGAACAAATGAGAAAAGCTGAAACATTGCAAATCCTGGCTTTCCCCAGAGTCAACAAATCTCCCAATTGTTTTCATTGATAGCTCCATTTTATTAAGAGTGAGGCTAGAATAAAGTATATTGAGGTTACCTATCAATCCAAAAATCTTAGACATTACTCCTTACTTGGTGTGTCTAAGTATAACTAGCTCCTTTCTTCACCTTTTAGATTGAGAAATGATAAAGAAATGGCTAAAGTCCCAATTGTGTTCTGTGGTGCTCTGTATCCTAGTGCCCAGAAAGGAGCCAGGAATGAGCAAAGCTGCCATATATAACATATATGTAATATAAATAGTACATTATTTATTGTTACAGACACATATAATATATAACACACATACTGTATATCTATAACAATAAATATTAGTTATATGTTTTACATATAAATATTATTATATATAAATAAAATATATGTTTGCATATATGTAAACTTCTGCCTTTCAGTCCCTCTCAAATATATCTACTTTGTCATTAATTGTTACTATTATGTGTATGTATATACACATTTTTATATAAATACAACTTGCTAAGTCCATTTAGATGCTTGTAGGTATTTGATTTCAGAGTGATCATTGGTATCTGATTACAATTTAAGGTGTTCAAGTTAAGAACAACTCTCTAGCTCTCTGCTAAATGTTGAATTTAAAATATTTCTAATTAATAGCATTGTAATTGCTTCTGACAGGCAATGTTTTTTGTAATGTTATAACTATTGGGACCTGCTTTCGAATTTTTTTAGGGTACACTGTTCCACCCCCACCACTGTCCCCCTACTAGGGCTAATTAATGCTAATGAGACTCAGCATTGTTTGAAATGTCCAAGCTGATGTCTCTCTTCTAGATACAGGGATTTTTTTTTTTTTCAATCCTTGGCCTCACGTGAGTCTGTATGTTACAAGCGTTCTTTTCTAGAAAGTTCTTGCCCAGTGGCTCAGTGTGTAGGTTTATATTAATCTGGATGGAAAGGAACCCCTATGCTTACTCTGTCTGCACAGTTTCTCCTATAAATGCAGTACAAACCCTAGCTCATTCTTCACTCACAAAGATAACCAGGCTCTACCTGGGTCTCTCTTTTCTGACCTGAAGTCTAGAAAGTTTCTCTGGGCAGAAAACTTTGCATGAGTGGAGGTCATCTTTTCTATTCCATTTTTTTAATTGCCTTGTACAGAACATAGTTTGGTGGTATCTGTTTCTCAGAACATTAACTAGTGATTGGCTTTTTTTCTTTTTTTTCCTATTTTTTAAATATTATTATTATTATTATTAACAAACAAGTCACACTTTCTATCCCTGTATATCATTCAAGGTCCCTTCCCTCTCCCACCACATCAGGTCATTTTTTCTTCTCCACAATTCCCCATCCCCTCCCTGGGGAGGCAGCAGACAGTCCCATGGTCCCACTGACCCTATATTACTTGTTCAGTCTTCACTCCTGGCAGATCCAGTTTTGTCTCCCCTCCCTCAAAGTGAGTCAGGTGTTCCTTTAGGTGGAGTGGGATCCGAAGGGTCAGTCCAGGGTGTTTCTGATCCCAAGCTGTTCAGTGGTTGTGGTTTGCAGCTTGGGCATGCTTGGATTTTTTCTTGTTTGTTTGTTTAGAGACCACTAATGAGTGAGTACATCCTCTGCTTATCTTTCTGAGTTCGTGATACCTCGCTCAGGAGAATATTCTCCAAGGTGATTTGCTTTCTATTCAGTTTGTTACCTGTTTTTGTCAGGAGGCTAAATCCAACCCACTTTTCCCCCTTTATGTCCAGAAACTCAAATCTCCCAAAGCTAATGTTACCTCCTGTTTTATAAACACGGTGGTTTCAGCATGGCAGAGCACCACATCTCAGAAGGCAGCAACATGAATTTCTTGTTTGCTCCAGAGTAAAGAGAAAACTACAAACATGAGAAACTCAAAATTCTGCTTTCAGTTTCTTGAAGTATAATTTTTGGAACCAGTAGAAACATTATATATTGACCTAGATAATTGTGAACATATGTAAGCCCAGAGAGCATTTCTGAGGCAAAACATTATTTTTCCTGGAACCATGTAAGACATAGTAAAATATTCAGCGTCTGTCAATATTTATCTTGAAGTCAAACAGAAATTAAAATACACGATCAAGAATGTAAAACATGCTTCTGCTTTAAAAAAAGTAGTAAGGCGGGGCTGAAAAGATGGTTCAGTGGGTAAGAACACTTTCTTCTCTTTTTACTTTTCAGCAGAACCAGAATTCAGTTCCCATTACCTATAGTGGGAGGTTCGGGTTCCATGTAACTCCAGCTCCAGGGGATTCAGTGCACATTTCTGTTCTCCGGGCTCCAAGGCCACCTGCGCACATATAACATAGTAAGTCTCTCTCTCTCTCTCTCTCTCTCTCTCTCTCTCTCTCTCTCTCTCTCTCTCTCTCTCTCTCACACACACACACACACACACTAGAAATTTTAATTATTTATGATAGTTCTTTTTTATTTATAAAATAAAGTCTTTTTTCCATGTATCCCCTTGCTCTCCCTCCCTTCCCCCTCCCAATCCCACCCTGTCAGCCTTGAGCCTCCCTCCTCCCATCCCCCCATCCCCTCCTCAAAAAGGACAAGAAGAAGACCCAAGGTGGATCAGCTCAACATCCACTCCAGGAAAGTCCAGCTTTTCTCATCCTAATGTCAAAATTGTGTTAGGAGTTCCTCTGGAGAAAATGGGCTCCAAAATGCCAGTCCACGAACAGAAACACAGTCTGATCCCTCTCCGAGAGGCTCCACATACTGCCCATGTCAATGGACAGTTGCCTATCCTTGAAGGGTCTAGTTCCTTTTCTTGGTGGTTTCCCAGTGGCTATTCTTAATTCAGTGAGCTTGATAGTTCTTAATAAGCTAATGTGTGAAATCTTTGAAAGATTCGAGATACCCTTGTACTAATAATACAATTAAATAGGGACTTAAAAAATGACTGAAGCCCAGACTGTGTTTTATGGTGCTCTACATCTTAGTGCCCAGGAGGGTACCAAGCATGAGCAAAGCAACCAAACAGAGAGTGGGTCTGGTTCATTACCATGACCCTGTCAGGAATCATGTTGGAGTCCAGGGACCCTGCTACTGATGGCCCATTTCTATATAAGACACCTGCACTGCTACCCAGAATCATGATGACAACCAGGCCCAAGATGCTGCTGATGGCCATGTCTGAGTTTGTGGTTCACATGTGTAGCTAAGGTCTGTGCTAATGCCCATTGCCCATAATAACACAGGCCCATGAGAACCCTGTGTTGAAGAGTAGTGCTGAACTGGCCTGTTCCTCATTGGAAAACCCTGTCCCACCACTTAGTCCAACCCTTCATCATAGGTGTGGTGGGGAGAGCTGGCTCTGTCCCTCACCTGAGGGGAATGGTCATAGCAGTCTGAACTGATGAACTCAGCTACAGGCACAAATCCATGGTATTGATTTGGCACTCCTTAACGCCTACCCTATACATGACCTTTTGTAGTGCTTGAAGAGACTGGCCTTGTGGAACCATAGCCTCAGATTTCCATGAATAGGGACAACAGCAGATGATCTGAGAGGAGTCTCGGTGAAGGTCCAGCTTTGATGGTGTACCAGAAGCCAGAGGCCTTGAACCTGATCAACAACACACTATGCAAAGAACATTTGCAAGTAAAGCTGTTTGGTTCAATAAAAGAGGATACTGCAAGATACTACCCAATGCCACTAAGATAAATAAAGAGGAGGTGGAGATGTGGGAAAGGTGGGGGAATGAAGTGGTTTTATTTTTCTTGTAAATGGTTTTTGTTTTTTTTTCCAATTTTGTTTTTGTTTGCTCAGTTAATATTCTTACTTGTATTTTTAATTTTAATTTTTTAAAATTTTTTTTTCTTGTGTGTGTGTGTGTGTGGGGTGGCGCTGCAAGGGATAAGGGAAGGTGCAAAGGAACTAGGAAATGGGTGGGAGTGGAATGTTTGGTGTGAAATTCGCAAAGAATCAACCTCTGTAAAAAAGTACTACTCTTTGCTTCCTCATGTTGTGATTGCTGAGAAAGTGCATAATAGGCATAGTGTCTGACTTTTAGTATCAGAGGATGGTTGCAGATGTCTCTCACATGAGTAACAATTATAATTACTACCACCAAGAGAAACAACTTATATAATATGAATAAATATGAATATGATAAAAATTTGCCTTATTGATGCACCTTATTTACGTTGCCTCATTGATTCATTTCTGGAGTTCTATGAGCAGATGCAATTATTGTTTTATAGCTGTGAAAGTGGAGGCACGGGGGAAACACCTAACTTGAGCATGGTTACAGAATTGTTAGTGGTCAAGTAAGCCTACAAACATCCCATCTTGCTTCAGGACCTGAAATTTCACAACAGGCTTTCCTGTCTCTGTACACAGAAAACATAGTGGTGCTCACCCACACTGACAGTAAGAATGAGCCCTTTTAGAGTCAATGTATAAAATTAACAAGAAATGGATCCTGTGTAAATCTTCCTACAGAAGCTGTCTTCTAAAATGACAGTGCTTGGCGTTACTTTGACTGTATGACATATTTCTAAAATGAACAGAAATATCTGGAAGGGAAATACTAGCTGCTTGCAGAAGAATTGAAAGCTAAACTGGGCACTGAAAAAAAAAAAAAAAAGGTAGCTTTTCCACAGTTATAAGAAAGGCAGTCACAGGCACAGACCTCTCCTTTGGATACTTATACCTACAGATTATTTCATGCTCAAATATTTAAAATGGAGCTCTATGTTTCTAATATACTGGCCTATTACACTAGACAACTTCGTTCTTGCAGTTTGCTTTCACTTGAGTTTAGCCCTGAAGAGAGAAAACATCAGACAGACCACATAGGTATGTGCTGCAGTGGAAGTTATATTTTTAGATCTCTGATTTAATTACCCAAATACTTGAGAAACCTCCACAGTCTAAAATGATGAATTTAGTTAACTGACAAATGGATGCTACAGTGCACAGCAGCAATACAAAATTTTGACCTGTAAAAATAGGGTATCCTTAAAAGAGCAATGTGCATTCTTCTCTCTTGAGAACAAAGCAAATGGGTATGACTTTGTTATCACCATGCCTGTAACGGTTACTATGTTGAGATATTATTTAAGAACTGTGTATTTTCCAGATTATTGAACTCTTGAAGCCTTTTTTGATCCTAGCACTGGTCTCATTCGGCAGGAAAATAATGAGGTTGGTTGAAGCTTTACTATTTCTCTGAAAGAAAAAGAGCTGTTGGTAGACATAAATATATTTTTTTGAAAATAATGAACATTTTCTAATTCTCTGCTATGCCATGCTGATCATTGTATCCTTCTGTTAACAAAAAATTTTATACATACAAACATCCTTTTATGATCCAGACAATATGGAATCCAAGCCCAGATGTCAACAATTATTCATTTTTATTTGTTTTACAATCTTAAATCTTTGTCATTGGCTCATATGGTTTACATTTGTTCAACAAAACCATATTTACAAATAGAAAAAATTAGTATTCATATGTTTAGCTGTCCAAATATTGCTACAGTCAGTTGTCATTTTAGACATTGGCATCTTCTGCAGTTGGTATAGAAATTCCACTCAGTACTGGAAGCTTGGGTAGTTGATCTAGTTCACTTAGTAGGCTCTAATGAATCATGAGCAGGTTTAATTTTTTTAAAAAACAATGTTTTTTTCTGTTCTCTTTCTGGATATTGTATATTTTGGTCATGATTTAAAATTTGTTAATTTTGGGTATATCCTTACTTTTAGTTCCAGCTTTTCAGTGGCTTTTGAAACCCAAAAGGAGATTCAGTATTTTTACCTTTGCTCTTTCCTGTCTTGGAAGACATGGTTTTTAGTCTATGGCAACAGATGTGGTCTCTCCTAGTCCTCATTCTCTTGTTTTCCTTTACTGAGATCATTAGCCAAGTCTTACTTATGAGGAAAAGGAACTTCAAAGAAAATATTTGTGCAGAAAAATAAAAGGGTTAAAGTTCCCAGACTCAAAGCAGAGTTTCCCAGAAATGAAGGAAGATATATGTTATAATTTCCAAATTGTACTTACGGATACCATTTTATCCTATTGATTGGAAACCGTATTCAGCAAAAGGGATCATGTGGGAGAGATAAGAGGGGATGAAAAATTGAAACAATGCATTGATGGAAGTTTCCTAACAGCAAAAAATGAGAAGGCTGTGCCATCCCAGGGGAAGTGGGGGTGGATCTGATGCCCAAAGCTCCAAGAGCTGTGATGGAATCAATGGAAGAGAATCTCGTAATTACTAAATTAGCCCTCTCCATTTCTGGATAATGCATGCTGCATTTTTGATCTTGATTTAAAATCCAATTAGTTCAGGCTCATCATTTCTGTTAGGTCTAGCTTCTTTCTGATGCTTTTGAGAACACTGAAGTAGCTTGCCATTTTCATGTTTGTTCTTTGGTGCCTTTGAAGACATGGCTTTTTGAGTCCACGGCAACAGGTGTATCCCTCCCACTCCTACATATTTTGCTGATTACATTCTTGGTTTATCTTCAGATTCTTTTCTGTCTTTGAAACCAGTGAGACACTACGTTGGTGCATACTTGGCTTTTCCAATAAATAATGACAATCCACCATGAAACACTGGCTTTGAAATCACTGTCTTTTCCTACTTAATGTTTCATGTTTTATTTCCTATAATGAATTCATCCTTTCAAAATTCTGTTCCTTTCCTTTACTGAAATCATTAGCAAAGTCATACTTCAAGAAAAGTAATCCAATTTCAAATAAGATAGTCAGAAGACTTAAAAATGCAAATCTGATCAGTTGTTTTCTGGTGAGAGTGTGTTTGGGGGTTGTACAGGCAATGTACTAAAATATCTTCAGTTGTTTATATATTAGTGTGCAAGTGATTGGAGAAAGTATGCAATACTTTTAGCGGGAAATGAAATGGTGTGATAATTTTATTAGAAATATATTCTTCTGTGCTTCAGAGAATACATTTGTATTTTTTTTCTACTATTGTCTTTTCACTGACTATATGTGTACTCTAAAATGGTGGTGGAGGTATAGTACAGATTGTAAAAATATGATCTTCAGACTTAAGCAGCTTGATTTACACTGTACGGTAGTTTTATACAGCAAGAAAGGAATTGGGCACCATTTCTCCATGGGCTTTACTGAAGAAAGCATGAAGCCTTGATTGAGAGCCACTTGCTAATTCACACCAGGGAACCATGCAGATTACTTAATTTTGAAAATTACAATGTAAACAAAGCCAATGCCATAAAGGAGTTCAAGGGCCCTACATCAAAATAGTGTTTTGTTCATTTACTTTGACAAGTGTGGTTCATATACTCAAGTGTTACTTAAGATTGTATTGCACTGAATTAGCATCAAGCATTTCATCAAAATAATGAAATCTTTGTGCTATAATAACTTACAAAGTTCATCATGTTTTTCTGATATTAGATAATTTAAATGATCTATACATATTTATGGGGCATTAATGTTCTCTCTCTTTCCCTCCCTCCATCCTATTTTCTCCTTTTATACACAGAGGATTACAAACAAATTAAATATTTTCTGCCTTTTCATAAACTCACAGATCATTAAAAAATGATTGTGTGGTTAATAACCCACAAATGCATGCATCTGTCTATGTGCTTATTTCAAAGGCAATTACTACATTAATAGTTGCATAGCAGATACTGTAACAGATTTTTAGACAAAATTAATACTTCAAAGAGTCTAAGCTTAAGCCTGGTATGGTGGCACAAACCTGTCATTACAGTACTCCAGAGGCAGAGGCAGGCTGATCTCTGAGCAGATGTCTGGCCAGCCTGAGAGATAGACTTTGTCTCAAAAAATATTTTAATAAGTACAAGCTTTTTATTTATTAGTCTAATATGATAGTCAAGTTTTAAAAGTTACAAATATTAATACTTGATCATAGAAAAAATCATTTATAATTTTAAAACTCCTGTTTTCATTTAATTTACTGTTTATAAAATTGGTTACTTTTGATTCTTGATTAGGGATCCACTTTGCTCTTAACTGTGTATACTTCTAGCAAAAAGCAAGAGCCATTGGTTATCATTCTTTACATTCTTAGCTAAACTTCATTCTAGTTACCAAAATACTCAAATAGCCTGTAAAAAAATTGAAAAAGCAGTATTGATAATATGGATAATGTATATATCCAAATAGAGAAACCAGAAATATATGTATTCTTACGGTGTTAATTAATTCTATTAATTCTATTAAATTATGCCATTAATTCTATTAAAAATCTGAGTTTAAGTTGGGTGTGATGGCACATAACTTTAATTTCAGGATATATGATCACACTTCAAATCACTAGACTGCATTATGTACTGGGAAAAAAAACCTGTCTCTAGTTGTGCTGTGCCTCAGTGCTAGCACACACCTCTAAATCAAGAGCTTTCTGCTTGAATATTATAAACAGAACTAAATGAAGTTACCCATAGGTTAAGAGGTGGAGCAAGCAACCAGTTGACAGGAAAAAACAGGCATACTGTATGAGGAAGTCAGGAGGACAGAAATTGAGACACATAGACAGTAGAAGAGAAGGAAATCAATTTGAGGAGTTAGATGGCATAGAAGAAAACTCTTTTTCTGAGATATTGGCAGAGAAGAAAGGTCAGCTGGGTGCTCTCTCTGGCATAGAAAAGCTAGCTTTACCCCAGCACATGGCTTCCAATTCTTTATTAGTAAAATGGAAGGATTGAGATTTTGTTATTCAACACTCAAGAAACAGAGGCACACAGATCTCTGAGCAGTACTCAAGCCAGCCTGAGAGAGATCCTGTCTCAGAAACAGCCACAACAATACAAATTTGAACTTTTTTGTTTATTAGTTTGGTGCACACTCCACAGCACCTGTGTGGGAACCAAGGACAACTTTCAGAAAGAGGTTGGTATATTTCATTCACCATGTGTCTCAGGCATTAGACTCAGGTGTCAGAGCTGCATGACAAGTGAGAATCCACCACTAAGCCATCTTGTTGTTCTATGGCATTTATTTTAATGAGAGCCATCTAAAATAAAGGTCAGTGTTCCCTCAATTTTGTTTTGAGAACAGACTTACTGTATATTTCCAAATTACTTGAAGGTTATCAAGTTTGAAAAATGCTTTATTCTTTCAAGCTTAATTAATATGATGACCAAATTAAAAGTGTATGTATTTAAGAGCTGGAGAGATAACTCAATGATTAAAAGCACTTATTAGCCTTCCAGAGGACCAGAGTTTGGTTCCCAGTACTCACATTGGGTAGCTCATAATTGCCTGTAACTCCAGCTGCAGGGGATCTGACTCCTTCTTCTGGTCTCTGTGAGGTCCCTCACCCCCAACCCCACATACATACAGAAATCACACAAGAGCACACACACATACATACAGAAGCACAGGCATGCATGTTTGCACATGCAACAAAATATATTTAAAGTGCACAAATGTATCTCATTTCACACGTATATATTGTGACAGGATTACCACAGTCACTTAGAAACATAGCCACTGCCTTACATGAGATGTATCTCCCATCATGTACAAACACTTGGTAACCATTGTTCTCTCTCTCTCTTTCTCTCTCTCTCTCCCTCTCTCTCTCTCTCCTTCCCTCCCTCCCTGCTTCCTTCTCTCCCTCCCTCCCTGCGTCCCTCTCTCCCTCCCTCCCTCCCCCCCCCTCTCTCTCCCTCTCCTTCTGCTTTAATGAGGTTGGTTTCAGTGGACTCCATATGAATAAGATTCTCCAACCCTTTTAATCTCTCTGCCTGGTTTATTTTACTTGGTATATGCTTTCAAGGTACATCCATATCAGAACAAACAAGATTTTCTTTCTTAATATTCAATACTATTTCATTCATGCATATATGTCATAGTGCTGTTTTAAAAATTTATTTTAAAATTTATATATGGCAATGCATGTACTTGTCAAAGTAAGTTGACCTTTCAGTTTATGTGTACCATACATGATAAGATCAGAATCTTTGTTTTATGCATCACCTCAAATATTGACATATTTTATTTGGAGGATACTTAAATTTTATTAAGCATTTGGATTTATCTCACTAAATTTTGGCAAGCAGAATTATCATTTCTATAAATGTTAGAAGTTAGATTTTATGCTTCCTTATATATTAGAAATAATGCATTGGTGAATATGGGGGTACAGATGTCCCCTAAGCACACTGACTTCTTCATCCATATATGAGATTATTGGATTGAATTATAGCTCTATTTTCAGCTTTTGGAGAATCTATGGAATGTTTCCCAGAATTTCCATTACCACCTTTAGAATACAAGAATTCTCTTTTTTTCTGCATCCTAACCATCATCTATATCTTTTGTGGGTTAGATACAGGAATTCTAACATATAAAGTGAGATTGTATTTGGCTTTGATTTGCACCAAAAGTGGAAAAATTTCAAGAAACATACAACCAGTGAAATTGAATCACAAAATGATAGCAAGAGACTGAATTAGCATAAAATATAAACAAAGTAATAAGACTGAACACAAAAGGACCCAGAATCCAAGGGCTGCTTTTCAGAGTTTGCATCACATCTAACGAAAACTTAGCAGAAAACCTTTTAAAATTCTTTAAAAACAACGGAGAGAGAAACTCTTCCAATCACATTTCAGAGTTATATATATACCCTAGTAATTAATATTGAATAATATTTTATTTGTGCATGATGAGACACTAAAATCAAAAGGAAGCCATGATCCAGTATTTCCGTGCATACCCTCCAATGAACCACAAGCAAACTGAATTCAACATTATATTAACGTGATCAAATGAAATTTCTCTTGGGATAAAATACTCATTTCATATGTACAAACCAGTAAATATGACACACCCTGTTGAGGAAAGAAGAAAAATTCATGTGATTACAACAGCAGATATAAAATGGCACTTGATAAAACTAAATATCCATTTATGATTTTAAAAAATGTGAACAAGCTAAGTATAGAAGAGGTATGCCTAAAACTAAAAAGACCGTATTTGACAAACTAGCAGCTTGGCATCGGCAGAATGGTGAGAGCTCATGTGTTTTCCTCTGAGATGAACTACAGACCTCTTATTCTTAACAATACTATTCAGCATAGCAATGGACATCCCAGCAAGAGCAATTAGGTATGGAAAATAGACAGGGGGTGTTTGAATAAGAAAACAAGAAGTAAAATAGTCTCTTTTTGTAGAGGGCAAGAACTTACATATAGAAAATCTGGAAGACTGGGAAAGCCGTTGCTGCCCTGAAATTGTTCATAACAATCTTTTATGGCCCTTTGTATCTCTGCAATATCAAATATATTGTCTCCTCTTCCAATTCTTACTTTAGTTATTTGAGTCTCATATAAATGACTCTAGCTAGAAGTTTGTAAATTTAATCCTTTTTGTTTTCATTCTTTGAAAATCTCATACATGCACACAATGTTTCTTGATAATATTTACCTTTCCTTTTCTCCTCATACTACCCACAGAAACACCATCATCTTTCACTCCTAATTGCCTAAATTTCCAATTTCCTCCTTTCTTATTTATTTGCTCTTTAATTATTTAAAGATGCGCATGTGCTTATACTAATATATGGGTGTCCATAGAGTCTGTAGAACCGACCTTGAATTTTTGGAAAGAAAATTATGTACTCCTACTGCTGGCCAACTCTGAGGGACCTATTTACTCTCTTTTTTTTTTTTTTTTTTTTTTGAACCTACTGAGTAAAATTAGTGCTGCTCACATGCATTGGATGTGGAAGAGTCCACTTGATCATGGATTAATCTATCAGTGGCTACACCCTCAAATAGTAGTGATTATCTTCACCCAGTATATCAAATGCTAGTAGCTCCTCATTTAAAGGTGGACTCTCATGATTTCTTCTTTTATTCATGTTAGATATTTGGCCGGCTTGATCATGCTGAAGTCTTGGAAGAGGAGGCAGAAAAATGTTAAGTGCTGGAGGATGAGGAGGAGTCTTGTGGAATGATGTCTTCTGGACACAATGTGGATATTGAATCCAGGAAATCAAAGCACTTGTGGTTACCATCAGACTTCCACCTTGAACATCGAGATGGTTCTGAAAATCTATACAAGTTTCTTGGTGACAAGAAATATGTTTTAAAGGCAATTTCCTTTTGTTTTATTAGACCTCAATAAAAAGAGGAAGGGTAGCAAAAGAAACAATTTTGTTTCTCTGGAAATTGTACTGTCTCTGGGTCAATATACATACAATTCAATATCAATATGTCTTCTGTGAAAGACAGATATATATATATATATATATATATATATATATATATTGTCAGTGTCCAAATCCATAGCACATCATAAAATCATAAAATGACATTTCTCCTCAGCTGCTGCTGCTCCTCCTTCTCTTCACCTTTCTACTTCTTATCTCTCCTTTTTCCTCTTTCTTCTCTTCTAGAAATTTCTTTACCAGATTTCTCCCTCTTGCTTTGTTTTGGAAACAAGTTCTTATTATGTAGCCCAGGCTTGTCTGCAATTTAGAATTCTTCTGCATCAATCTCCAGAGTGTTAGTTAGGATTACAGGTATGCATCATCCTTTCCAGAATTATGAGACTTTTACTTTTTAAGTAAAAGAAAAGATTATTCTATAGTCTCTTTTTTTTTTATTTTCCTGTGCTCTAGAGAAAAATCAAAGAATTGGAATTTGCCTAGAATTAGTTGCATGACCAGAGGATTTCAAATAATTTTATAAGGAGAAAATTATTTTATTTTAGCTTAGCAACATTTAAATAAAGTACCTTAGAAATAAAATAAATGTCTGCTCATAACACAGAAGAATCATATGACAGGTTTTTTTCCTAAGAAACCACAAACATGTGCATGATACATATGTGATTGAAGGTGAGTATCATATTCCCCTAGAATAACTTCTGCTTTTCTACTATTGAAACAATGGAATGTTTTTCATCATGATGGGTTTTTTCTCAAACATGCAAAAGATGTTTTAAATAATTTTATTCAATCAATTGCAAGACTATTAATTTTTACTTGTATTTGAAAAGGAATTAAACCCTAACTGAGCTATTTACTAAAACAAAAGAAAATAAATCGTTGACCCATCTCATTTTGCTTAAGTTGCTGAAGCAAAGCATTCCAGGCTGTGCAATTTGTGAACAATAGAAAGCTGTGTGCCGCAGTTTTAGAAGCTGAGTCTGTGAAGATCACAGTGCTGGCTGATTTGGTGTCTGCTGAAGGCTGCACTTTCTTTCTTTTCCTCACATGGAATAAAGATTGAAAGCTATGTTTTCATATGACAGGAGGGCAGGAGGACCCAAAAGGACCTGGATGATCTCTTCATTGTTGATTGTACCGGTACTAATTCCATTCACAAGGGAGAACATTCATGGTCTCATCTTTTCCCAAAAGGCTTCACCTCTAAATATTGTACTTGGTCACTTTCAATATTAGGGCCTGAATTATACATTTCAGAGGTAAATGTGACCAAGCAAATTTTGGTTATTGTCAGCAATGGAAATCACTCCTGGTATTATCTCTGATGCTCAAGAGGCATCTACTAAGCTAATGATGCTCTTTTAAAGTTCTACTCTTCGAAGTTGTGATTTTTAACAGAGTTCTGTCAACAAAGGTGTGGCAATCAACCAAGGACATGCTATGTTGTCCTTCACTGGTATCAACTATTTGGGGACATTGTGAACATGTGGATTGAGTTTATTGTAAATGATTTCTGACCCCCTTCAGAAATGACTCAGACGCTTATATTAATTTCATACTGTTTGGCCTATGTCTCAGGTATATTGCTAGCTAGCTCTTTCATCTTAATTTAGCCCTTTTCTATTAATCTACCTGCCATGTGGTCCGATGTCCCCTAGCTCACCTGGGTCCTACATACTTCTTCTTTGGCGGCTAGATGGAGACTGCCTGACTCCACCCTCCTTCTACCTGTCTCTCCTCTGATTCCTCCACCCACTTCTAAGGTGTTCCACATAAGCCAAAACAGCTCCTTTACTTACAGAATGAAATTCCCTGCATACAGAGAACAATTCCACCACATTGAGTTGTATCTCCAATGTAAGACAATAGAATTTATCTTGCATTTGTTTTTTTTTTTTTTTTCTTTTTCTTTTCTGGAACAGGGTCTTTTTATATAACCCAGACTGTCCTAGAACCTCAGAAAAAAAACTAAATAGCTCTATCTCTGTTAGTGTTAGGATCCCAGGCATATACCACGATGCCTGGCTCACTTCTTAACATACCTACAATTAATATGAACCTTCATCATTTTATTTTATACTATTTTCTCTTTTGAGTAGCTCATTTACTTACAATATAATTTAACGATTATTTTTTCCAGGAAATCACTCATATATCAAATAACAATTCAAGTATCTTTTGCTTGTAAATCATTTGACAGATCTACTATATATAGGTTATAAGGGTTGGACTAGAATATATTAGAAATCCTTTATGAAGATTCTATACTTACAGTGAAGTGAATCAGATGTCATTCATTACTGACCCAATTCAGCTCTAGAAAGTGCATAAATAGACACTTCTGGGTTATTTTAACCATAATAAATGCACAGAATATTGCTAGGTTCTCCCAGAGGGTCACACAGACAGGAAATGGCTCTGAAAAAGGAAAGTGTTCGTCTTTGGGGATTTGACTCCTGAATCTGTCAGAAAGTTTGATGTATTTCAGCTGACAGCAACACTTCATTTAGACTTTCAAAAAGAAGAATTCTTTCCATGGAATAAAATTCCATGATCTCTCTACATAGAGATGTATATATACACAAACACACAGCCAGACACATCCATATAACAGGAATCAAGGGCCTATGCAGTAAACCAGGGTTGTGTGTACAGCTTGCCATAGCCAAGTCTGTAGGAGTAGTTATAGGAAAATTTTATTTCTCACAACATTGCCATGGTATTTAAGCTTCATTCATGTGGCTGCACTAAAGATTCTCAAATTCAGTTTGTCATATGTCTTTTCTTGTTAGCATGGTAGATGTAAAGCATGTTTGAATAGGTAGCAAACCATGTATAACTGAAACAAGCAGCAATGTGGACACCGATAATTTTACCATGAAGAGGATGACGTATACAGTGTAGTTTTCAAATTAGATCCTTATTGGCAGCTCATCCCAAACTACAGAAAGTCACCTTGGATAGTTTTTGCTATTTTTTTTAAAGTCATTTAAATACTTCTCCCTCGGTACTGTAAATGAAGATTTAATGGGTGTGTCATTTGTTCCTTAGAAGTGTGGGAAAATATTTCAGTTTTGAAATTTTCTCAAACTCAGCGTTACCTCCAACCACTTACATCTTCCAGAATCTAAGCAAGGAAAAGAGGGCACTGTGTTAGCTTAATGAAGATTACCTTAAGGTCTCTTGTGAGCAAGCAACATTTAGAGCCAGACGGTGCTATCTATGATACTGTTCAGTGATAGAATAGAACCTATAGAATATTATAAAAAATCTAGTCTTTTCTCTTTCCAGATCCAATGCCTCATGTTCAAAACTACAGTCACAGGCATTTCTGAGTGTCGGTGAATTTGGACTCAAAGGGTTCGCTCCAGAGCTGCTCAAGAGTGGGGGAAACATTGAAGAAGAAGAGATGTTACAAGCAGGGAGAATGATGTCATCCTACTTCATATCTGTTGCACATCTCCAGTGAAGGGAATAAGGTCTAGGGTGACAAGGCTGCCATTTGGAGACTAGAGGCAAGTCTCCTTTAATGGCACATTTTAAAAGAGGTGTTCTTTCTCTCTTGTAGGGTAAATATTTTTCCCTATGGGATAAATATGGAGGTGATAGGTAACACAAATTAGAGACCCACACCTTTACATACTAATGATTACAAAACTATATATTATTATTGGTGGGTATTTCAGAAAAGCCCAATATTGTGACAGAAAAGTGTCCATTATCCAGAATAAAAACCTTGGGTGTACAAATTTCAGGCTCTGAGTGAATTTAGGAAGCACGTTATAATAAAGCAAGCCTGAGCTTTCTATTCAATCACCCTTCTCATTTCTTCTTTCTCTTTGGTGGCACCGGAAATGATATTGCTGTAGCCCCTCCTGATTTATTGTGACAGCGAACATGCAAGGACATGTGTAACAGTGCTATGCCAGTGAGAGTGAATTGTGTGTGTGTTCCTTGTCATTGCTTAGGATGGCACTGAGCTGGGATGCATCAGAGATCACAAGTGGGCAGAGGTGAAGGCTTTCTGGTTTTATCAGGAAAAAAAATCTAGGAGAAGTTCTGAAGGTCCCAATGTGAAATCAAGATCATTGTAAATTGGGTGATGGAGAATGAATACTAGTGTTTTCCAAATAGCTTTAGATAATTATAGTTAAGTGAATTAATTTGTATTTTCTAAGTGCTAAAATGGATCAAATGTGCTTATTAAACCTCACACGTCACAGGACACTTTTCAGAAACAGAGACTCACATATTTTTGCTGCCACTATAACCCAGTGTCTCACTTTGAATAAAATGAGCATCACTGTGTCTACTATTTGGGGAATACAGAAAAATGCAAGACCTGGTCCCTAGAGTATGTCTGTCCCATCTTTTCTCCTTCCCTCAAAGTTTTACTGAGGAACTATTATATTACTTACAGGGAAACAGGAAAGCAAGAAACAGATCAAGCCATAGACAACCAATGGTCTACAGAGATATGTCTCTATGTGGAAAACAGTGAGATGAAAACGACAGAATGTGACACAACATTGTTCAAAGCCCCAGCACGGGCTATGGGCAAGTGAAGGACAGAGCTCTTTACTCTGCTTGTCAGTGATATATACTCAAGTGACAGGACAGATATTACAAGAATATGGAGATTAGATGCCTCTTCCCACAACAAACTAAATACTATTCAATATTGCACATTGATAGAAACCCTTATCTTCTATATGGTATAGGAAGCAATGAAAAACTATGACATCCAAGCTCCCAGTCCAGATGAAGAGAGGGAGGAGAGATTATATGAGCAAAAGGGTCAAGATCATGATGAGAAAACCCACAGAGACAGCTGACTTGAGCTATTGGGAGCTCAGTGAATCTGGGTTGACAGCTGGAGAACATGAATAGGACTGAACTAGACGCTCTGAATGTGGATGACAGTTGTGTGACTTGGGCAATTTGTGAGGCCTCTGGCAGTGGGACTAAAACTTTTTCCTAATGCATAAACTGACTTTTTGGGGCTCATTCCCTACAGAGGGATAACGTGTTTAGCCCTGATACTGGGAGGAGGGGCTTGGTCCTGCCTCAACTTGATATGCCAGACTATGTTGACTCCTTTTGGGTGGGAGTCCTTACTCTCTCTGAGGAGTGGATGGGTATTGGGTGGGGGTAGCTGGGGGATGACTGGAAAGAGGGGAGGGAGGGGAAACAGTGGTTGGTATGTTAAAAAAACTTTTTAAATAAAAACTATGCTAATAAGGCAAAATTGAAATGTCTAAGTACTTGTTTGTCAGGGATGATGATGATGGTGGTGGTGGCAACAATGGTAATGATGTTACTTTTAGCAGGTCTTACTACTTTCTTTGCGGTCAAAAAACTTCGACAAGACAATAACATGCAGTATCCACATTTTGTAATTTCCATCTTTATGTGGCTTATTATTTTTTTACAATATTTCTTTTTTACAGACTTTCTCTGTCTTTTTTCTTTTCTCTCTCAAGCCTATGTATATTTTTAAATACACTCTAAAACACTTAGAAGAATTTTTTTAAAAAATCAATCTTTACTGTATATCTCTTATCTCCTCTTTTCTTTTTCTGTTTGTGACAACACCTTTAATCTGCCAAGGTGTGGCTAGAATGAAATCCTGGCTATGGCAGCTGACTCTACCCAGCTCTCTCTATTTCTTTTTCTTTTTTTTCTGATCACACCTTTAATTTGGCAAGGTGTGGCTAAGATTAAAGGCAGTTGACTCCACCCAGCTCCTAGTCTAATTTCATAGAGAGTTTAGCTTTTTAGCAGAGGTTGTCGCAGAAGTCACAATGAACATTTTAGGGTCCACATTGCCACCAAATACAACATCTCTCCCCACTGCTCATGAGCTCCACTTAAGTATTTGGCAGCAGGACCTCTTAAAAGATTCACAAAACTAAAACTGAGTCAGGAAGCATCTATTAAAAAAGCCTCACTCCAGCAAATAGAGCTAACCTAAGAAATGCTGCTACTACTAAGAAGCAGTCTTTAACTCAGTTTCCTTTTTGTCTATATAAACAGAAAGCTTAAATCCATTTATGCAGCTTGCCTCTTACACTGAGGCTCCTGTGAGGCTTCAGGAACTGTCTTTGTTTCAGATTAAGCTGCACACTGCAAGTCTAACATTTTGAAGCTGGAGCTCACATACCATGCCAGGGCATCACTGTACTGATGTGGGAATATCTTTCTATATGCTGTAAATATTGTTCTTTAAATAAAAGAACTGTTTTGGCCTATGGCTAACACCATAGCAATAGGCTGAAAATCAGAGCATAGATAGGAGAAGGAGGGTGGAGTCAGAGAGAGACATGATCCAGATGTTCAAGAAGAAACATATAAGGAAACACAGGTGAGTCACAGGCCACGTGGCAGGACAGATTAATGGGAATGGGTTAAATTAAGATGAAAGAGTTAGCTAGCAATATGCCTGAGCCATAGGCCAAGCAACATAAAATTAGTATTAGCATTTGTGTGAATCTTTAGGACTTTGCTGTTCCAGATAAGTGGTGGTGGGCAGATCCAGACTATGGGTTAAGTAGACAGGACAGAAACTTCTTTCTACATTTTACCATGGCCCACTAGAGAGACATAACTCAGCAACTGGTTTTGGCTCCATTTCTGTGCTCTAGAAACCCCTTTAAGCTTTCTCAGGCTTTATGTGGGATGTACGTGCTCCAGGTTGGATTACCAGTTGTATTAAATAGTTTCTGGCCTGACTAGCCCTAAAATTTGGACCAGCTGTCCCAAATAATCTGCCTTTAGCTGCTTAGTCCCAAATACTCATACAAAGTCATATATTAATTACATGCTTCTTGGCCTATGACTGAGGCATATTGCTAGCTAGCTCTTGATTCTCAACTAATTCCATTTCCATTAATCTGTCTTGCCACGTGGTCTGTGGTTTACCTGAATTTCTTTATATCTTCCCTCTTGGCAGCAGCCCACAGCATCTCTGTCTGACTCTACTCTTTTTCCCTTTTATCTATGCTTCGATTTCTTGCTTGCTTCTAAGATGCCTTGCCATAGGCCAGCACCCTTCCTTTATTATCCAATGATAATTCATAGTGTACAGAAAGAAATCCCACAGGGAAAACTTTCCCTTTTCTGTCTAATCACAAAGGATCAGGCATAGCAAGAGTATGGAGGAGGCTTGTTATGTCTTCCATAACCCAATCGTAAGATCTCATTGCTGAAGACACCACATACTTATGTCATCAATCATGGAGAAATTGAGCTGTTGCTCATCTGGAATCTTCATATCTACTGACCAGCATTCACAGTGCTGGGAGTCCTGGAAGAGAAAAGTAATTATCAGTTTCACTCAGCTACAAACCTTGTGAGTTACAACACTAACATGCCTGTAAAAATCAAACAGTGGAACAAATGTTATGTGAGTAATTGACCACTTTTGGTTGAATTTAAGGCCTGTGCCTTACTTAAAACCAATGAGGTGAATGAAGCCTAAAGAAAAATAAATAATAAGGTTAGATAGGACATGGCACCTAAAGGAAAACCTAGCATACTACAATTATTTTGCAAAATGAGCATAGCAATGGAATGACTTCTAATGGTATATTGCTATACCCATATATCAGTTCATCACTGAGTTCTTATGAGAGAATCTTCTTATAGTAGATGGGACTTAACACAAAGACATACACCTGGACAACATGCAGAGAATAGGAGGCTTTGGAGCACCAAACCCCAAATGATACATCTCTGTCACACTCCTCTTCTCGTGCCTCAGGGATCTGTGCAGAAAAGGAGAAGTTAAGATTAGAAGGTGGTAGACAACTTTAAAAAAAACAGTGATTGCCAGACACAACAGAGCTGATGCACACAGAACTCTCAGAGCACTCACAGCTTGCATAGGATGTGAACAAGTTCAAACCAGACAAAATACCAGCACAGGGAAGAGAAATTGGGCACAAAGTCACACACACCAGACGAAGAAGCTATTTGCAATTGACAGTTTTATTTTGTAGTGTTTGGTTTTGTTTGTCTATGTATACTTATGAGAGTTTAGTTTGATTTGATTTTACTTTTTAAAACAAAGAATATAAAATGAGGTAGGTAGGAAAATTGGATCTGGGTGGAGTTGGGTGAAGAGAAAGAGTATGACCAAATATGTTATATGAAAAATTTAAAAGTTAAATAATAAAGAAACAAAAAAAGAAAAACTTTCACATTTCCAGAATAGTCATTTATGAATCTGCCTTTTTTCCTTAGTTACAAATTATAAAAAAAGATGTCTTTTATTTTTTGAGATGGTAATATAATTATATAATTTCTTTATTCCATTTACTTCTTTCAAATCCTCCCATCCATCTCTCCTTGCTCTCTTTCAGATTTATGGCCTCTTTTTATTAATTGTTTTTATATGGATTTATGTACATACATATGCATTCCTAGATACATAAATACAACCTACTTAGCCTGAATGTTTCTTGTATATATATTTTTAGGACTGACTGTTTTGTATTGAATAACCAATTGATGAAGCTGCCTTTCAACAAAACTACCATCCAAACTCTCAAGGAGGAAGACCATCCTGGGCATAAGAATGCACACAAAACATAGGAGGATAAAAGACAATGTTTTACCACAAGACAAAAGTAAATTGATTGAATTAATTATTCCTCAAAAATTATGCACATTTACACTTCCAGTAATATCAACATCTTGAGTAAGAGATTCCACCAGTGAGAAATGCGTATTTGGTGGTTAATTCCCAAGGCCCGTTTCCTGCTTTCTGGGGAACTGAGATAACATTATAGGGAGCCATAATGCAAATCACTAGTCTAGACAAAAGCGTCTTCACACCTCGATTCCTGTGTCTCTACCACCTACAGTTATGCTTTCAACTGTTAAAGGACAAGACAAAAAATAAGTTCTATGTACTATGTTGTGGAGGGATTTGAGTACAATGGGCAGGTTGTTGGATGAAGGAGTGTAGACTAAATCTAGAGTGGCAGAGAACATATTATGTAAATTCAACAGGCCAGCTCTGGGAGAAAAAAAAAAAGCAACCCAACAACCAACGGCTGGTAGATTTAAAAACTGACTCAATTACCCAGCACTTGGATGTTCTTCAAATAAAAATCAGAGGTACGTATGAAAGAATACTGTATTGAAGGAATCCAATTTGGTGTTTAAAGAGATCTTTTAAAAAAAATCTGAGGCACAGATTACAGTTATAATTAGGGATAATGCTTCACTTCATTTTTAAATGAGTCATCAGAAAGACAGTGGGAAAAATATGCCACCTGCACCTGCTGGGTTGTCTCATCAGTGTAGGAATTGGGACTTCAAAGGAAACGGCAGGAGTCTTCCAACATGTAGGTTTGGTTTCACTCAGTTATTGTTTAAAATGCTTATACAACACACAAATAATTAATATTTGTTCATTCCCCTGATACATCAACCATCACACAGTGTCGAATTCAAAACTGCTAAAACAATTGATGCATATTTCATTCAGTGTAAGAAATGGTGTATATTTTCTTTTGCTGTGAGTAGCTATATTTATCATTCTGTGGCATGTCATTTTCTTTGGATTGTTTTGTTCTGTTGATTGAAATGACTAGGAACACACGGGTCTGAAAGGACACATGCAAGGAGTGTCTGGAATATCACTTATTGACACGAACAGCTTTGATCATCTGCTGACTTGCAGTTTTTCTTTAGTCAAAGCATCTTCACATCCTGTGTCAATCAGAGCAACACACTTCCGTTACTCACAAATGTGTTCTTATCACAGATGTAGTACAATAACCACAGAACTAATATCACGCTGCTATTCCTTTATGTGACCTCTTCTGTAGGCTTTGACACTAGGTTTGGATGAAAGTGTCCTCTCTCCTGTTAGGTCTGACATTCATAACATGACATGTCTGTTCCCTTAGGCTTGGAAGAGCAGAATCCATCTGTGGGAAAGACAGAGGACAGCTTAGCAGTGTGGGTGTGTAGTACGACTTTCTGTTTCTCCTAGAGCATTTTGTTTAACTTTTTGTTTGCTTTCATTCATTTTGCACAGAAATCCATTATTCTTTTTTTCAGAGTAAAACATTTATTTTCATTGTATTTCATTTCATTTTATAACAATTAACATCTTCACTTTCAGTTTTAATTTAGTATAATTTTCCTTTGATCTGTTATATTTTCTGTCAATATTTTAATTTCAATTACAGGACTAACAGTATACTTATGGATTCTCATATTTTTCTTGAACAAAGTACTTAATTTGTATGATATTTTCTGGAAACAAACTTGCTGTTTAGATTGATTTTTTAAAAATATTTATTGATTTTTCTTTTATCTCTGATTCTTTCACCAGGTTTGGCCTTTCTTATTGTTGTATTGAAGGCTTAATTTTTTTGCTTAGAAATATAATACTGTGAATTTTCTCTGAAGATTATGTGGCTTTAGCCTATGAGTTCTATCTGATAAAGCCTTTCTTCATTATAATTTTGTAAATATTCAGTGTTTTGCTTGAACTTTTTTCTAAGATGACTACAAAGACGGTCTTTGTTTTGACTTCTTTCTGTTAGCAGCTTAGTTCAAATCTGTAACTGGGAAATGTCCTTGTACTTTTTGGGGTCTTTGATTAGTAAACACATTAAAAAATGTAAATCTAATTTATGATTTAAATGTTTAATTACTTATCTATTAAACCACTAATATTTGTATTCAAATTTTATAAATATATTCAGTCTAAACCTGTGTCTTTTAATTATTTTTTGTCATTCATTTTCTGGTTCTTCCACTTCAAGGGAAAAATGTTTTTGATGAACATAAATATATATATATATATGTATATACGTATATATATATATATATAAACATATGAAGTGTAATGTTTCATTGATTCCAAAAGAAACATTCTTGACAGCAAGGCAGACCCTCTGAAATCGTGAAGCAGCATAATTGCAGAATTTTGTAGGGCTTGGAGATACAGGGCTACATTTCCAGCTATTCAGGAGTCTGAGGCAGGAGAATTGTAAACTCAAGGACAGCTTGAGCTGCAGAATCAATTCAAATCTAGCCAAGTGCAGTATAGCGAAAGCCTGTGTGGAAACAAAAAATGAAAAGGGACTGGACACATTTCAGTAGTAAAACACTTACCTACAGCATGCTTGAAGCCCAGGTACAATCTCTAGTCTCACACACATAGATGGACAGAAAGAGAGAAAGTAAAATTTCTTAATAATGAGTCAAGCATAATATATGTTTTTACTAATGGAATTTTTCATTAAATAAAAAATGTCAGTAGCAATATTATAGCATATGTATTATGAGACAAACTTATTTTAAAACTTACTTTATCTCTAGTAAAAATCATTAATTATTTTATTATTTGTTTATATATAACAATGGGCCTTGATTTTTCTGAGAACTTTCACCACGTGCAATTATATATTGTTTATGTAACTTAATTAAACTACTTCCGAATTATTAACAGCTGAAAAAGTAGTATGCTATGCCATTCTTAAAAGAATTTTGTGCTAGGAATCAGTCTATATTGGTATGACGTTTAACAAGTTCTTAATCCAATTGCCCCATTTTCCTAATTGTGATATTTCAAGATGGGGCTAAGTGACTTGGATATCTTAGTACATATCTTCACTATTCCTAAGAGCAAGACGACGTTTTCTTTTTTACAGAATAGGTTGTAGATGGATGAGAATGTGGAGTGTAAATTTCCACTTGCTTCTTTAGTTTAACATTTCTTTTTCAGCCTCTCAAATAATGAGGACTTAGGAAGTGAATGAGTGCCAAGGTAAAAATTCTGGGCATTGGGGTCAAAGCATTTCCTTGCTTCATGTTTGGGGGATTCTCTAAGATGAGAGAATCTTCTAAACCACTGTCAGCTCCTTCTTACAGCAGTGTGGACACACTACCCGCCCTTCTGCTGCTGCTCTCTCCTCAGTCTCTGATGTGTTTTAGTTATCTTACTTTAACCTTTTTATTTTTTCTTCGCAGATATGAAAATACCAATACACATGCATCTTAACCATGACAGTTTTATAAAGTGCAGTGGCTCACAAAACAAATGTCATAAACTATGGTCAGGCCATGGGCAATGTAGAGACCAGAACAAGAACGTGCCAGAAGGTCTCAGCAACAATGAATAAGTCTTGGCAATCTTTATTGGGTCTGCAAAAGCCTCTCGGCTAGCTCTCACTTGTCAAAATATAGTTGATTCACAGGAGATGAAAATAATCTTATCATGATAGGAAGTTATTAATTCTGAAAAATTTATTACTCAATTTTATTTCAAAGGTTTCCCTCTTTGAGTGTTTAGTTATTGGCTTGATGACTCCTTTTTAATTTGCTAATAGATCCCTTTCCCTAAAACAACAGTGGAACCCAGTTACTAGAACTTCTGTTGCACTGAAGCATTTGTTGACACCATGGGCACATTGCAGAACCCATTTACAGATGTGCATCTCTCCTTTCAAATTAGTGACTCTTGTTACATTCACAAATCACCAGGACAGGCAGACAAGTAGGCGACCAAAATAGTAAGTACCCAAATAAACAGAGCACAAGAAAGAATCAGAAATGTGCATTGTAGGTGGCTAGACAACCTATAGCCTTGTCTCAAGGAGCCCACATTGTTCCACTGAAAAGGTGACTTTTGTAGTAGACCCCATTGCTGGTGTGTTCAGATTCCCATTGGTTGTGACTTTCTCCAGTTTCTGTGTTGTGTATAAGCTCTGAAGTGCTGTGTTCACTCTTTCATTGCGTGATCCTTCCACTGTTAACAAGGAGGGTAAGAAGTGGCTTGAAATAGAAATCCATTCTGAAGATGTACTTCCCAATTATGACCTCTGTGGGATTGAGCTGAGACTGTGGGTTCCTAAAACTACACCCTTGCTCCTTTTGTTCCCTCCCTATTTTGCTGCCCCACAATCTCATGAGTTTCTTCTGGACAAAGATCTGTTGATTTTTCCTATAGGAAGCCTTATCTGAATTTCTCATCCTAGAGAGACTGACTGAGGTCACAGGCAAGCCATAACACATGTCAAGTATAGAGAACAATATCTATTCTGGAGTAGACATCTCCAGTAACATCTGGGGATGATGTTGGAGACTCATTTGGAAAGAAATGGCCACTGGACTAGTTCTGCTTAGGATATGGAAAATGCGTGACAGAAAAGAAGGAACCACTTCAGATATGAGGAGGATATTGACAGCAAAACTAAGAAGCTGAAGACATATTGAAACCATGTCTGTGATTTAAAGTAGAAACCGAACCCTCAAAAGCTGAAGACACCGGAGCTGTAATATACTCAAGGATTAATACCAAGGTGTTCTTGATGGATAAAGATTTTAGAGAAATAAAGTTAGTTTAGACAAGGTCATGATTCACAAATTCTATTTCTAATAGTGTCACTCTTGTTCAACAAGGTATAAAGTTTCTCAAGGAAATCCTCTGAGCTACTTGGCATACATTCCTGGTAGCCATGGGTGGTAAAATTGGACAAACACTTTTCATTAGGATTTGAACTTGTGATTTTTTGGTTTGAAAGTTAAATGGAGTTTTTTGCAATTTACATTTTCTATTCTTTTTCTTATTCTATCACACCAAAACTTCTTTATTTTCATGTTCAATTGGAAAATAGCACTTCCCAGTCTTAGGCTTACAATGTGCTTGCAGAACTATGCCAAGATTTCTTCCTTATTCTTGTATTTCTTTTCTACAGTATTGTGGCTATGTCTTTCAACCATTTGTAATATTCTAAAAATAAATGCAATTAAATCCAATTGCTAGTTAATTATTCAGATTTATTGCTTCTATGACACTTTGAAGAACAGCTGTTTCATTACTAAGATTTCGCAACTTAACTTTGAAGATTGGTGTTTAAAAAATGGCCTTGATAAAGTAACCTATGAATGTTATTGCAAGCACAGAGTGAAAAAAGATGGTGCTTTATCAAGCAACTTACTGTGATGCAAAGAAAATGCTAAGAATGCCAAAGCATAGAACGTGGATGAGAATATAAGCTGTATGTATTCTAATGTTTCTGTTTGACAAAATTGTGAGCTTATGTGTCAGAAAACACAATGTAGTCTGTCTGCTGAAGTCACTTCACAGAATTTGAATTTAGAATCAATATAAGTTGGTAAGCCGAGAACAAATTACCCACGCAGTAAAATAAAGACTCGACATAAGAATGTTCCTATTTGACAGATGTCTTGTGCCATGTATATCTCTCTCTCTTTCTCTGTCTCTCTCAAGTTTCAGCGCTTCAAATAATTTTAGAGAAAGCTCTAAAGTCTTATGACCAATGATGAAATTCAAGTTTTGAATTCCAGTGCAGAAATGGTTTCCTTGAAATTTTCTCTATGTGATTTAAGCCAAGAGAGAATTGTGTTTTAGTGCTAAAAACATGATTTACTGTAGCTCTCACCCCCCCCCACCCCATCAAAGAATCTTCTTTTTGCAACAGATGGAGACTATTATAGAAATCCACAAGTGGTCACACTGTAGAGAATAAATGACAATGTTTCTCAGTGTTCAGTGTTATCCCCGAGGAATAATTCCTGTATCTAGGGAGATCTACCTACATAAATCCCTATTCCTCCACCTATGAGGAGATTTTGGTTTTTATTTTTGGAGACAGAGCCTTATGTAGTCCAAGGCATTTGATTTCTTGATTTGAATGAGGAGGCTGTACAGAGAGTGGGCACGTGACACAGAACGATCAAAACTGCTGTCACCCCCCCACACACTATGCTTGGCGATACTTAAGGTCTGCCTTGACAAGCACTACCACAGGAGCCTCGCCTGTATGTGGCAGTAACCAAATGCTAGCACAGAACCAAACTTTTCATTTCCACGAAATGGTCCTTCGAATATAGAATCATTTTTCTTTTTGCAAAAATAATTATTTTGGTGAGTCAAGTGTGAACAAATCAGAAACACATGCTTCCAGTTTCCTGGGGAGTAATGATTGCTTTAAAATTAACCTAACTCTGCCAGGTGGACTTTAGATTTTATTAAGTTTCACACATTTGGCAAATATTTCAAGATGTTGGACTCAATAAGCATCTGGCTTCATCTAGTCCTCATATAAATTAGACAATGCCAGCACGTGTTGATTTATGCGACTTTGATGTCCTTTCAGAGCAGATTGGATTCTCAGGACCTACTTACTCCCACAAATGAAAGTTTAGTGTGTGCCTGCAGTTCCCACCTCATCACTAACATTTACTATTAATTTGGGAGAATATAGATGAATATTTGCAATGACAGTTTGAAAAAGTGTCAGAGCCAAAGAACCTCATGCTTCAGAGTTGATAGGTATGATTTTTATAAACCCATTCAAGAGACTTTTCCAATTGAAGGTTAATTCTTAGTAGGTATTCTCACTTGAGAAATTAGATTTTGGAATTTTGTCAACAGTGAAATGTAGTTATAATCCCTAATTGCGCGACAAAATGTGACTTTCACAGCTAGAAAACAAATCCTGATCTTACTCAGCCAGACTAGAAAGAAAGGGAAAAACACAATCTTAATCCCTGAAATGAAACATCTCTTTAAATTTTAGCTTAAATTGAAATATTGATGGCAAATAATATAAAACCAATTGGATTCTGAACCAATTCTGTCCCTAAGCTTACTTTGATAATAGCTGTTGGCATCATGTGAGGTTGACTTAATTCCATATAACATGTACTTTTTCCACCAATTTTATTTTTTCTTAAGTAATCACATATGCTTATGTATGTTTCATGTTGGTTTTTGGTCTTGGTCTCTTTCATGGACTCTGTTTGCCATAACCCTTTCAGTTTGGTAGGAGAAGATGTCATGTTGAAGAAGTCAATGGTTACACATGATCAGTGCAGGAAGGACTAGATTTAATTCACCATGACCAGGTTACATATCTTCTTCCTTTATATCAAATAATTTTGGGAAGCCTTTTCTCCTGATCTTCTAACAATACTAAGCACTTCTTTGTATCTTAGTGAGACTTAGAAGTTGTTCATCATAAGTCATCTAACATCCCTTTTGTCAAGGAAACCTTCAAAACACACTAGCCTATTTTTATACAGAGCCATCTTGGTTCTAGATGATCACATCAGTTTTGGTTTGCTTGTTTCTTTTGATTGATTTTTATTTAAAATAGATTATTATTGACTAAAGGCATGAAGAATGGTGATAAAAAAGAAGCAAATGCAAGAGACTATTGGAAATCTTCAAAACTGAACTGTTTATGGGATTGAGATGAATTCTTCAAATGGGAAAGTAAAGATATTTCTTAGCATTAATTAGAAAGAAGTTCTTGTTATTTCCACCTGATTGATTTTCCTATTTTGTTTTATAAATTTTGTACAGGGGACATCTGAAAAGTTTATAGGAATACAAAAGTGTATCACAAATCTTTAATTTGTTCACATTTCCATTGCAACTTCATGTTGTAAGTATTATTTGGTATTCATTAGATAATAATTTTTAATTATGTCTCTGACCCTGTATCACAAATACTACTGGTATAGATATACAGCAAATTATTTATTTGCTACCGCTTTTCACAGGGTATCATACATCCTGAGTTGTCCTGTAACTTCCTATATAAGTTGGGGTATACTGAAACTTCTGCTCCTGCCTCTGTCTCCCCAGTACTGGGACTGCAGGCTTATGCTACAAGGCCATGCCATGCTGAAGACTGAACCCAGGGCTTTGTGCACACTAGGCAAGGACTTTACCAGCTGAGGCACATCCTCATCCTGTTTTTTAATATCTTTCTAATGCTTAGCTTTTAATTTCCTTTTTTGTAAGTAAGAAATGATGCAACTATTTGACAAGCTTAAATCCATCCATTGAAATCATCTGTAATTATCCCTAGCATGTAGTAGGAACTCAATATTATATTGTTACAATTCAAATAATCTACATATGAGATAAAGGTATATGATATAGACAACACCACAGACAATACATGGATATGAAGTACTATATTTAATATGTATATTATTATGTATAAGCCTCTACATTGATAGAAATCTAGGAATAGAAGCTCAGTGAAGAACAGTTCTCTTCCCCATGACACCTATTGTAAGTGTGTGTATGTGTGTGTATTATGTTTGTGTGTATGTATGAGAATTTGAGAGGGATGGGGATTTTGGTGTTATATCTACTGGTCTGAAGAAGGTTGGGAGGGAAATAGGTTTTAGATTTTTATGAAATGTTACCTAAAGTAAGTGTGACAGAAACATAAAACTGATGTTAGAAGTATTTTAGTCATGACATGCAAACAAAAATTATATACATGTCAGTAAATAGAAGCATAGAAAATATACAAAATAGGTAAAAGAAGAAAAGTATCTATATAATTAAACACCAGGTACTAGACAATTTGTAAAGAATAAATGTTTATTCAGCTCATAGTTATAGAAGCCACAATATCTAAAAGTATGATTCCAGAATCATCTCAGTGCCCAGTATAGGTATCCATGGCAGAACTGACACATGATGACATACAGCAAGCTTACTAACTTTGGTCTCTAGTCAAGTTACTCAAGCCATCATGGAGGCTGCTTCTTTGTGATGTCACCTCATCCAGATTCATTTCCTAACCACCTTGTTTCAAATACAACTCTGGAGGTTAAGTTTTAAAGTGAATTTTGGAGGAATTAAGTATCTAGACCATTGCACAAGATTAGAAAAAATGGAGAAGGGCCCTAGTAAGGAAGACCAAGGATGAGTGTGGAGGAAGGAAAAACCACAGATGAAATAAAGGGAAGTATAATTTATATAAACTATAAACATAAAGACAGTTAGTTAGCTCTGCATTATTAGATTCCAG
Source organism: Sigmodon hispidus (assembly GCA_004025045.1). Taxonomy (NCBI): domain Eukaryota; kingdom Metazoa; phylum Chordata; class Mammalia; order Rodentia; family Cricetidae; genus Sigmodon; species Sigmodon hispidus. The sequence goes on from PVIH01002132.1 coordinate 80,884, forward strand.
CTGGCTGAAAACCCTACACTAAGGTTCAGAGACTTACTTCATTACCATGAATTAGAAATGTTAGTGGGGGTAATAGTTCCCAGTTAAATGCAGCCCGTTAATGGGGACCTTAAGAGACAATAGGTGCCATAAGCCTTGACATAGCCCTTCATGAAGGGAGTTTACATGAATAATAGCTCTTGGTTACCAATGGTCTTATTTCTGTACCAGAAAATGATATAGAGATGTCTTTATAGCAATATTGACTAAGATTTGTTAAGTTTACACTTGGTTCCTATCACCTGACAGCTTATGTGATGTCGGATATAATCAAATTTTCCTTCTTTTTTTTTTAAAACTAAATTTATTCCTTTATTTTACATTCCTACCATAGTTTCCTAACTCTCATACCCCTTCTGCGCTACCCCCCCCCCAATTTATTCCTCCTCTGTTTCTGTTTGGGAAAGGGCAGGTCTCCCATGAGACATATATATCAGATGGTCTCCCATATACATCATGGCATATCAAGTTGCAGTAAGACTAAGCACCACCTCATGTATTAAGACTAGGCAAGGTGACTCAGTATGAGGAAGAGCTCAAAAAGCTGTAAAAGTGTTAGAGAAAAAGCTACTGTTCCCACTGTTAGGATTCCCACAAGAGAACCAAGCTAAACAAACATCCTTAGCCATCAGGGAAATACAAATCAAACCCACATCTGTCAGAATGATTGAGATCAAAAACACATGACAACTCATGCTAGAGAGAATGTGGAGCAAGGGGAACACTTCTCCATTGCTAGTGGGAGAGAAAACTTGTACAGTCACTTTGAAAGTCAATGAAGTAGTTCCTCAGAAAGCTGGGAATCAACCTACCACAAGACCTAGCTATACCATTCTTAGGCATAAAACCCCCAAAGTGTGTAATCATATCACAAGGACATTTGCTAAACTACATTCATATTGGTTTTGTTTGTAATAGATGGAACCTGGAAACAACCTAGATGCTCTTCAACCTAGGAATAGATAAAGAAAAGGTGGTGCATTTACACAATGGAGTATTATTCAGCTGTTAAAACAAAGACATCTTAAATTACATTAAATTAAAAAATAAATAAAAATCTATAAATGAAAAAAATAAAACAAAGACATCAAGAAATAAATTTAAAGGCAAATGAATGGAACTAGGAAATAAGATGAACTAGAGTGAGGTAACCCAGGCTGTGAAAGACAAACATGATAGGTACTCATTCATAAGTGGATATTAGCTGTAAAGTAAAGAATAACTATGCTACAATCCACAGACCCAATATAACTAGGTAACAAAGAGGGTTCTGGGTTTTGTTTTGTTTTTTTGTTTTTTTGTTTTTTTTTTTTTTGATGACGTATGCATGTTACTTAAATTCAAAATACATTCTTCTGTCACACAATAGGTACAGTTTCCTCTTTCTCTCCTCTTCCCAGCACCTCTTCCATGTCCATTTAGAAAAGAGAAGGCCTCCAAGTGAGGACAACCAAACAGGACAAAGCAAGATACAATAAAAAAAAAAAAAGCAAAATCTCTTATATCAAGGCTGGGCAAAGCAACCTAATAATAGGAAAAGAGTCTTAAAAACAGGCAAAAGAGACAGAGACACACCACCTCCCTCTGTTGGAAGTCTCACTAATACTAAACTGACAGTCGTAACATATAAGTAGAGGACCTGGTAGGAACCCATGCATGTTCAGTGTTTGCTGCTTCAGTCTCTGTGAGCCCATATGCATCCTGCTTAGCTTAGTGGTGGAAAATCAGCCCTTCCTCTGATAATTTGCCTACATTTTGATATAGAAATATCAAAGGTACAAATATTAAGTCTTTTATATAACCTCTTAGCCTTAAAGTCAGAGAATTTATATCTCTCATTTCGGTAGACTTCACATAAAGCCAGAAAATAAATACTGAAATATTGTTTTGCAGATGAGCAAATAAATATCCATTGCAGCATGCTAAGGCTGTAGAAACTAGAATGCTACAAAAAGATGTAATTTCTGTCATTAAAATTTTTCATTGTTTGTATAATGTTACTTGTATGCATGTTTTCAGGACTGACCACTTGGTATTGGATAACAAATTCCCTGAGGAAGACTATTTCTCCCACTCTCAGTATTCTTTACTTTCCTGTAGTTCTTTGTACAGGGTTGAGGTCTCAGGATTCCCCCCTTTTTATCTGTATTGTAAGCAAAATATTGATAAGCCTACAATAGTGACTATTGCTATTCCAAAGTCGTTACTTAGCATCAATATTCTTATGAAGTCATATATTTTTCACCTAGATTCTTTCTTTCACTCAGGGGAGCTATTTTTCTAATTCTACAAAGCCAATGGAAAGACCCTAGCCAAAGCCAAATTCTCTAATAATGAAGGCTATTATGAAGCTGAGGTTAGATATTATAAGTACTGAGTCTTACTGTATAAGGGGGAAAAGTCCAAATTGATATTTAATCATCTGACAGTTGTGTCAAGAGCACACTGCTACACAGGAACACTTGTAGATTGCAAAGTAATATTACAGAGAGATATAGACTCGATCAACATTTCTGTGTTTTGTGTATCTGCTTTTAAGAGAAGATGTTGAATAGGCTGTTTGATATGTTAGCTGAATGCAGCTGTTTAGATATTTGTTTGGTCTGCTATTGAATTTTTTATTAAAAATATGTGGTTAACAGCAGCCAGCCTGATTTGCATGTGTGTGTTTCTGATTTGTTCACCGCTATGCCTCCAGTCTCCTACGTCTTAATCACACCCAGGCACCCGCCCCATTGCATTACCAGAAGGGAAGTGATGGACATCCTTTGACTCTCTTCATGACCCCCTGATAATCCTGTTTCACACACAGGCTCCCTGCTGGAGGAAACACAAAAGCTGCCACTGTAGTTCTTTACTTCCAGTCGATATTCTGACAGACTTGATCTAGCAAATTAGTATGCTGTGGTAGGGGCATGACAAAAGACCCTTTTGACACACTCTGAATCAATACCAAGGCCGACAGAGAGCCATTTCACCACAGTTCTGTTATTTTTTCCCCTTTTGATGACCCTTTCCTTTTTCCTCCAGCTTATATGACCTTGTCAGATTTAAAAACATAATGTTAGAAAAGTCATCGTTGCACATATGTGCACATGGGTGCATATGACACACACACATACACACCCCACACCATATATGCTATACCAGAATTACTAAAGAAAATAAAAGAGAAATGAAGATAGTAAGAAAAATTCTATTCAAGTGTCTTTAAAAACAATCCTTAGTTTTCTAAGAAAATAATAATATATCTTAAATAGCTATATGTGCTTGTGAATATGGTTTACATAGGCCTGGATAATGTTCACTTTATATTATGATTGGTTATTTCTAGATTACAGATTCTAAAATTTGTTAAAAATGAGACATACAAAATTAAACCTAAATTCAATGAATAATTTTAACAAATGCATACTTTGTAACCTGCTTGAAATACTAATACTCCATATTAAAACTCACCAGTTTTTTCAGATTCTTCAATTTATATAAACAAATTTATAATGTATGTTTTTATGATTTTCTGGAATTTAATTCATATCTGTTATAATATTTGCCTTTCAATTTCTAGTTTTATTGAAGTAGGTCTTCCCTTCTTTGTTCAGTTTGGTTAAAAATTTGCCAATTGTGTTTAATCATTAAAAAATAAATAAACAAATTTAAAAAAGACATACAGTTTCATGAGCATTTTATAATTTAAGTTGCTCATGAGTTATATTATCCAGTGATTCCAAATATAAAAATAATGAAAAGTCTATTGTATTTTTGAGTTTAAAATCATTACAGAGTAAACTGAATAGTTACAGAAAAAATTACATTAACAATAATATAAATTTTCTCTTTATCATAATAAAATTTGAATATCACCATACATTTTGGGAAAATATAGTCTCACTTTATGTACTTAATAAATATAGCATAAAATATCATATAATATCCTTTTACCTTGTATGTGATTATTTCCCCAAATGTCTGATTTTTAAAATAAAAACATATTTATCAAAATATTAGTTTTCTATTCAGTTTAGTGTACTCCATCACTTGCTATATACAAATGTCAGGACTTTATTTTTATATGACGGGTATAATTACGTATGTTACAGTTGCCAATTTGTCTAAGTTTGTCTCTTATCCACTGTGGTTATAAGCCCCATGATGGAAGAACAAACTGTTAACATCATAACTGCAATCACAGTGTTTATTGTAAGCATGAAACACAGAAAAATGCTTTAAAACATTACCAGGAGATCAATTAGTGACAGCACTAACTGTCTTACCAATGAAAGTAAAACTTTGAAAGTCTTCCCACAAGAAGAAACTCTCTGTCTCTACCAGAAAGAAAACCCTCTTCTGAAAAAGATGAACTGTTGACTTCTGATGTTTACCTGGGCACATCATACAGGTTGTTTGACCCTTTATGACCTCCAAATAGAAACCTTGTTACCTCCAATACAGCAACTCCATAGACTCCAATAAGACATAAAACCCCTCTGTTAATCCTTTCTGGACACTTAGTGGCAAAGTGATCCTAAGCAATTTCAAATCCTTGTCCATTTTTCTTAAATGAAACAATGCTAAATCATAAATGGTCTCCAAGTCATGGCAAGCTTAGGAATAATTTCTTTTCTACAGATTTACTGTACAGTATTAGAACAGACTGATTCATGAGTGTCTACATACTTGGCATAAAGCTGGATGGTACAAGATAAATCACATTCGTAAGGCCATCAATTATACAAAGTTCACCATGAAGCCTATATTTGCAGGGTCACAAAACTCTAGAAATATATTTGCAATGAGAAAAATATTTTGCTAATTTTTTATATAACTGAAACTGTGCAGAGTCAAACATATATGTGCATGTGAATATATTAGCATTCTACTTATTAATTAAATGCAAAATTAAATTATAAGTAAAATTACTGGCCTTCCAATTTAAAGATTGATAGTGTGGAATGTTGTGATTTTTTTATGTTTGTCACAAACACATAGGCACACACATACACACCCCCACACAGGACTACAGCAGATACAAAGACAATGGTTGTTCTGTCATAAGATAGTGATATTCCCTCCTAGATAGCACAAAGCTTCCACTGGAATTCAGTTGTTTGAAGGAGGACAGTCCACATAAGGTGATGGTCAGAAGGGAAGGATGTATGTGTAATATAATCTAGCAGAAATCCTCATCATGATCACCAAAGATCACTGTAGTTCACTTTTCTCCCTGAACACAATGCTTTTTTTCCCCAGTGTTTCTCTTCAGTACTAATATTTGCTATATTTTTTGGACAGATATTTGTGAGGTAATATCATATCATTTTTAATTATTTATGAAACCTTAGGAAAGTATCTATTCTACCTTCTTTTGCATTCTGGTGGTTTGTTAACTAGAATATAATCAGTGGCAAGATAATTTTTCTTCAATTTATGCAAATTACACCATACAGCTTACACTGCACCATAGGTCAAATAGAGAGTTTAGACAAAAGCCAAGATCATATGAAAAGGAGTCATTTATGTGATGGAACATGGCTTGACTTTCAGTGTTTTAAATCACCTGACACAAGTGGTTTACTCAAGATAAAGCAACGGAATCTGCTGACTTCCCAATGCCATGAAGTTAGAGAATACAAACCATTATTTAGACAAAATTTTAAAAGCACTTCCTCATATTTGAGTATAAATGTTCCAATTTAATTTTTTTATTTTCACAGAAAAAAAGTTGTTCCTATAAAACCTAAGTAAATTATAAAATAGGAACAACAATTTTTTCATTAGTAAATCATAATCTGGTACTAGACTTAAAAGACTAGAATAAAAATTCCATCTTTATTCACAAAATGAATGGGGACACCAGAGTTCAGTTCTGATTATTTAACAATAGTTTATCTAGCTCGTCTTTCAAATTCAATCCTCCTTTCACATTTTGAAGTTGTATCTAACACCCACAACCAATAACTTCAATTCTTCGAAGGTTCTGGAGAATTTGTGAAAGTAGATGTCTTGGAACTCAATGCATCCATTTCTGTATCTATTTTTGCAGTGATTTTTTTCTCTACAGCAGGGTTTTGGGGGCGTTGTCTTTTTTTTTTCAGTCAGAGTCATATGTAGCCAAGGCTGGCCTTGAATTAACCTTGTAATAGAATATGACCTTGAACTCCTGATAGTCTCAATTCTACTCTCCCAGTGCAGTTGTATGACACAGTTAAGTTTCATGCAACACTAGAATTTTTATCGAGGGCCTATGATATGTCTAGCTGCATGTTCTTTGTCCCCAAATGGTACTGGGTAGGAGTTTTATCTTGTAGAGTAGGACTTTAATCTCATTACAAAAAAAAAGTGGTTGGTTACTTTCATGATGGCTGTACCACTATTGCATCAGTGGGCATGTCTTTCTAGACCAATTATTACTATAGCTCACAGGGTTCAGTTTGTGGATGATTAAAATATTCTGAGCCATAGCTGAACTTATACCTTAAAAGATTTCAGTAATTTATGACACATTCTTTTCTGAAAAAAAAAATGAGACAGAATCAGAAGCATGTCATAATTGACTTCTTCACTCCTTCTAGGACAGTGCAGATATGGAATGCTCTATCTTCTTTCCCAGGACAGGCTTCATCTTTTAATACCTAAAAATGGTGCCTACTTTCTTTTATTTGGGAAAAAGAGGAGAAATGGAAAAATACCACTTGATTCACAAATGTAAATGATTTTGTTATGCTAACTATTGTTTCATATCTCCATTGGGTAGTTATAATGGCTCTATGAGAATCAAGGAGTAAATTACTTAAGTTCACTTAATAAATATCCTTCATAATTAGGACCACAATGATATGTCACTAAATTAAGGTTAATTTTAGAATCTGGATTATATCACTTAGACAGAATCACTTTTTCTTCTAATATCAAGTAGTTCTGTGTTTAAACTAGATCTTTTACACAGCTTTCGGTTTTCTTAGGTATAACATAAAAGTATAGCATGTTACAGAGGTATACGTAATTGTGAAGTCAGGTAATCACTAAATATAATTGACTAATGTCTTAAAATATTAGTATTGAAGCTCTGAGAAAGCTGGATTTAGAGATCTCTATTGAAAAATTTACATTCCTGATTCTCTGGCTCTAACAAGCATTCCATTCCCTCTTCCACAATGTCCCCTAAACCTTAGATGTGGGAATGTTTTGTAGCAGAATCCATTGTGACTGGGCTCCAGAGCTCTGCATTTTGATTGACTGTGGTTTTCTGTAATCGCTTCCATGTGTTATGAAAGAAAGGTTTGCTTTATGAAGATAAAGGTTTGCATTTACTATAAGGACAAATGTTGAGAATATGCTGAAGTGTTGTGCTATTTTAATCACATGGTGGTTGTAGGTTGTCCTCCAAGATTCATCACTTCACTAGCTTTGGGCATTTGGTCAGGTTTCTAGTATCAGGTATGAACAAGTACAATAACCATGTTAAAGTGGGTAGAGAAAAGACCACAAGACCTCAATCCTAATGAGAGCTACATGAAATTCAGGAAATATAAGAGTCTGAACAAGTCTTCTCCAGGACAGAGCTCACCTGTTGGTTGGGCAATACCAAATGATAGCTGCCCCCAAAAACATGTATACAGGTAGCATTATACAATGAGTAGGTTGGTTTTATGCATTTAGAAACATGTATATACATATACAATATGTATGTGTACATATAAAAACTAATGAGAAATGAGGGCATGAACTTAAAGAGGATAAGGAAGGGTTGGAAGGAGAAAGGGAAATGGGGGAAATGATGTGTTTATATTATAATCTCAAAAATAAAAGATCTAATACAAAAGAACAAAAGCTTAAAAATATTTTAAATAAGACATTCACCCCCCCCCCCAAAAAAAAACAGCAAAAAAATCTTTTTATATTCAGAAGCTGAGGAGATGGTTCAGTCTATAAAGTGTTTACAGTACTTTTTACATGATCCTATAAAAAGCCAGTCCTGGTGGCTTGTGGGGTTGGGAGAGAATGGAGACAGGAAGATCAGTGAACAACCAATCAAGCCTAACTGATAAGCTCAAGGTTTAATGAGATCCTTTCTCAAAATCAGAGTGGAGAGAAATAGAAGGAGACACATGACATTGACCTCTGACCTCTACATACTTGCACCCACGTGTATACATATATGCACAGAAGACGTACACATACATACATACACCACTAATACTTACACAAACCTTGTGAAATGGCTAAGAAGTGGCTTTAAACTTGTCTCCACTCCATTAGCTCTTCATTATTTTTATTCTGTAGTTTTGGTCCCCTTTATTTTTTCTTGTTTTCGTTTCTTTTTGAGTAAGACATCTTTCCAGTCCTTAAAATCATCTAGATGCAAATGCTTTGCATGTCTATATTTCTAATATTTGAGGTCTGAATTTCAAATCACAAATCTGCATGGTGCAGTATATCCTAAACTGAATTCGTAGTCAGCTGCAAATAGTTCGTTTTCCACAGGCTCTAAATACCAAAGACTTTACCGAGTCTTCATATTCTTTGTTTCTTTGGCCATCAAATCCTATTGCTATTGTCTTCGAAGGTTATTGCTAATTCTGTTTTCCTAGGTACTAGGGTTTGAATGTTTGAACCCATGTCCTTGCACATACCAGATGAGTATTTGCCACTGATTTATAATCTCAACCCTCAAATTGTCCTTTGCTTGTGTTACTGCCTCACTATTTCTATCAGTACACCCATTGTCCACATTCTCCTTAATAACAACTAGAACTATTTAAGATTTATTGAAGTTAAAATGTAATCCATTGTTTTCTGCTCTGCTGTCCTTCTTCCAACCCCATGTACCAACCCTGTTCTCCTTCAAATTCATGGCCTCTTTTTTTTTTCCTTGTCCATATCATAAATCATTCACCCCGCTACACACACACACACACACACACACACACACTTATATAAATACTTGCCCAGGCTTATAATGTTCTTTGTATGTATATAATTTCAAGGCTGGCTATTTTTCAAGTCACTTAATTTTTCTCTTCTCCCTGTTTCCATGCTGGCATTAGAATTATTTTAGTAATCTTATATGGACTTTGTTTCTTGCTTAAACACCTCTAATAATTGTTCATGGGACAAAGAGCCAAGTTTATCTGGCTCCTTCTCATTGGCTCTCAGCCTTTTTGAGCAACTACTCTTATTTATACCTGCCCCTCATAAGCTATATCACACTAAGGGTCTTCCACAGCTAGCTATTACTCCTCCTAACACAGCCACCTTCCTTCTTATAGTGCCCAACAGACAATTGCCAACCCAGCTTGCTTCTTCTCCAAGTTCCCTTCATAGACTACCTGCTTTCCGAAACATTTAAAGACCTCACAGATAGAATTATCCTCTCCCCTTTAAAATGAAACATTGTGCCTTGTGATAACATTAATATACACATTTCTCTCTCTTCAAGAGATTCCATGCCTTGTGCTACTAGATAGGCTGGGCCTAAATATAGTTACTCATTACTTTGCATAGTTCTCTTGTGAACATTAAGAAATTCTTTTATGAAACACATATGAGGAGTAGAGATACAGCATAGAGGCAGAGTACTTGCCTAGAATCCTAGAATCCAGGGGGCCGATGTGATTACTTACTAGCAAACAAACATGTGTGCACACATACACAAGCACTATTTGGATTCATTTTTTTTAATCTACCTAAACGGTTTATTTTTCAAGGTGAAAAGCATGACCTATGATAGAGAAAATGATAGATGAAGCTGTATCCCCACTATCTCAGGGTTTTTTCTTTCCTGTTTTTCTTCCAAGACTTATTTCTTGGGCTCACTGCCCATTGGAGAACGATTCAAATGAGTAAACATATTTGAAACCTATGACATGAATGTACGGTAAGCAATGGCTTTGGAAGGCAGGAACATCTACTATTGTTGGTATAACAGTACCAAGTGATTTTTCTTTTAACTTAAAAGGGTCAGAATTTGTCAAAGATCAGGTGAATACCCAAGCTGCAAACCACAACCACTGAACAGCTTGGGATCAGAAGGAATTTGAGAAAGACATCCAGAGATTCACCTAAAAAAGAGAAAATAGAGAAGATCTCCTGAGCTAATTGGGAGTATAAGGGTTTGCAACCAAGAAGAGTTGGGAACAAATCATGAGAGAAGGAGATGACTGAATGAGAGGAGAACAAGGAGGGAGAAAAAAGGAGAGAGATGGAGGTCTTAACAAAGGAAGCCAATGTGAGGTTGGAAAAAGATCGGGTGCTAGGGTAACCTACAAGAACTCACAGGATGTCCGTGGCTAGGTCTCCAACCAATAGTGAAGGTGTCACCTAGACAGGACTTCCCCTATAATCAGATGAATAGCCACCTTCTGGCTCATCACAAAACATACATCCAACAATGAATAGAGGCAGAGATACATGGCTGAGTACTGAGCTGAGTTTCTGGTCCAGCTGAGAGCAGGGGAGAAGAGTCTATATGATAGGGCTTATGAGGAAAATTCTCACAGTGATGGCTGGCTGGAGCTCTGGGGAGCTCACTGAAGCAAGAACAGCCACTAGGGAACCTTCAAGAAAAGGAACTAGGTTCTCCAAAGACAGGCAGCTGTCCACTGACATGGGCAGTATGTGGAGCCTCAAGGGGAGGGATCAGACTGTGTTTCTATGTGTGGACTGACACTTCAGAGCCCATTTTCTCCTGAGAAACACCTAACACAGTCATGACATTAGGATGAGAAAATGGGACCTGCCTGGAGTGGATACTGAGCTGACCCATCTTGGGACTTCTTGCCTTTTGGGAGTAGGGTATGGGGGATAGAGGGAGGAGGGAGGCTGAAGGCAGACAGGGAGGGATTGGGAGGAGTAAGGGAAAGAGAGCAAGGAGATACATTGGGGAAAAAAAGAACTTTATTATTTTTTTTTTTAAAAAAAAGAATTTATCAATGAAATACTTTTGAGAAAATCAAGTCTGAAAAACAAAATTTCAGAACATCAGCCCTTACTCCCTAGTTTCTGAAACTTTATCCTAAGTTTAGTGTTTGATTATTATGTACCAAGAGAACATCTTTTCTGGTCCAGTCTATTTGATGGTCTGCATGTTTTTTGTACCTTGACCTCTGTTTTGTTTAGAAAAATTTTCTTCCATGACTTTGTTGAAAATATTTCCATGTCTTTGACCTGAGTTTCTAACTTCTTCCTCAATTCTGATTATTCTTAGATTTGATCTTTTTATAGTGTCCCACGTTTTGTGCCAGAAGTTTTATTTGTACTTTTAACATTTTCTTTGACCAAGGTACCAATTGCTCTTGAACATCTTTAGGACTGAGATTCTTTCTTCATCTCTTATTTGTTGGTCAGGCTTGCCTCTAACGTACCTGTTCTAGTCTCCCCACACCTCTTTTTTATTTCCAGATTTTCTTTTCACTTTTAAGTTTTCCACAGTTTTATTCATTTCATTTCACTCTTTGTGTTTTCATAGATTCTTTAAGGGATTTATTTATTCCCTTTTTAAGGACCTCTATCATATTCATAATGATTATTTTAAGGTCTTTTTTCTTCTTATGCTTCATCTATGTCTCAAAACCCAGGGCCTGCTGTGGTAGGTTGCTTGGCTCTAGTGGAGGGATATTATCCTGTTATTGAAAATAGTTTTATTCTGGTGTCTAGGCATCTGGGTTTGGGAGGATTGTATTTCTAGGTTCTGATAATTTGTCTTTGTTGTGTGGGTGTTTTGTTCCTTAGATTTTGTTATCATCTTTGGTTCTTAGAATATGATAGCTGTGTGTTGTTGATAGGAAATTCTTCTGTCAGCCAGATAGGTGTGGCCACTGGGAATTTCTGTTAAATTTTGTTTCTAGGTATTGGGGACTGTTATGTAGGAATGGGATTGACTAGGAGAGAGATTTGATGTAGTCCACAGTGGGAAGGAAAGCAGGACATTCCACCAGGATCAGTGTATTCCCTTGATGTTGGAGGCAGATGGTGCAGAGACATCACAAGTGACCTGCTACAGAACTGAGGATGACCAAGTATGCAGGGATTGGATTTGAAGGAGAAGAGGGAGAGTAAACATTTGAGGTTTAAAACACGAATGATGTTATAAAATGAAAACTCAGAGCCAGATATTGGGAGAAAGTGTGACTTCTTTGTTCATAATAATAAAGGAAAAAAAAGAAATGTAAGACAGATAACAATCACAATCTCTGACTTCTCATATTTTTGTCTTTCACATTTGTAGAAATCTTCTTGTTCAATTTATTGAATGTATTATAATACTTAAAGCTTATGCTGAGAAACTTTTACTATATATTATCTATAAATGACAACATTGTCAAGAAAACAGGAATCTTGTGGTTTGAGCTACATTAAAATATACCAGCATCATTTGTTAAAAAACAAATTTCTTATTTTTGCTCAATCTCTAGTTTTTATAGGAATGCTGAAATATTTGCATTTTATTTTAATATTTCTAAACATAACAAGGAGTTAAGTAGTATGGTGTTCCATTTTGTGATAACTGTTTTAATACACTAACCTCTAAGCTGTTGAAATACATTGATTGACTATTTCACCCACAGAGGCTGATATCTGAGTTTATACATGGTGCATTCTGTTTTTCCTTCTGGCAGTATTAAATGGTATTGGGTTGAACTGATTAAAATAAATCATATACTGTAAAAAACAAACAAACAAAAGAAAACCTGGAATATCAGAGAGAGGAAACAGACCACAATCAATTCTTACCCAGCCATCTCCCCAAATCCTCAGCCTATCTTGTAGCTTCTACAGAATCTCTCACCAGTTGCCTACACCTCCTTAAATATCTTCTTCACTCAGTTGTTTCACTTGCCGGTTCAATTCTGCATCATATTCTAGAGTTAAGATTAAAGGTGTGAACTACTACTATTTGTTAGTTAGGCTTTGAACTCAAAAAAACACTGAAAGATCTGTCTCTGGAATTATGGAATTAAGGCATAAGTCACCACTTGGTCTTTCCTGTGCTGGTATTAAAGGCATGAGCTACCACTCTCTGACCCTTCTAGCTTGACTGTGGGTAGATCTGTTCTCTGATATTCCAGAGGCTGATTTTATTAAATATAGAATATATCACCACAGAAGTTTGCCTTCCCACTTCTCTGGCTGGAGTTGTAGATTGGGATAACCAGATGAGTAGAGAGGAAGGATGGGGGAAGGAATATCTGTGTGATCAGCCCTTGATAGACACAGCAAGAATGGGAAGTCAAAGTAGATGGTCTGCTATAGAGCTGGATATGCTAATGGCTGGCTGTATTTTCAGGAGCTGGGTGAAAAGAGAAGATCTGCAGTCAGCCTATGGCTTCCCTGGTCACTGTGACTTGAAGGATCACATGGAGTGTTTGCTGAAGTTGGAGGCTGGAATAGAGCATAAGTTCCAGGAGGGATTTTATAAGGCGAAGATAAGTGATCCATTGAAGATGAGGTAGTGGTGGGGGGGGGTGAGACTGTAGCAGATGGCCTGCTGAAAGGCTGGGAATGAGATCAGAGGATTAGATTTGGAGGAGCTAGGAGAGAGGTGAGGATCTGCAGCCAGGCTATCTGCTTCCCTGGCTGGAGACTAAAAATGAATCTTTATGTGTTATTCAGGTATTTATCTTGCTCCAAAGCCAATTGTCTCTGGGAAATCAGTCTATCCTCTGCTGCAGACTGGTTTCCTGGATTTAAGGATTAGTTTATGTTTACTTACTCTAGGTGAGAGAGGAGAATGTAAGCACATCTGTAAGGATGGATAGAAATAACATCTTGCAGAGGAGCCTATGAGATGTTTCCCCAGTTGAAATAGAAGTAGATGCTGCCTTGTTTTTTTCTTGAGACATCACCAAGAAATCAGGTGATATTTCTGGAATTGCTGCTGCTGTGTGTCTCTGGCCAAAGACAAAAAGCAAAGAGAATGGAAAAGAAGCATTTACTGGAAAGACATGTTTGAACTGCTGATTCACCTACCAACCTAAACCCTGGGCTCACTCTTCACATAATAAACACAGGTTCCTACCCTGTCAACCATTTTATTGATGAAATAAGTGAGAAATAAAAATACTGTAAGTGAAAACATGTAAATAAAAATACTATAACAGATGAAAAGATGCATGGCATTCAATTTCTAAAGATACACTTCAAGGATGCATAAAATTAACTCACCATTTATCTCCAGTGATGAGCTTCTACAGAGAACAGTTCTCAAAAACTTCATGACCTAAATTATACGCCCTTATTATATAATACAAATTACTTTGCTGCTGCTGCTGCTGCTGCAGTCTTCAGTATTTGCCAAACAGGTGCCATGAAAAATTTAACATTTTACTGGGAGCAAGGCCTTTCAAGCTTGCAGTATAGATGAGCATATGGAGAGAAAAGTAACACTGCATGATCAGCACTACCTGCTTGCCTTTTACCTGCAGGCAAACCTGATACCCTTCATATGTCTCCATGCTTACTCATGTGCAACTATAAAGTGAGCATTTTATATGCCAGGGAGCAAACACGCTCTTTGTTCTTTGTAAAACATTTACTCAACTCATCTTTGCTAAAGGCACACAGTATCACTTAAGCCCTGGTGGGACTGAGATTTGTTGAGCACTTCTGTAATCCCAGAGTTTAGGTGAAGAGAAGATCAGGAGGTGTGAAAAACATAGGAAGGACCATGGAGTGATGCAATCAGCAATGGCAGTCATCTTTCTCCAACAGGGATGGTGCACACAACAATGGTCTATATCCTTTTTCCAATATGGTACTAGGATTAGGATAGGCAGTTCATTTCCTATATCATGTTATTGTGGGCATGGGCATTCTTTCTTCCATCCTTTCTGTCACTGGCAATTCTGCATGAGTAGCTTGTTATTATAATATTTTTATCCCAACTTGAGTATATATAAAGATACTGCCAACCAATTCTCAAAGAAACACTTTTCAGTCATCTATTTCTAGGACTGTTACTTCTCTGAGTGCTTCTAAAATAGTGCTTAATTGTAATCTTTAACAATGGCCAAAGACCCTTAGGCTTGCTGAGGTCTGAGCACTTAGTTCCAAAGAAGCCCCTTAGAACCTTTCAGATTTTCCTGACAAATTTGGGTTTATATTTAATGTCTTTACATCAGACCTCTTCTTGAAAGCTAATTATAGTCACAAATAGAGAAATTACTAATGATCACAGCTATTCTGCTACATATAGACCATGAGTAGTAGGGATACCTAAACACATTTACTGAATATTTGCTCAATCTCAGGCACCAAATTAATTGATACTTTATCAATTGGTGTCTATAGTTGTGCTTTATGGTCTATAGTATTATTTTAATCATGATACAGATTATAAAACTGAGGCAAATAAAACTTAATTTTTCCCTATTGTATTCTAAGTCTTTTTCTGTTGCTACTAGTACATAAAATAACAAAAAGTTTGTAGATGACTCCAACTTCCCAACCTATAGACAATTTTTACTGTTATATAATTTCTTGAATATTAGATTGAAATAGAAGAAAAGGATAATATGTGGGCCTGAAAAAACAAAACCTTAAATCTGGATCATTTCTAGCCTTGTCTTTAAAGAATTCTATCTACTAAGTGAGACAAGATAGCTAAATCAGAAAGGGTTAATAACCCTATAAGAGATGTGATCAGTGGCTAAATGTATTACCATACAAAGTGATTTACAGTTAGAGAGCTGTACATGAAGGGCACCCATACTTCATTTTGAATGAATGGGTCCAAGAAGAGGCATCCAGACACATTAACTAAAGTGACTCTCTTCTTCACTGTCAGAATAAGGAATGTCTGAGAAGCTTGATAAATAATGTTTGAAATAGATTGGCACTGAAGACCCTGAACATCTCAGAATTCATTTTCCAGGGATGCATTTTCCATATTTCTCAAAAGTGACAGAGATAAATAACAGAAGATAGTAATATAAAATAGAAGTAAAAAATTTCAAAGACGTGACTTTTTGTCTGCAGACCCAGGCTTCTGCCACACTTGCATGTCTTCACCCCTGATCGCCACCTGCTCAAGCTCTTTCTATTTATCTGAAAAGTACAGGCATCTGAAGTCTGTCAGACCCTCATTTTGATATGAACTTTCTTCTAAATTTCCTCATTCATGTGTTTTTCTAATGGCCCTCATCTTTTCTATTTTATGCCTAACTTACTCGTTCACTTCCTCACTATATAAGATGAATGTGTCAATCTTCATTGTCCCAGATTCTCTTGCAGCTAGATTCATGCCTGTGATAGTAAATAATCTCATAAGACATCCTAGCCTAAGATTTTGAATTAAGAATTAATGGCACAATTCACCTTTTAAACTATTTCTACTGTATAAAATGTAATTTAATACAACATTTTTTTCAGAGTTTATTGAATCATATATAAAGTTCAAAAAATACTGAGTATACAATAACATTTAATTTTTGTTTTATAACTTTTGGCAGAACTTAAAGATTAAAAGAAACAAATTAAAGCAGAAGAATTAGTGATCTGTACACGGAGTCCAGCTAGCAACTGAATATAGAAATCTGCAAGGTTGCCAGTCTTCTGCCTGTGCTCATGTCCCAGGAATCTGATGGCATTGAATACAATTATACCCTGTAGATTCCCATCTTAATACAGCTAGCTCAGAATTCTATTTCTTACTCAAAGTCTATGCTCAGAATCTTTATTAGAAATTGCTGAAATAGGCTTCAAAGGCAATCCACACTTTAACCTGAAAGCTTAGTCTACTCTTCACTGTCCCCGTTCCAGTTGGTGGTAGTATCATCCTGCCATTTGTTCATGGCAAACACCATGAAATTCACGATTTCATTCTCTGAGACCTCTTTCATATTCTGAAATGTCCAGGATATTTTCAGCTGGAAATAAGATCAAGTATATCCAGCATCAGACCATACTCTTTTATGGTAAAACTGCTTTTACCCTGACATAGATCCAATCATCCCCATGTCAGCACTGCAACTGTCATATAATTTCTACCCTTTCATGTTTCTATAGACTATCTTTCCTCCAGTAAACCAGAGTGATCTTTTAAACCCAAGTTGGATCAAGTGGTAACACAATTTTTCTCACAGACATGGCAGACTTTGCTCTGCTGGAGGAAGCTACAGAGGCTGCAATCACCTCTACTTCCCATGGACAGTGATGGAAGAATCCAGGAGAGGTCAGCTTGGTCTAGAGTCAGTAAGGGTCACAGGGCATACTGCATGTTCAATGGCCAGTGGCAGCGATAGTTGTATTTTTATGGTTCTAGTTTAATGGCATGGATGGCTTTAGTCCTGGCTGTTTTTTAACGTTGTTTTTTTAATTTATGGTTTCTAACTACCTAGAGGCTGGTTTCTAGTTCTATGACCCTGGGTATCTTGGTATCATTCTACAGATTCCTTTATACTTAAATTAACTAGAGATAGTTTGCACCGCTTTATGCTAAGGACTTTGGCAGGTACTTTTACTAATTTATTGTTTCTTCCTTTGCTTTTGCTAAAGAAGAAGTAATGAAATATCATCCTCTATATTTCAGTGGCCATGAGGATTAGTGATATGCTACTTACCTATGACCTGTGGAGAGAGTTTTGTTAGCACCAGTTAACTTGTTAGTAATTGATTTGTGAGAATCAATAAGATCAATATCTATATGTTGTCTCAATTTTTTCATATCCTTGACTTCCAGTCTCTATCTCAAACTCCCCCTCCAAAAAAAAATAAATAAAATAAAACAAGGGAAAATAAGTAAAAGAAGGCCTATTCAATTACATTAAGTATTTTAAATTATATGTTGGAGACAAAAGTATGTTTTCTTCTTCACCTATAACCATCCAAATTTTGATAACATTTTGCTCATTAGCAACACTGTTTTGAATCGGTTGACACTAATGAGTTTATATGCATTATGTAAAAATCATTTAAAGATCATGTTCTGAAAAGGCATATGAGTTTACTTCATTCAGTACACTGTCATATAAATTGTATTTTAAAAGCTATTTTATTCATTTTAAGTACATGGGTGATTTGCTTATGTGTATGTCTGTGCAACATGCATGTATTTGGTCTCTGTGTAGGCCAGCAGCTACAAAATACTGGAAGTGGAATTGGAGTTACAGGCAGTTGTGAGGGGCTATATGGATGTTGACCACTGAACCCAGGTCTTTTGAAAAAGCCATCAGTGCTCTTGAACCCCAAGTCATCTTTCCAGTCCCCATGTATTAGTTTTTTTATTGTTATATTCATATTATTTTCATCATAAATAATCTTTTTAAGAACAATGTTTTTCTATACTATCTTTCTTAAACCAAGGCTAAAAGATAGGAAACTGTAATCCACACACCTGACATGTGTTTCACTCCACACATAAAAAGTGTATTTCCAGCCCTAAGTGACTAGCTTTAGGTGACCCAAACTGGTTGGAGAGAGAGCGAACACTAGGTCATCATCTTTTGACCCTGAGGAAGTCGTTTTCTCCAACTTAGAGGATTGAAATGAGCTCATCAGTCAATCAAAGTGTCAGCTGAGTATTTTTTTAAGCCTCTGCAGGGTCTTTAACATTGTCCTAACCCTGCCACTTGAGATATATAAGAAGCATTTAACAGGGTCACTGGCTACAAATATCTCACTCTTCAGATTATCCCCTATGTAAACCTCAAGCCAGTCCTAAAGAAAGGGGGAAAAAAGGGTGGAAGGAGAGAGAGACAGTTAAAGCCTTACACTATCCTATTTCTTTAGAAAAATGAAAGATAGAGCACTCAGCAAGTTTCTTTTACTTGTCAGGGACATAACGTATAACCGAGTTTGTGTGTGTGTGTGTGTGTGTGTGTGTGTGTGATACGCGAATGTATGTATGTATGTTTGTATTGTGCAGGTGCACATGTGTGCACATACTTGGAGGCTCAATGTTGACATTAGATGCTTTCTTTGGTCACATTCTCTCTTACATCTTGAGAAAAGGTCTCTCAGTGAAGCAGCAGTTATGTGTTGGCAAATCAGGGGAGCCTGATTGCTCTCCCCAGGATTTCCTCATCTCTGCTTTCTGACTGCTGGAGTTCCAGGTGGCCACCATATCTATCTACAGTTTATATCAGTTTGAGGGACACAACCTCTTATCCTCACAATTTTGAAGCAAACCCTTATCTACTAAACCATCTCCCCCAGTTCACTTAAAATAAAATACTAATTGTGGCCATAGAAGAATCAATGAGTAGGGAAAACTGACTTTAGAGAAATCTCTTTTAATTGCTTTTTCTTAAAGCTGTTCTTTCCAATAGGAATCCTAGTACCCTTCCTTTCTCTGTCTATTCTTCCTGATCATGTGTCAGATCCTGGGGGATTGCTTTTGATATCCCTTTACAGCAAATTAAAGACTGATAATGTTTAATATGTTGCCTATTCCAGCAGAGCCTTCAAGGCTTTGTTTACAACTCCATGGAACCAAAGGCATGTTTTCTCATTTCAGTGTACCTTTTCTCCTTTCCTATACTAAAGCTACTCCTATGCATGTATAGTTTAACTGGTAAGTTCTCCTGTCTTTCACTGACATAGCTCTTTATCTCTGTCCATTTCTGTATATTCTCACTTGGCAGCTGCTCTTAAGGTTGTTAGATACTGAAGTAAAGTTGTCTATTCATAGAGAGTCTCATGGTCATTTGAATGGACTCAGGACCAGCTCAGTACATTTTTTTGCAGAGTGAATACAACAATGATATTGTCACATTTTTTCCCAAGGGCTCAAATTGGAATATTAGGCACCACTGTCTTTTGTCACTGATATAGAGACACATTTTAGTGGAACAGAAATAAACTCTTGGTCTTCATGAAAATATTGCTGTTAATTACAGATTAGAAATTCACAAAAATGTATTTTCATGTCAAAATGTAAAAAACTGTACATATAAAGAATTATTTGTAATTCTAAAGCTAATTAGTTGTTAACAATCCATGTCCAATATTTTCTATGATCTGAGAGAAAAATATATCCAGAAATATTTCTGTTAAGAAGATTGTGGGTAAGTGTTCTAACAGACAAAATTGCAAATTGTAATAGGTTTTAGAAGTTTCTGTGATGATCACAAAAGAGAAGACAAGATTCATGTGAAATTTTATCTATAGAGAAGCTGTGTATTGTTGACAGTTGCTTAATTAACATGTGTATTAGTGCCTCATACCCAAAAATTAAAAAGTAGTATCTTTGTTTGCATGTGCTGGTGTGTGTGTGTGTATGTGTGTGATCTATACGTGCTATATGTAGCAATCACTCTGCATCCATGAATCTAAGAACATTGATCTACAGAAATCTACAGCTATAAAGTCTCCTATATAAATAGATGTAGCATTTACATAGAACCTATGCATATACCACTTTTATATTTTTACTCACCTCATGTGATCTAGTATGTTATGAACGTCATGAAAACAGCTATTGTGTAAGGTAAAGCGTCAAGAAAAGATTCTGTACATATTTAGTAAAAAGATGTTTTGCCCCTGAATACTACTGGTCTATGGTTGATTGGATTCATGAATGCAAGTTTATATATACACAAGACTACTTGCCTGTGGAGGAATAGCACACAAACATTTATAAGTAAATGCGTGGCTTCTTCCATCTTATAACATCTCCAGTAAGAATCGTTCTTGCTTTAAAAATTAAAACAAAAATCTGTATATTCAGACACATCATTCTTTGAGACCCTTTTTCTCATTAGAGTATTAATGTGTAAAAAAGTCATATTCCAGTGTAATCTTCTAAGAATATTATGCTAAACTTTGGCCTTTCTAATTCAAATTATACACTCTATTAAAGAAGATCAGTAACACCAGTTAACAAATCCTATTGTTTTGAATTTGTTTTATTCTTCTCTTTCCCCCCCCCCTTTTTCCCAATTTATTCTCTAACACCAATTTATTTAAAAGGTTTCTTGGTTTATCTCTCAATCTTGCAAACCAGTTCCCACCCCTATTTCTCTCTTCACTATTTAGTTCAATTTGCTGCCAACTCCTAATCTTCTCCTTCTATGAGCAAGCGCGGCAGGGTGCCCAGGTTAGAAATCTCCAGTGACGGCCATTGCTTTCTTCCCCTTGTCCTTTTCCCTGAAGCAGGCTTGGTATTTTCATGTTGTGTCTACCGGAATCCAGCTAATGCACATGTTCATTTACCTCCTTGCTCCTGCAGTACGTGCTCCTCCTCTGCCTTCAAAAGTCATGTGATTTCAACTAAAAGTTTATCGGCCCATAAATTCATGCTCTCATTTTTCTTTTTTAAAATATGCTTTTAATTGAATAGAATCTTATCTCTTCCCTGTCCCTTTCCTTCCTTCAGCTCCTTGCAGCTACCCTCTCTCCAAATCTTCCACTTCCACAAACTGACAACCTCTTTTTCTTTTACTATTATTGTCACATACTTATATGTCTATAGGTATATGAACAAATATATAATTTTTCTCACTGGTTGCTCATTTTTGCCTTCAGCTTGATCACCTTTACCATTTCCTTCAATTTTTCATTGTCTTTTAACTTCTAAAACTATTTTGACCAATCATACAAAAAAGAAAGAGGAAAAAAGCCATATAAGAAGCATACTACTAATAATAACATAAACATTGCTGGAGAATAGTAGCTGAAGATGTGTTACGTTTGTTTATGCTGTGGAATGTTTGTTTAATGATGCAAAGATGAGGTGCATTTATTTATTCTGCATTTGTTTAATTTCTGTGGAGCTGTGTTATTTTGCCTGTCTAAAACATACCTGATTGGTCTAACAAAGAGCTAAATAGCCAATAGGTAGGCAGGAGAAAGGGTAGGTGGAATGGCAAGCAGAGAGAATAAATAGGAAGAATAATCTGGGCAAAGGAAACAAGGGGCAGGAAAAGGGGAAAAGGACATCTTGAGGCCAGCCATCCAGTGACACAACCAGCAAAGGAGAAAAAGAGAGAGAGAAAGAGAGAGAGAGAGAGAGAGAGAGAGAGAGAGAGAGAGAGACGCATATAGAATAGAGAAAGATAAAAGCCTACAGGCAAAAGGTAGACAGGGTATTTTAAGTTAATTAAAAAAAAAGTCTAGAAATAAGCCAAGCTAAAGCTGAGCATTCATAAAAACGAAATAAATAAATAGGCCTTTATGTATTTATTAGGGAGCTGGATGGACAGCCTTCCAGAGAGTACAAAGCCAAAAGAACAAACAACAACAACACCTGCTTACCAGTTTTGCTTTGTGTTTTAATGTTGAGTTACAAGCACCCCTCTGGTTTGCTTTGTCCCTGCTGATCTTACTTTCATTCATGATTATGGCTGCAGCGTGCACCACATCTCATTGAGCCAGCCATCCCTTCCCTATCACTGCGGTGTCTTCCATTTGTAAATTTTTAATGTGTCTAATTCTAGGGTTATTTTTTTTAAATTATACAAATATCCCTAGTCTAACTGCCATATAGTTCAAATTCATAGTTCTTCCTTAACAGGTTTAATGCCATCTCCTGAAATTACACTTAAACTCAGACCCCCCCAAACCCTCCCCACTGGGTGATTGAGAGCTATTTTATGATTGACATGCTTGGTAAAGGTGCAACCAATACTGCCAATGTCAAAGCCAGGATGCATTGTTCTGCACAGTTTATTAAATTTTTCTTCACCAATTAGTATGTACAAATGAGCTAGCTTACAGCATTAAATTATATCTGTATAGCTGAGTGATCTCAGAAGCAAAAATTCTTTTTTTAAAGAAATATGTCCTAATTTTATAAAATTCATTTTCTCAATCTTAGACATTTCAAAAGGACATGAGGAAAATCTCCAGAAGCAGGCACAGTGCAGGAATTCTGTTGGCCACCCTTCAACCCATGATGACAACAGTGACAGGAGTTTCAGATAGACTTAATCCTTCTCATACATGCTGTCTGGTCGGAGCTCCTGGGAGGAAGGCGAGTTGAAGATGCTGACAGCTATCTCTTGAGGTCTGAGTTCAATGAAGCACTTGTGAGTGACATACTATGAATGATTTGGGAAAGTGGGTTCACTTACATCACAGGATGTAACACAACTGGTTTGGAGGCTCTGGGCCAGCAAGGTGAGCAGGACTTGTCTTTGTGGGTTAGGCAAATGTGATAGGTGTCATAAAGAAAACTGAGGCTTGCAGGTGGGTTATAGTCAGGTGAGAACAGGGTAACCAGGGTGACATCATCCAAAATCCATTTAGAACTCTGTAGCAGAGAATCTGAGCCCACTGATGGAAGGCATCAAGGCAGGGCTGTCAGTGGGGTCATGAAGATGAGAGCCTACAAGGAGCATTGGGCAGAGTGTGTGGAGGAGGGTTGTTCTTAGAATGGCTGTCTTTTGCTTGCTTTCCTTTATTGCTTGTTGCTGTATATGGTGTGACAACCTAGCAGAAGGCCCATGAGAGAGACTGCACAGCAGCCTCAGCCTGGCTTGCTGCTGTCTTCTAGTGCCACCAAAGTTGAGCTCAGCCCTGTGCAAAGTCTACACTGTGCAACAGACACCAGTAAACTCAAGGCTTGGGATGCATGTCAATAGTAGGGAAAGTGGGTGCTGTACTTGCTGGCTTCCTGAGCAAGATGTACTTCTGTGTCCAAGCACTGACAACAGGCCCAGCACTGTGGGGCCCAAATTGGAAAGGGTTCTTCCATATACTGTTCCTGTGACAGTAGACACTGTGACACAAGAGGCAAGGGACAGCAGGTACAGAGCCCTGCATCACTACATCTACAGCTTAGAATGGGGAAACTTACATAGCCCCCAGCAGAGATAGAAGTGGAAACTCTGTCACCATCTTGTGTATGTCCTGTTGGAGCTCTTACTCAGGCCCCACTTTGGGGTGGGGATCTTGCTTCCAACCTTGGGTCCTGTGGTGCCTGACTTCTATGCTGCTAGGCCTTCCCTATTCTCCAGGGGTGAAGTTCTCAAGGCACAGAGGACATGGGTTTGCCACCTTCTTTCATTTGGCAGGGTTGTACTCCTTGGTTTTGATGTGCCTCGGAAGCTCCTCCTTGGGAACAACCTCACTGTAGCGGTGGTACTTCCCAAACCCATCTCTTTTGTCACATTCTGTCAACAGGTGTCCTGTCAACCACCTGCCTGCAGTGGTCTCATCTCTTCAGCATGAGGCAATGTTGCCAGTAGTGGAGGTCCAGGCCCTCTTCTGTGAAGGACTTATTCCTCTCCCCACAAAAGATGCAGATTATCCAAGTAGTGGATATCTGGGTTTTCCAGAGTGTCAGGAAGGGCAGCTTTCCTTCCTTGAGGGTCTTGATTCTTGAGCTTCATAGTGTCATTCTCCTTCTCCTGGGGTTCAGCCTGCGTCTCTCTCAGTGCTGCCAACTGGCCCTGCAAGGCCTCCATTTCTTCCTTCTTCTGCTTTTCTGCTTCTTTTGTGGCTGCTCTTTTCTGGGCCCTTACTTCAGCCTCCGTTGGCCTGTCATCTATCTTAGCAAATCCTTTAAAAATGGCTTTGTAGAGAAGGTTCCAGCGTGTGTTGCTGTCTTTTGGAGGAAGGTGCTCTAGGGTGAGGGCCGGGTGCTGTCTGTACATGTCCAGGATGATTCTGACTGCTGTTTCTCGCACATCATACACCCTGTGCTCTAGGGCACTCAGTGCAAACTTCATCGCATTATCCACAGTGAAGCCAGAGTTCCCAGTGCCCAGGTCTCTCAGCAGCCGAGCCAGAAGGTCCACCTGGCTCATTGCCAGACGAACGGACACATTGGCCTTCAGTGGCTGCACCAAGTAAGACGGGATGAGAAGCAGAGACTTCATTTCCTTAAACAAGGCCATTTCCTGAATGAAATTCAAAGCTATGACACAGAGGCGAGCAGAAGAGTCTCCAGTTCTGGCAAGTAAAAGGGGAACAGCTCTCTCTACACAGTGCGTTGTTTCCAGTTTGCTCAGCTTGTGCTCGGGAATATACTGTGTAATTATCATTTTCAGCAATTTCAATGAAGCCTGAAAGACTAAGGTTACAATGTCCTTTATGGCTCTTCTGATGAGAAAGACAGACCCTTTGAGTACATTTTTCAAATCTTCCTTTTGGGTTCCAACAGGTATCTCCATCAGCTTCTTGTACAGCACCAGCAGAGCATCCTCTCGGCAGGACCATGCCTTTGAATAAGCCCCAGCCACCAAGGCTTCGCCTAAGATGTCCATGGCAGAACTGGCTTCTCTCAAGGCCTTCTCTGTCAAGGGCTCTGGTTCCCCTGAGACACCCTGTCTCCGGACATCACTGATATTTGCCTCTCTCACTTCAGGCTCTGCAGATGCTTCGAGTAATAGGAAGAGGCCACTCACCGTAGGGCAGGGCATCCACATGGTTCCTAGCTGCAGGACCTGCTGCAGGTGGGGACTGGTCTAGTGCTGAGTGCCGAGGAGAAGTTGCCAAGGTATATGCCAAGGGCTTTTCCTGGAGGATAGGGCCTCCAAATGTGTCTTCTATTACCAGTTCTGTGTGAGGGAATGAGGACACTGCCTTCCAGTGCTGGGGACTGCTGGGAGATCCAAAGGGCTGGAGGGGCAAAGCGAAAGGCAGAGGCAAAAATTCTTGGCTGCCAATAGAAAGTCTTTCTTAATACAAAATTTATTTTCACTTCCCTTGGATAGATTTCTCTCAGTCTTCTAAAGGACATCTTTCCATTACTCCTTTTTGCTGCATTTTGATCTACTGTTTTTGGTCAAATAAGAGTCATTTAGATGCCTTCAGTTTGAGTTAAGTATCAGAGATCTTGTTTTTTTTCCCCCATTGTCTCCTTTAACAAATGTTTTTATTGGCCTACATGCCTCATTATTTTTATTCTTTCACTTATAACCTTATTCAATCATCTTCAATCAAATACGGTAAATATATGACACCTGACTGAAAGGAATACAAATATAAATCAGATAGAGATTTTTATTTTTAAGAGGTTATGATTTGGAAAACATCCTTCCTTAGTAACATTGAGAAACAAAGTTCCTGTGTAATTTTGGAACGCTGTAGATTAATAGCTACTGTGAGCTTTACATAACACTTTCTAGGAATATCAGTCACTCACTTTGGTTTATTACATCTCAGTTGTGCGTGATTCATGCTGCTCATTTCTTAAGCAGTGATGCCCACTGCTGAACTTTTTTTTTTTAATCATCCTTTGATTAGTTGAAAGATACCTTGAATTGCCTCCTACATCTTCTTAACACCCCATAGTGCCATTCTCTTATTGTGGTATTTTTGCTTTAAGTTCTGCATTGTCAACAGTGAATCATTTCTCAATTGCAAGAGTTATGCTACTTCCTATTCAGAAGATCCTACTCACTGGTGGATGAACCTGAGCTAATGTACAGATTGACATTATCTTGGTTGGATAAGTAATGCATGTTCTTACTTAACAGCAAAGAATACTTGAAATGGAGAGTGTGTATAACTTCCTTGTGCTTATACTTCTTGCCATCAAATCAACTGAGGTTCATTCTGCCATGAGACAGATAATTATTTTTGCCCCTTACATTGATATGTTTTATTATAAAGAGGTGGAATAGAGACAAAGGGAGACATAGAGACTCCCAAGAGTCAGGCTATGTCAAGTGTATTAGATAGGGAGACAGATAATGTTGAATCAATGTAAATAACAGAAAGACTGATATATAAGGAAAAATATCGCGATGATAAAAATATACAAATGATAAGACTGATAAATGATAGATAAGGAATATAGATAAGCATTGATATCACTTAATTCTCACAGCAATGCCAGAAGAAAGAATAATTTCCAATTTACAAAGGAGGAAAGTGAAGTGAGTTACTTAGTATTTATAAAGCATCCATTGCAGGACCTATTGCTCTATACATTATTGTATCTGATACTCAACCAGTCATTGTTTTCCATTTTACAGAGAAGAATGTATGCTTCAGAGGCTTCATGTTTGCTTGAAGCCAATTATGTTAATATTATATTTTCATTAACTCATTGAGAATTTCATGAAACATATTTTGCTAATATCCACCTTCACTTCTCAGCCCAAGCCAAATCTACCTCTCCTCCTTACACCCCTCTACTTCACTTTCTCATTTTTTCAAAGAAATATTAATTTTTCAGAAATATGTTTAACTATTACTCAACTTTTATATTACATTTTCTTTCACTTTTTCACCAATAAAATCCACATTCTATGACTTTTTCTCCATTTTGTCTTTTGGTATTTTTAAACCAAATCTTCTTAAACTATCAGACACATGTAGCATGAATTCAGATTGCACTGAGAGTGACTCAGAGACAGATATCAGGGAAAGGCTGAAATATCAGAGAGAGAAAACATCACAATCAAATCTCACCCAACTGGTTGCTTCTGCCTCTGTTGGTTTCCTGCGCCGTTTAAATACCTTTCTTGCCAGCTGTATCTCATCCAGGTTAGGATTTGGAGCTACTCTATTTGGTAGTCAGCCTTAAATTCATAGAAACACACCAAGTCCTCTGTCTCTGGAGTTCCAGGATTAAAGATGCAGGTCACCACTCCCAGGTTTTCCCTGTGCTGGGATTAAAGGTGTGTGCCATTGAAGCCCAGCTTTTGGCCTTGTACTCAAAGATCAAGAAATTCCTGAGTTGTCTGCCTAGTTTTTGACTGTGTGTTGATCTCTTGATATTTCAAGTTTTATTAAATATGTAACATTTCACCACAGACATGTTTTAGTTCCCCAAATTTTTATATGGTTTTGAATATTAACTTAATAACATACCTCTTTTGAAGGTTACATATTCTTGAATTTCTTTGTAGATATTGAATTTTATAGCTGGTTCCTAAATTACTTTTAATCTTTTTTTAGTTGGCTGCTCAGTTTATTAATTTTGACCTTTCATTTTTTATAATCTTGCTTCTCCCCCTAATTTTGTTTACTAAAAGCTTTATCTGTGATGAAGTTTTGGCCATTTTGATATATGATGAAGACAAGCTAATAAATGCTACTTATATGAGTTCTTTGCACCAATAGCACCCACGTCCACCAAGGGGGACTGCAGAGTAATGCTGACATAAGAATAGTCCTTCTGTGGTTAAATGAGGCAGTTTCCAAGCCTTTCACAAGAAATCCCAGATTTTCCTGGACAGATGGCCCAGTTTCTTTTGAGAACAGTTGTCCAGCTCCTGCCTGGGGGTAAACACAGGACAGTTTCTCTGGGTAGAGGGGTGAGAGGGAGGACTGGAGAATGACAAGAGCAGCTGCTCTGGAAATGGTCTTCCAATAAATCAGTCTGCTCTCTGCACCTCCACCCACCCCTTATCTCTGTGTCTGTAGAGGAAACCCCTGAATCCTTTTAGGGTTTTATTGGGAAGCTTTACTGTACATATGTGGTAAGACACAGAAGTTCAGCATTCCCCACTTTTATTACTCAGTGACTCATTTTTATCCATTTGATTTTTATAGAGGAAACTTTCCTACTCTTTTAGTGACAGTGGATCCTACCCCTAATCTTTTTTTCTAATATAGTCCATGTATTTCCTTCTGAATTTCTTGCCACTGTGTTGATAGTAGTAGAGGAATAAAATATATGGTTCATATCTTTCTGAACAAAAGTAAAATTGGAAGATGATAATAGATGAAACTTATTAGTCATTAAAAAATTGTCTCATGTAGCCCCCCTTGGTGTGTGTGTGTGTGTGTGTGTGTGTGTGTGTGTAGCCCAGAGTGACTTGGAATTCTGTGTAGCCTGTGCTGACTTCAACCTTGTGTCAATCCACCTGTCTCAGCTTCTTAAATGCTTAGATTACTGATATGAACTGTTAGGATTTTTAAAAAACGAATTAAAAGACATGAACTTTTGCTTGATCCATAGGATTCCCTTTACGACTCTGTCTAAATTTGAAAATAAGAAAATAATCACTGACTTTGAAATAAGACATTTAAGTATCAATATTTCAAGTTAATTTACATTATTAGAATAAATCAATTTTCAGTCCACAAAGTTTTAAAATTATTAAAATTATTAATGAATATCTTCCTTACTGAATATGTTCCATCTTTATTGTTTTGCATTTAAAATCATCAGTGTCCTTCAAGACAGAAACTGAATGTCACTGCTGTTTTGGTTTGCTCATACTGCTATACAGTCACTCACAGGCCCATAGGCATTGAGTTCTGTCTGTGTCCAGTGATGCTTCAGGTGATGAGTCTGTAGTGCCTAACAGAATAAAGTAGGTCTCCACTCTTATGAAGTCTGCTTGTGGAAGGGGCTCATAAAATAACTGATATTTCAGGTACTGAGTAAAACACATTCTAGGAAGACAAGCAGTAAAGAGACAGAAAGTCATAGAATGTCTTCATCATTTCCTCTCTACAGTTGGTTAAAGGTACTCACCATTCCTTACAATGTAGTAACTGTTCTTATTTTTATTTTATCCATATTTGGTAATATTTAAATAGTGTAATTAATATGACAGAAAGCCCTTTTCAATTTTCTTCTCGAATTCCTCAGTTCCCCTCAAAATAAACAAAATGCCTTAGCTCCTTACCATTATATATCTACTATCCATGGCCTTGCCATTAGCCTTATCAATCCATTTCCTATCTTTATACGATGAATCCCACTTTATAGGCACTACCTGAAGCCCCTATGGTAAATCTCCACAGGCTTTTTAAATTTCTTTAATCTTGTTGCACTAAAGATATGAGCTAATCCCACTCAGTGTTTTGGTCACTATGGAGATCTCCTAAATCTTCTTCAACCTTTTTTTTCCTCCATGAAGCTTTCTGTGGCCATTTTTCTTCTGTTTACTCAGTGACTTGCCAAGCACATGTCCAGTATTAGGTTTGCAATTGTTATTAAATAAGTGAATGAATAAGAAACATACTAAGGATTTATTGTCTATGCTTCAAGGATAGTCTAAACTATAGGCTTCTGGCCAAGGAGGAAGACTAGAGAGAAGTAAATCATTCAGGAATGTTGAGAAGCCAGAAATAATAAGTAAGTGCCTGGTGATGATATGTATTGAATGTGAGCAAAGAAAATGCTTTTGGTGCTGAGCACTGGTACTTCTACAAATAAATGTATAAATACATTTATAGAATAACCTTATGCATATGGGAACTTTTTTAAAATTTTATTTATATATTTATTATTTGGTGATTTTACATCATGCACTCGACCAAACTCAGTTATCAGACATCTCAGATTCATGCCCACTCTTACACATATGGGAACTTTGGTGAAATGCAAAAGGTAGGAGGGAACCAGGCCAGGCCTGGAATGTGAGATAAAGACTGAATTAAGGTTAATGACAACCTTAATGAGAGTGAGGTGGAGAGATGTTTCAGGTGAGAAGAAACACTGACAAGAGCTAAAGAAAGGAGAGTGTGCAGAGCAGCAATAAACATGGGTAAGCAGGGAATGCTGCAGTAAGGCATGGAGTTGCTTGGGTATATGCTCAAGAGTGCTATAGCTGCATCAGTTTCTAGGTCTATTTCTAGCCTTTTGAGGAATCTCTACCTTGATTTTCCTAGTGAATGCACCAGTTTGCACTCTCACCAACAGTGGGTGAATGTTCCTATTTCTCTACAACCATGCCAGCATTTGTCGTCATATCTTAATCCATCTGACTAGGATAAGGTGGAAATCTCAAGTTAGTTTTAATTTGCATTTCCCTGATGGTTTAAGATGTTGCATAATCTTTAAAATGTTCCTCAGCCATTTGCATTTTATCTTTTGGAAACTCTGTTTAGTTTCATGCCTGAAATTAAAAATTAGGTTATGTGTTTCTTAATTTATTTTTTATATTCTAAATATGAACTTTCTGTTGGATATATAGCATGAAAATATTCACCCCATTTTATAGGCTATCAAGAAATGAAACCGATAAATAGATAATGGAGATGCTATATATCTACACAACAATACTATTCAATTGTTGAAAAAAAATGAAATTTGCAGGACAATAGGTACAGATGAACACAATCATTTTTGGGGAGGTAACTCAGACTTATAAAATCATCGGTTGTGTGTTTTCTCCCATTTGTGGATTTTAGCTTTGAATCTTCAAATATTCATGTTCAGTTTAGAATATCCATAAAGGTAAAACAAAATTACTATGGGACTGAGCGATGGGCTTTCAAGGGAAAGGAGATAGAGCATATGGGTATAAAATATTTTTAAAATGTAGCTTAATAAGCTTGTTTAATTGGAGTAGTGAAGGGAGGTCAGGGTAAAAAAGGAATAAATAACACTAAACGACTTAGAAGTACACACACAAACTAACATGGAGTTACTCTACACCAAGGTAACAATGCTGTACTAGATACCAGAGGCTAATAAGTTAAAAACCCAGTGCTAGGAATATGCCAGGTTTCATATATTTTTTAATTTTTTTACCAGTGAACTCTCACAACCTGAAACATTACAAAATTACAGATGATTGCCAGTGCTCTTGGCTGCCTTCTGGTACTTGGCAGGAACCTTATCAATGAAGATGTCACATAGTCGACTCATGGAACACAATGGAGTACTACTCAGCAGTAAGAAAAAAAAATGATATTCTAAAATTTGCAGGCAAATGGATGGATTTGGAGAATATCCTCCTGAGTGAGGTATCACAAACCCAGAAAGATAAGCAGGGAATGTATTCACTCATTAGTGGACTTTAAACAAAAAGCTAAGCATGTCCAAGCTGCAAACCATAACCACTGAACAGCTTGGGATATGAAATACCTTGGACTGACACCTTGGAGCCCACTCCCTCCAGAGAAACATCTGACTTAGTCTTGAAGTTGGATGAGCAAAGCGGATCTTCCTGGAGTAGATGCTAAACTAAGCCACCTTGTGACTTTGGGACCTCCTGCCCTTGCTTGGGAGGAGATAAAGTGATGGGGAGAAGAGTGAGTGATTGGGAGGGTTGGGAGGGGGAAGGGAGTCTGAACAAGGGGATACTTGGATAGAAAATATGACTTTATTCACAATAAAAAACTATTAAAAAATATAAAAGACCCACCCCACATGATAAAACCCATAGCTGGCACTGGTCATGTAAAGAGCCCATGGCTAAACAGGTCGTAGGCTTTAAGACTGGACCTACTACTGTTATTTTGTTACATGGATAAATTACTAAAGTAACTCCTAATGATCTCTCATACCCATGAATTATGCATCCTTAAATGTTTATCTGTGAAGCTTCTATTTGGAGTAGATGGTGATTAACATAGAGACCCACAGCTGCCCAAGGTGTACAAAACAAAATACTGAAGAATGCTCAGGCTTAAATGAAACAAATTTTACAGTCTTTCTTACTAAAGCTCAAGATAGCTATAGAAGAGAAGCTCTGAAATATAGAAAGAATCAGAGGAGGAGGATAACTACAAGGAAGAAATGTCTTCTGGAAAGAATAAGGTATCTCTCTGCACATATGAACTCACAGCAGATGTGACTGTGTGCACATCACTTGTGTAAGCCTAAGCCAGACCAAATCCCAGAATGGAGAAGGGAACTTTCCATCAAGTTCCAACCCAAGTCAAGGCTTTATAGGCGATTGTTAGCTACTGGCAGCAGGAGAGGCAGTTTCCTGTAGGAATATTGCTTTTGAAATGTTGCAATAGTCCTTTGGGAGACCTACATTCAGGAACATTTGGGAATCAGAAATTGGTTTTAATGAATTTAAAAAAATGAATCAAATTTGTATGGATAAGAAAGGAGATGTTGGTCAGGAAAGAAGGAAGGTGAGTATATATCAAGGCATGTACAAACTTCCCATTTAAAATATTTAAAATGCAAGTATAAGAAGATGTATGCAAGCAAAATAAATCAAACAAAACAAGATAAGCAGAAATAAATGAATGTGTAGGAACAGGAGATGGAAAAAAATCTCTAAAACTCTTTTTCATTAATTAGTGTTATGAAAACAATTCTAAATATAACCTGATCACACTGGATAGTGTTACAGTGTGCATGGTTTTAGGAATGACCAGTTGCTATTGGCTAAACAATTCATGTGCTCATCATTGAAGGAGAGCATTTACCTGATGTAATCATAATAAAATAAAAAACAGGATTGTTATTTTACTGGTTCCATAATTTTAAAAAAGTCTAAAATTCTACATGGATATTTTCTTTTTTTTCTCTCAGAAATTTAAAACATTTTATTTTATAATTTTTCATATTGAGAGATTAGTTTACTTCCCAAATTAATTCTGCTACCCAAATACTTTTCTTTTTATAATATTTTCTATATATAAGAATTTATATAGTATTATTATACCAAGAAAAATATTTAGCAATCAAGTGTATTTTTTCCAAGACAATCTAGTGTCAATATCTCTGTAGACAATTAGACAACACAAGTGAATGATAGCAAATCTCTGTCTATGTCTAAGTAGAGATATTAATCCTTGTTTTCTTAAATACCAGCGTCAATAATGTAGCAGAAACCAGAAGTGTTGAGCCAGACCAATGACTCTTTGCAGTGAATACTGACATGTAAAGAAATATGGACATGACTTACTGTGTCACACTACAGCTTCCATGACAAAATGGATTTTTCTTTTCTTTCTTTTTTCTTAAATTATTTTATTTTATTTTGGGGGCAGATATGAAGGGATGGGGATGTAAATGAGGTAATGATGCATGATGTGAAAGACACAAAGAATAAGTAAAAAAGAAAGTTTAAAAAATATATTAATACCACTGTTTGAGTTACAAGTAAGAAGGGGATTTGACTGAAAGTAATTGAAATAAAAATTATATTCAAATGTGTAATGGTACAATTTTATGTTTATACAATTATCAAAAATAACTATGACTTCTAATTAAGGTCTGAATGAAAACTAGTGATGTAGGCATATCCATAAAAATTAGAGAAAAGTCAAGGCCATTGATAGTTAAGTTGGTAATTTGTGGTGAGTTGGAGAGCAGAATGTAATAACAATTTGAGTTCATTTCATAGCACTGGCTCAGTGAATTTTTTTCTAATTACTGAGGAATAAACTAAAAATCCTTCCAATATCCAGATACTAAAAGGAAGAAAACTGAGAAAATGTTATTTAGAGATGAATATATTTGCAAAATTGTAAAAAATACATTTTAAAAAGCAGGTCTATAGACAATGTAAAGTTTCTGGTTATTGGGCTGGAGAGATGAGGGCTGAACATTTGCTGATTTTGCAGAGTACCTAAGATCAGTTCTCAAAACCCTTATTCAATGGCTCAAAGTGCCCATGACTTTAGACTGAGAAGAACTAGTGTCTTCCTCTCACCTCTATGGGCACTCCCATGCACACACACACACACACACACACACACACACACACAAATAAATAAAAAGAATAGAAAGTGTCATGTTTATACTGTACCTTTAGCTGAGATGTATAAATGGTGTTTATATTTCTTTGACTATACTATTTCTCCATATTATATCACATTTATGACAATATATAAAATCTTATCGTACACATGTGAGATAAAATTCACAATTCTTTTTATAAAATAACTCTTTTTATCTAAGAAACAATTATGTTTTAGTTGGTACTTTTATGAATCAAGAGTCTGAAAATGCATGTTAAATACTTTAGGTCCCTGCCAGCCCCCGACGGCTCAGTGAATGGTTAGAAAGCCGAGAGTGTTATTTCAGCCGCCTGGCAATTGATACCAATCATCACAGCTGACTTTTCCACCTAGCAATCTGTGCCAATTGTTAACATGGGTGAAGTGAGCCAATTGCTTGAGACCAGGTCTTATTAATTTATATTAAAATTTAGCCTTAAACAGACATATTGGGGAATTAAGAAAATAAAAAGGACCAACTAAAAATGCCCAAAGGAATTTAGAATATTTTGAAGCCAGAGCTTTCATTTCAAAACATAGTCCTTTATTCAGAGTGATTGGGAATCAAAAGCCTATTGAGTGCACATCATTTCTGGCAATTGTATAATTCATAAATAGACAAATGGCTTAAGAAACATGGTGAAAAAATGTACTCACAAGGAGGTATCATCTATGCCAAGTTTACTGCTGAGATCATAAACCAGTGACAATAGAGGTTAATAATAGAAATGTTGGTAGTCCTCTACTTACAATAGAATGAACAGTGCTGCTGTAATTACAATTTTCTTTTTATCCCTGTTATATAGAAATGAATCAATATCCAAGTAGAGAGAGGATGAAAATGTCTTCCATAATTTGCTCTGCTCTTCAGAAGAATTGGCTTCTTAGGTCTGCATGTCAATTGGATCATTCAAAATTATTACAAGGCTATTTATCAAACAGTTTAAATTAAAATTTGTTTAGACTTATTTAAGGCTATTTTGTGTGGTTTTCATGCACAATTTTTTCTGCTTTACCAAGTTACTTTAGAAAAAATCAATATGTTGTTTCAGTGGATGTTTAGGAAAATCAACTCTTCAGTAATTTCTTGCTGGTTATGGTACTATCAAGACTATTATATATGATGTTCCTTGCCTTGGTTTGTTATTAATTAAGTCTAAGGAATCATTTGATTAGTAAGTAAAGCAACAACTATTATATCTTAAATGTACTATTATTATTCTTAAGAAGAATAACAGCCAATTTGATTGGATTTCATTAAAACAATATATAAGGAAAGTAAATAAATCAAATTGAGGACCTAAGCAATGCAAACTTAATGCACATACCCAAGACTTCAATTTGATTGAGAGTAAGGTGAAATGGCACATGCCTTTAATCCCAGCATTCAAGGGGCAGAAGTAGGCAGAGCTCTGTGAGTTCAAGGCCACCCTGGTCTACTTAATGAATTTAAGGACCACTTACATAGACCTTATTTCAATAAGTAATAAAAAAATAAAAGTTAAGATGAAAAACTTGTTTGAGTCAAATAATAACTCAACATATAGTTTAATTAAAATCAGGCTTGTGTCTACAGTTTTATGTGGTCCTGTCTTTTTACCCATTTTTTTTTTAATTGAGAATCCAAATCTAAAAGAGGAAACTAAAAGAAACGTTAAGGAATTTTTGTACCAAATAAGTCTTTTTCAGAGACAGATTGTATTTTAAAGCTTACTTGAGCTGATACAATGTATTCAATTAGATCAAATAAAGATGAAAAACAGTTGAGGAGAGAAGACAATCAGAATTTTGCAGTAATTGGTTTTTGAAGCATGTTCTTCAATGGTGGTATCTTTTACGCTACCAGTCTAGAGTCCTTTGCTCTGACTCTTTATCATTTTCCTTCTGCTCATCTCAGTCTTTGACCACAAATTGCTTATATAAGTACCTTGTCTATAACTCCTAATAGTTCTGTGATTGTAGACATGGAAGTTCATATTTGTGATATTTATAAGACCTTAACCAAGGTGGTGTTTCTCAAATGAACATGAAAATTACAGAAGAACTATCAAGTTCTATTTGGCTTGAAAATAATGTGATAACTATGTGGATGATAATACAAAGAGAAGAGAATGCTATTAGGTGCTTGGTTCTCTGTGTTCCATCTGCCTCCATTTTCTTGAAATTAACATAGTCCTATGAAGCAAGTGGACTCTCTATTTTATTTTAAAGATGTGCAAACCAAGATCTCAAAGTGATATTTTATTGAACTGTTTGTACTCTTTGGATTTTCACCTGCTTGTCTTCATGTAGATTCTCCAAATACTTGTTCACTAATATCGTCATTTAACAAAATGCATGCAGAGTTGACATACTTTTCAGTGTTGAGAATCACTGTCTCTTTGTTTTGATTAAAATCCTCTCCATGTGGAAAAATTAATATATACAGTGCTTACTTCTTTGCGGTTTAAATCATTTTCTAGCTTTAGGTTTTATTCCCTTGTGGATGGCTTTCAACTTTACCAAGTTGACCTTG
This sequence comes from Sigmodon hispidus, assembly GCA_004025045.1. NCBI lineage: Eukaryota > Metazoa > Chordata > Mammalia > Rodentia > Cricetidae > Sigmodon > Sigmodon hispidus. Next base: position 117,698 of record PVIH01002132.1, read on the forward strand.
GTATCTCTCTAAGTGACATGTTCTATTTATGGTCTCATACAAATTTACTGTTTAGCTAGTTCTCCAGTTAGACTCTGGAAAATATCTTCCTGGCATCTTTTCCCAGCTTCTCTTGAGAATAAGTTTGTAAGAAGCAAAGAATGGCCCATCTTTCAAATGTATTCCTCTACTTCTCTCCATTAAGTGTTAGGTAGGAGTTACTTTTGCTCATGGTATCCTACATCAAAACTCACTTAGTCCTTCTTGAAATTGCTGGCATGTACACCTTTGATTTTACAAGTAAAATCTGTATTTACATTGTTTGCATACTTACAAACCTCCATTCTACCTGCAGGTTGATAAAGATCTTGAGACCTCTGTTATGATGCCTACATATTTTATCAAGAGTATATGATCTGTATAGCAGTATTTCAAGTGGATACTGTTGTGTTTAAGATCTTGTACTTAATTGTTATACAACTGTTATGATCTTTGCATTTTAAGCGTTCTATGGACTTGTCTTTATATTTTTAATGTAAGCCATAGGAGCTAACACAATATTAACTTCTGGAGAAGTTAGATGACAAGGCCTGAAGAGGTATTATTAATCCCTTAATTCAAGGTCTCTACACAAGCAAATACTTGGAGGTTGGTACATATAGAAAATTGACAGCATTATTTTATCACTCACATGTTTATTATATACATAATTTATAATTTAAAATATTTCAGATACTTAAAGACATCATCTTAAGTTCTTCAGCTGTCAGTAAAGTGTTCTGCTATTAACAGTTAAAAGACCTGGAACCGGATCTCACGGATTTCCCTTAATCACCACATTTAGTGGTAAAATGTAGGCTTCAATGTCATTTTGTCTTGCTCTAAATCCTATTATGCTTCATCTCATTTCTTCTATAATACAATACAATACATATTTTAATAGCAAATTTCATGCAGAAAATCAGTACCAGGTCACAGTATTTGAAGCATTCAGTCCTTTCAAATCATTCCATCAGGCCCAAACGAAATCTAACCATTTAATTAAAACAAGAGATGAAACTCTTTGGAATACATTGCCTTGTGTCTGGATACAAATTATCAAGAATTTGGATCTAAGGAGTTCAAATGTTTTACCTATATGCTTATTTGTTCTTGTAAGATGGTTCAGTGGTAAAGGTACTTGCCACCAAGGCTGATGGACTGAGTATGATCTTCCCAAAGAATTCTACAACCAAGTATTCAAATATATGAGCCTGTGAGGGTGGTTCTTATTCAAACCACCACAGCTTTTCATATAAGACACCACTTTATCTGACATTTCCCTAGTTTCAGGTTATGCTTGTCTCTACATACAGAGGCAAAAATAAAAACTAGAGATGATGTTTTCTTTATTTATCTTACAACTTCCAGAACATTATTGGGGCATCTACAGTGAATCTCTATAATTTCTTCCCAGCTATAAACTTGTACATAGCCCAGTACCCACTTGTTACATTTTTTTTCACATCTTACTGACTTCAAATATCCCCAGTGTTTGCATCAAGTGTTGTGAAGATCCAAAATCCAGGCCCCTTAACCTTCTCATCTCCATTTATTTTTTGCTTATTTCTTCCAAGGCAACTTATTCCTACTCACTGTCATGTTCATTTCTTATATTTTGTCAATAAAGAGACATTTAACCCTTGAAATCTGTATCTCAAATATATGATTCTTAGACCAGGTTCTTAGCATCCCCATCTTTACAAATCTTCCTTTGTATGAAGATACAGTTTCTAACACCTAGCTCCTATTCTCCCCACCCTCTCCTTGGTTCAGTCTACTGTTTATCATACAACCTCACAAATACCTCTTCTTCTTTATTTGACTTCTCTCACTGAATTAAGTGTGTATGACAAAGCCTTCATTGTAAAATAAAAAAGTCTTTCATTAATCTTCTTCATATATTCATAGGAACACCTAGAGACTATGAGAAACTTACTTTGCTCGAAACCTGAACTGACAGTATTCCTCTGATATCTGATGTGTAGTAGGATTACTTTCAGTATTGCAAATGTCACTTCCATGTGATCTCTCCTTAACTCAAGTCTCTCATTCTTAGTTTACTTCTCCCATCCACGCACTAACCAGGCCCGACCCTGCTTAGCTTCCTAGATCAGACAAGATCGGGTGTGTTCAGGGTGGTATGGCCATAGACTCTTATTTTACTTCTGTAACTTAGGCAAGGCTAATGGTGATTCCATTAATTTTTAATTTGGGGAAATAAAAGGAATAAGAAATACCTCAGGAATCTATTATTCTAACTGTACTGAGATGTGTATTCCTTATTACTATTATCTCTCCAGTATTATTTTGTTATTACTCTTCCATGCTTTTTCACAGTCTTCTTTTTTGTATCTCAGCCTTTTCCTGTACAAATTCTTACGTGTCATGTTGTATTAGTTCTTTTCTCTTTCCCCTTCCAGTAGGTCTTCCTTAACAGTAGATAAAAACAGCCCAGAGACTCCCATCATAAATAAAACTGCACCAGTTTTCTTCACCTCCAGCTTTATTTCTGTGTTCTTTCAAGCTTAAGTTTCCAGAGCAATTGTATATTTTAGGTATTTATGTGCTTATACCTCAAATACTTCAACCCATGACACAGTGATTTTCATCTCATCATTCCACTGAAGCAACTATTATCAAACCATAACTATTTCCAATAACCTTTTGCAAAAGCATATGTTCTGATTTATGTCACTGAAACTTCCAGCAATCTGCACTGGAGTCAATGACTCCCTACTTCTTGACATATTGTCCTTTCTTTTTTTTTTTTTTTTTTTTTTTTTTTTTTTTTTTTTAATTTTTTTTTTTTTTTTTTTTTTTTTTTTTTTTTTTTTTTTTTTTTTTTAAACTTTATTTATTTATTATTTATTTATTTGCCTTGGTGTTTGCCTGGAACTGGAACTACAGACAGTTGTTAGCTGCCATGTGGGTGCTGGGAATCGAACCCGGGTCCTCTGGAAGAGCAGACGGTGCTCTTAACCACTGAGCCATCTCTCCAGCCCCGTCCTTTCTTTTTTTTTAACATCAGCAGCAGCCTTCTTCTGGATTTCTTCAGCTAGAAGGCGTCTCCTTTTCTTTTCCTTTGGATTTTTTTCTTTTTTGCTTCTACATAGCTGAATTATTCAGTATTCATTATTTAACACTGTTCATAAGTTCCTACTCCTTTTATGTTCATGAATTTAAATATTATTTTATTGCTAGTAAAAAAAAAACTAAATAAATGAACTATGTTTTGTGGGTAACTTGTAAAGATGTAACACAAAGCAAAGAATGTTGAGAAAATTTAACATGAGCCTAGATGATAGTGCCATAGTAACACTTAGAAGGAGAGTTAGCTAAGGCCTTTGGAAATGCGTGTTTTCAATGGTTGAGACCCATGAATTGTGATCTGCTGGTCTAAACGAACATTACTAGTTTTGTGAGAGAAAGTTGTAGTGCTAGTGTTGATGGATAAAGTAAGTATATCCCCAGGTAAGTTCATAGTTAATGCACAAAGAAAGCAAAAAAAAAGGAAGCAGAGTTGTCCACAGATTAAGCCAAGACTTAGAGTAACCAACGACAGAGGAAATAGATAAGAGGGATGTCAAAGAATAATAATAAGGTAATAAGGTTCAAAAATTGTGATCTATCAATATATAAAGGTTGCAAATAATCTTGGTTTTAGACAGTGACCTTGGAACGGTGTGTATATGGAAGCTGTTCAGATTAACATACTGAGGAAACAGAATAAATGGGTTCTCTATTGGACAACTGAAGATGTTAGTCAGGTAGAACAGGTGAATTAAACCTGAAAATATGTTTCTTTAGTATAATCCGGCTCAATTTACACTTCCTTGACCAGGATAAGAGAAACAGGACTTGTTTGAATTTGTTACACCTGTTTTCAGTTACCATAGGGACTGTGATTCAGTGTACGAGAAGATTAACAACTAAAGGATCCAAATGATAAAAATGTCTTCAGCAAAGGGAAGAGGAGAGACCCTGGACTTCAGATCCTCTGATGGGAACATTTACAAATCTAGAACAGGAAGGCTGATATTTACATTCCTCTATTTGAATTATAAATTTCTTGGCAAATAAATTAAGGGAACAGAAAATGGGTGATGCTATTTTTTTCTGACATTTGCATTTCATTTCATAAAAAAATCTCTAAAATTTTCCACTTCTCTTGTAATTTTTTAAATGGTAAACTTTTGCATTAATAAGATTACCTGCACTTAGACATAAGTAACAAAGGAATAAACAATTAGTGAAAAATCTCTGATTTACGATTTCTTTATATTTTTCAATAGGGCTCCTTTGATACAGCACTAGCTGATTTCTTTAGGTGTCTATACAATGTTCAGCAGCATCTCCTTCAGAAAGCTTGAATTCATTAATCGCAAATAATAGAATAGAATCCAATGGAAAGTTTTGTTTTTAACGTGGGCCATGTGAGAACTTGGACATTGATTTTCTTTTGCAAATATATTTTTGCAAAAAATATATGTTTTACATTTGATGATTAATGGAAGTGCTTTTCTTCAAAAATCTCAGTGAATAAGAATTAATACTATGGTTTTAGCATATTAAACTTGGTTCCTATTTATGTAGCAAACTAATTTGAAGTTATAGAGTGTGTGCAATTGGCTATTTGTAATTATTGAATGACACAAGCTCTAACCATAAAGCATATGGACCTTCTTTATACTTACATTAGTAAAATAATAAGGTACCAGAGAAAATTCATTTTGTTTGCTTAAAAGACAATTATAAGTAGTATTGTCTTCTAAATAATCATATATTTCAGCTTATTCAGTTACATAGAGCAGCTTATTAATAATAACTGAATCAAATTTGTGATATGATTATGTCATCATTTTCATGTATATTCAAATGAAGTGAAAGTTTTAGTATAACAAGCTATTGACTTAAAATATATTTTTGTTGGTTTGTATGTCCATTATTTATTTTTGTTTGGTTATTTGGGTTGGGTAGATTTGACATCCTTTTTTTTTCAAAACTAGTAACTTAATGATCAATACATGAATTAGTTTTATTAGTGAAAAACAATCATATTTTTTAACCCTTAAACTTTTCTATTAAGCAAGAAATTTAAAACCATTTTGACGTTTGTAACAGAATCCTGAAAACAGAGTAAAAACTATATCATGATCCCTAAGAGTAACACAAGGAGAGATTTGAATGACGCTTGAGAGAAGACAATGAGTGCCTAGGACATTTCCAGATAGCAATACATGAGTTTAGCGCAAAGGCTGCTGCTCTATCCTTAAGGATGATGGTGCAATTTCATTGGTAAGGTGTTAAAGATAAGTCACCCCTAACATAATCTATTTATTAAGAAAAGTATACAAGTATGACTTGTTACCTAGCTACAGAAGAGATTTGTATTCAAGAAAGCATTGTGATATTGCAGTTGGGGTGGATGGGGAAGAATTCAAGGTTAAAATTAAAGAGGAGGAGAAGGGCTGGAATTAAGTCTAATTAATTTTCACTTTAAAAAGCAACACAGATGAATTTAAATTGACAAGAAATAAATGTAATTTCCAAGTCAGTCACACATTTGGTAGCGGCTACCAGAACACATTTTTGCTCATTTGTGTCTAAGGGAAAGACATGAATGATGTTTCTGTCATCATTCCTTTGGCATTTGTTTAGTCATATTCATAAAAGGCCATGGAGGTTTTATTTATTTAGAATCCCCTTACAAAGTCATTTTTCCATAAAATATCTTTAAATTAAAAGTTAACTAAAATTTGAAAAGACACATTAAGTACATCATGATTTTAGAAAATATCATCTATCATATTCTGGTTTCTTTGAAATGGATGCTCCTCTACAAAAGAGAACAAAGACACAAGAAAAACATTGTTCATAACTATATTGAGGCAGCAGTGATATATTGCCTTTTTTCAGTAACATATTCAATCTTCTCTTTTTCCAGATTAAAAATTAATCTTTTTTATTTCTGTGACCTTGGATGTCACTGATTTAAAAGTTTTCTAAAATAGTATGTAGTACAGTGAAAGTTTCTACTATTTGTATTTGAAATCTCATTTGGAACTACACGGTATAATATTGTTTAAGGGGTTTATCTTCTGTTTATGTCTATTTGTTTTTGGAACATTCATTCTGAGAGCATAATTTTTGGCAGCTCCAAAGTGAGAACATTTTTAACATAACGTATTCTTGCTAATGCATTGTATTGTATCATAGTGTACTGAACAACAAATTAATACAGAAAATCCAGAGCTAAGGAAATCAGAAAATGTAAATTTAGTGCAAATTACATAATTCAGGAAAAATGTGCAACGCAGAAATGTGATCTACAAGAATGAAAAATGGGCTTTGTCTCTTTATTCAACATCAGCTCTTACCAATAGCTGGAATGTGGATCATCAACCAGTATTAAAGATTGCCCTATACCCAAATAATTGCCTATTAGCAAAGAATCATACTAGACATTTTCACATATATTGTAATTGTTCTTCTGTCAGAGTGCATGCCATAGTCAACACTGCTCATTCTAGACATGAATGTTATTTTGGAATTAGAGCAAAGAAAAAGTTAAATCATCTCAATGTCTCTTTTGATAAAGCTTTCCTTCTGTACTTGGAAGTTAACATATGTATATGAATGCTGGACAGTTAAAATGCAGCTCACTTCTTACAAATATTTTTTGTTTGTGTTCACCAACACCTGCATTTTGGAATTTTTGCTATTTGAGTGTGTAGTCATTAATTTGCCTTCATATTTTCTTCATTCAGTTTTTATAATTGCAATGTCTTATAGATATTGCCTGTTGATATCACTTGAACAACTTTTCATTTGTTAGTAAGCTTTGGTAATTGCCAATTCTTTCCATGAAGTGTTGATGGGAATGTAAAACAGATACAGTGAATGAAAGAGGGTTAAATTCTGAGAAAAGTCTAAAAGATTAGAAGCTAGGTGCCACCAAGACATTTAAAAATATTCCTAATTCTTATATTTCTGATTGTGAGCATAGCTTCTCCACCTCATGGGATGTAGCACTCAGAAAAGCAGGCCCTGCACCTAACCTGGGCAGCACAGCAGTGTTGACCCTGCTGATGGGGGTGGGTATGTGGGAGTTGGGGTTGAGAGGATAAGCCTGTGAGAGTAGGAGAGCTGGCCCCGGGTCTGAAAGCTGACCCACCTGACTCTGTGCCTGGGGACAAGGGCAGAGTGCCATAGGAGATCTGGTCTTGCCTTTTCTCTCACTTTCTGAGGCAGGTGGGAAAGCTGGCCCTGAGGTCATCAGAGTGAGAAAGCTGGCAGGCCCTACCAGGAGCAGCACTTGAGAGAGTGATTCCTGCACCTCACCTGCACAACACAGTAGAAATGGCCCTAGTGCTGTAGGTGTGGGTGAACCAACCTAAAGGTAGTCAGAGCAAGAGAACTGGCCCCAGCCCTTAATGCTTACTGCTTCAGTGAGCTAGCCTGGGCAGTGCTAAAGAACTCACCCTGGTGTAGACATGAGGGAGAACCCAACCAACAACTACTCAGGCAGAGAACCAGGGCTATGAGTTGGCCCATCCCAACATCACCCAATTTAGGAATTGCTGAAGCACACGAAGGGACTTGTCTTGCAGTTCCAAACCTGCAGGATCTCCATGGCACACAACAACAACAGAAGATCCAAGAGGAGTCCCAATGAAGGCCTGGTGTCTGTAGTGTAGCAGAAAGCCAAGGCTTCAAGCCAGACCAGTGACTCATTGCAAAGAACACTTGAAAGGAAAGATGGGCTAAGGGACTAGGAGAGAGGAATAAAGATACATGCTGTGGAATCCACAGGGAGTCAATAAAAAGTTAAAAAAAAAATTCCTTTAAAATAAAGTTCTCACATATATTACAACCACCCTACCTAAATTCTTTCTGAAAAGAATGTAAATATCTCATAACCCTGAGTGGTTTCAACTTGGGCTGAGGAGGCAACTCAGTGGTAGAGCTTTTCTACAGCATGTACAAAGTTCAGTGTTTGATCTCCAGTACAGGGGGGAAAAAAACCACAAAGGATATAATGCTCATAACAGAATCAACAAGCTCTAAGGCTTTACCAACAGGATGGAATATTTATTTAATATGGTGAAAAATGCAACTGTATTCAAAATTGGATGAGATTACGTCATAGGGCTGTCAATACAACAATAATGAGAACTGTAGCCGATCCATTTACTCTCAATTTATTAAGCATCTCATTTGATGTCTTTTTCCTGCATCTGGCATACCCTTTGTCCTATTAATACATCTGTGAGGACTCCTCATCTCCCAATACTCTTGTTTAAACATTTATTGCACTCCTCCTTACATCCTTTGCTTCTGGAGTCTTATTTTCCCCCTAGTGGATTGTTGCCCTGGTTCTAGAGTCATTCTCTCATCAGAATTGATGTAGGTGGGGAGAGAGTTGGCATTTTGAATTGAAATGTAAGGTTCAAATTTAGATGGGAGGTGGAGTCAATTACAGAGAACAGTGATACAGCAACTGTGGGAGTTTTAGTTGAAGCAATGAGTCATAAATACTTCTTACCATAAAAACAGACAGAGATGGATATAAAAATAGAGGCAGTGCTTTGAGGAGATATCTATATTTATGAGTACATTTTAAAGCATTATGGAAAGATACTGAAAAAAAATTTCACTAAGAAGAGAAAATTAGCTAGGGTTGTTTTCTGAGTGATTAAAAATTATTTTAGGAAATTTTATTCCTGTAGTTCAACAAATATTGAAAAAAAATAATCACAGTGATATTCAAGACAAGACAAATAATATTAAGTAATATACTAATAACAACTGAACTCTCCAACTGTTTTGGGCACAGTGCACACATGTAGCTTCAGCTGTTGGAGAAGCAGAAATGAAGGATTTTTTTAATTAATTAATTAATTAATTTTTATAGAACAGAGTCTTTTTTATCCATGTATCCCCTTGTTACAACTGCCTTCCCCATCCCGACCCCTCTCGGTCAAGCCTTCAGCCTCCCTCCTCTTCATCCCCCCATTTCCTCCCCAGAAAGAGCAAGAGGTCCCAAGGTGAATTAGCTCAGTATCCACTCTAGGCAAGTCCTATTTCCTCATCCTAAAATCAAGACTGAGTGAGGTGTTCCTCTGCAAGGAATGGGCTCCAAGGTGCCAGTCCATGTACAGAAACACAGTTTGAACCTTCCTCTTGAGGTTCTACATACTGCCCATGTCAGTGGACAGTTGCCTATCCTTGGAGGGCCTAGTTCTTCTTCCTGATGGTTCCCAGGTGGCTGTTCTTGATTCAGCGAGCTCTCCAGAGCTCCAACCAGCCATCACTGTGAGAATTTTCCTCACAGTCCCTATCCCCTTGCTCAAATAGAGTCTCCTCCCCTGCTATCAGCTGGACCAGGGATGCAGCCCAGTACTCAGCCATGTATCCCTGCCTCAACCTCTATTTTTGGATGTAAATTCTGTGATGGCACTTAGGGTGGCTACCTATTTGATTATGGGGGAAGTCCTGTTTAGGCAACACCTTTACTATTGGCTGGAGGCCTAGCCAGGGACACCATGTGAGTTCTTGGAAGTTTTCCTAGCACTCGGTCTTTTTCCAACCCAGCATTGGCTGAAATGAAGGGTTCTTAAACTCCAGGATTGTATGCAAGCCTGGACAACCTAGTGAAACTCTGTCTAAATGAGGATAGGAAGAAAAAAAATATCCATTTTGATATTGGTAATAGGACAAAGAAATTTATGTCTTTATTTTTATTTACTGTTTATTCTTATTTATTTATTCTCAATTATTATTTATTTATTATTTATTTCTTTAAAATGCAGTCACTAGAGACTGAATTTTAAGCTAGGTTGTTGAAACATATGCATATATAAAGAGTTTATGTATTTCTCTAGAAACAAATTTTAATATCTACTGAATTTTTTCCAATCTAAATAAAGACATTTTAGACTGTTATTCATAAATTATTACTAGTAATATTACTTAAAATAGCCATAATACAATTTAAAATTACAAAAAAAAGAAACACAGGGACTGTGACAAACCTTTGATTTCTCTCTTTGCTTTTCATTAAACCCTCCTGGTTTTTCCAGAAGTGATTCCTGATTCAGTTTCAGCCTCAGCTTCTCTCTGGAAAGAAGCATTTTGTCGGAGGTTCATTCTCTATGCTTGGAAGCCTAACACTGAAGCTTCTTCGAACATCTCTTTAACTCTTTGTCTTACATCTCTTCCCTAATTTTCCAATTATATCACTTTTTAAGTATCCTTTTCTCCATAACAATAAGAAAACAATAAGAATTATAAGAACAGAGTTTCTCTTTTTCATATTAGCCTTAGATAAGTGTGTCTTTCCACCAACTCCCAACCCTGCATTCTGCCACCTGGTGCTTCTCTTAATTTCTAGCCCTGCAACCCTGAAGGTGCCCATTAGCTTCTCCTTGAGTTCTTTCCTTGGTTCTGCAGAACATAAGCTTAATCATGCTCCTTTTCTGACTACCCTCTTTGGCACTTCTCTATTGGCTTAATGTTTGAGACTGGCAATCACTTTTGTGCTCTCTGGGCTCTGGTCTGGGTGACTTGCATTTTATCTTGCTGACGGTCCTTTAGGAATGCCTTTCTTGTTGATAGCTTCAAGTATAATTTACAAGAAGATGGGGCTGAGTGAGACCTTACCTCTATTTTTAATGGATATCTCTTCAACATATAGAAGGGGTGTGCACCTGACTAATGAATACTTGGAATAATGTGACCTTGGATTTATTGTATTAAACCTTCTCTTTATAGTCTCTTCTACCCTCTAACATAAAATTTAATGAAAAATAGATAGATCTACCAAAGTTAGACGCCAGACAGTAAGTTTTTCTTCTCTTTGCTCCTTAATCTAACATTCAATTCACTACAAATTCCAGTACCTAAATATTTCAATTTTGGCTGGAAATTTAATACTAGCTTCAACTGACTTCTTTATATCAGTCCTATCTGCATCTTCTATTTATGGGATGTTGGAAATTTTTAATAAGTAGATCTCATTAAAAGAAAAATGCAATGTATTTTTGTTTCAATTGTAGGAAATGTGCACAACATGGCTGCTTTCCTTCTACCAACCCAGTGTCACTTGCTGATCAAAATGAAATGAGAAATGACATCACCTTTAACTCTCTTCAGCTTATGATTTTTTTCCAGAACATTATTTCTTCTAACCCAATGTCTCTTCATTTTCTGCACTATGCACATATGTGCATGAACATACACACATTCTCCAACACACTCATTCCAGTGCTTAATTTTCTCAAACATACTTACATTCTAAAACATTCTCAATACTTCTAATCTTTAAGAGATGTTAATATTAATTCTCATTTTATTTTTATTTTCTAACAATGTTTTATTTATTCTTTGAGTTTTTTTGTACACAGTATACAGTGTATTCTGAACATCAAAATACATTCTGGTGTTCTTTTTAAAGTCAAATATGAGCTGGAGGTGGAGCTGAGCCTAGGGTTCCCAGATTGGTCCTCTCCATCCTCATTCATACACTCAATTAAGTCACTGAATTGCCTTCAAAATGACAGTCAAGTTTCTGAAATAACCCTTTTTAATTTTAATGTTAAAATATATTTTACTTATGAAGTATATAACAATTAAGTTGTTTTTGAATCTTTTTAGATTATGAAGTAAATGCAATATATGGATGAAAGATGAATAATCTGTCAGTTTATACAAGATTTTTAATAAAATGCGTGGTTCAAAGGTTGGATCATCAAGCACGTGCACATTAAGAATTATCCATACAATGCTTGATAATGGATAAATGCAAAGCCGTTTAAGAACAATAAACTTTTTCACTCTAAAGCAAGTGAGTAGTATAGTAAAGTTAAATTTATCTTGCAAAGAAAAAGTTTTAAAATGCCTTTAAAACCCTACTGTGCCTTAGTTTTTAATCATGATCAATGATATTTATTTTGTTTTATTCAAAAGTAATAATTTACTGAAGTTTTTATTTCTTTCCATCTTTTAGTGACCAGATTAGGGAATTATACATTCTTACCTCTTTTTTTATGGCACTACACAGATTTTCATATTTTAAAAATATATACACAAAATTTCTTAGATGTTCTAGAAGCTTTTATTTCAAATGACTACAGTTATTTATTTTTCACACATTTGTTATACATAGAACAAAGGAGAAAGAGGGTTTCTCAAATTTTATATCATTTTCTTAACAACAAGCTATCCCTAAGGCAGTATCCAGTAATTTTCAATTATTGACATTTTTTGTGAGATATTTTGCTCAGTATTCTTCCTCCTATTTACTTTTATCTTAGTTTTTACAGTATTTTTGTCACATATTCACATTTTCAGGAATATCCAAAATAGCCTTAAAAATTAAAAACCTTATGACCTTGACTTATTATTTTGTGTCTTGAGTATCTTGTCAACTGGCTACGCTGTTTTCATAAAATCAAATCTGAACAGCCTTACTCTTTACAAACCTTGCATCACCAAAGACAAATCTCATTATATCCCATTATAGGAAGAATTAGGTTGCTTCTTATTGTGCTATAGTACCTGACTAATATTGGAGCAAATGCCTTAGGTCTCAATGTCTTCAGCCCACAGTTTGGCTTATTTCTCTCATCTCTGTATCCTTAGGTCGTGGAATTTAGTAAATTTCCAATAATACTTCTGTGATTAAAAGAAAAACTCTAATGTCCTCATGTCCTTATTGTTGTATAATTTTGTATTAAACATAAGATTATATAAGGATCAGAAAACAGAGAAAATATGAAGGACAGTCACAGCCGAATCTTCTCTAAAGATATTCACCTGAAAAAAAAATGTGGCATATATTTTCAACATTTTAAGGCAAAAATAATGAAATATTTCTAATATAGTACATGCTATAGGCTAGTCATCAGTCCTTACAACTAGTCTAATTAGGTGGACCTTCATCTTTATATAAACAAAATACTTAGAATATAACATAGATTCTTCTTATATAACACAGTCCGTCTTATTTCCACACCGAGTTTGCTTGCTTTTAAATTGACATGACCTTTTAGAAAGAACTGAATTCAAATCTATATCTGTCTCTTCTCAGTTGCTATTTATAGACTTCTATAACTCACCTTTTCGGCTCTGCAAAATGGAATTAGTTATGTATCCCTCATCCTTTATGAGCTTTAAGATAATAATGACAATAATGATAACATTAGTCTAACACCTTGTAGTTTAACAACACTGAATGCCAAGTCTCTAGGAGAATCAGATTGAAAAAACAACATTGAGTTTAGCAGAAAGAAGACCAAACATGCAGCCTATTCAGAATGTGGCTTCATAAAAGAGTGGGGATGAAAGCCTGTTTGCAAGGACTTAAAAGAAGCTGTAGGCCATTACTGCCCCTGACTATTCCTTAAAGCACATTGACAAAGAATGAAAGGAGAGAAGTATCTGGAGGGGGCAGCAGAGTCAAGTGAAAGTTCACTGGGAAAGAAACAGTGAAGAATCAGTGGTATGGGAAAGTTTGGGAGATACCCCAAGAAGGAAGCAGGGTCTGAGCAGCTGTTGGCTCATTACCTGAAGGGTGTTAAACTTAGTAACGGCATCCTATCATTAGCAGAACATCTTTGTCTTGAGATTAGCAACTCTAGATTAATTGAGTACTATTTGCATTGTTAGGCTCTGTATTTCTTCCTATGAAAACTAAACCCATAAGAATATCTAAAAGTTGGACAAGATGGCTTTGATTGTTGAAAGGAGTGTCAAGGAATGAATATCAAGTTGCTGGCAATCAGCATCTGTCTGTGTATCTTTGCATTTTGATCATTCATAAAGTCGGAGAAAAAGCAAAAATCTAGATTTAAAATAATTGACTGTATTTGACTCCAGATCATTGCTATTGTCAAAAGATGAAGAAAAATCAAGGTCAAACTTGTTTCAAAGAATTTGTTGCAAAAAACACATGGACAACGTTCCTCTCCAAATGTGATACTGTTTCGTTGCTAGTTTTCTCTTCACTTTTATTTTTCATTGTCTGAAGCTTTAAGTAGGAAAAATTCTGGGATGAGGAAAGCTGACATTAATGTTCCATAGGACATAACTGCCTCATGACAGCATACTGGGTGCATGAGCCAGAAAACAGCCTCTGCCCAGTGTGAGTGCAGAGGAAAGGAGGAGGGCTTTGTACTATCTCCATCAACATGGCCTGGAAGGGGCCCTCTTACCACGTGGTATTCAAGACAAGACCTGACAGGGTTGAAAAGGTTGATGTGATTGAAGTGATTACGACAAGGAAGAGGAGAATGACTGAATGCATCAGCTTGAGATTTAAGCAAAGCAGTTACAGATGGTGTAGAGAGGCAAGTTGCGGACAGGGGACTGGACTCAGTTGGTAAAGTGTCTGCAATGCAAACATAAGGATATGAGTTAGGATCCTGACAGCTCTGTGAACATATACACAGAGACAGGCAGTTCTGGATTGATTGTTGATGCAGGCAGGCCTGAAAGCTACCATCTACAATTTTAGTTTCTTAAGACACTAAGACATAAAAGCAGTGAGACTGTGTGTATGCGCACGTGTGTGTGAATATGAGTGCTTGTATGTGTGTGTGTGTTAGTGTATATAGATGACACTGTAAATATTAACAGTTATGATACAATTTTATATAACAAAATTAGTTCTGTATATTGACATATTTCTTATTAATGACAATAAAAAATCATAAAATCTCAAGCCAATGGTCACCTATTTAGCAAATAATTTCACTATGATTTTGATGAAAGTTAATTCATAAATCCTTTCATCTCTTAAGTCCATTTATTTTAGAAACTATAAGTTAAGGAAGAGGAGTGAAATGATACCTCAAGTCATCCAGTCATTTACTAATGAGAATCAAATAGAATCCAGGCATAGAGTTAGTTGGAAAGTGGGGCATATGAAATCTTTACTAAGGTTTCACTTAACAGCTACATAAACAGTAAGACTTGAGCCAATAGGAAATTCACTTGTGTGAAACATTTATCTGCCTTTTACATTGTGTAAGTAGAGGGTCCTTCCTACTTCTTATCATTAACCTGAGAAATATACTGACTTGAATTGTGCATTTTCTGATTTGTGAAAAAGGACATTTGCTGTGCCCCAGTGGTCCACATAGCATGAGGGAATTCATATGTCTGCATATAATATACACATAGGTTAATTCAAGATTTATTTTTATTTTTAAGATTTATTATTTTATTTATATTTGAGAGGGTTGTGGATGTATGCATATGTGTGCATATATATATATTCATGAACCCAAAATCCATACACACTTATGTGCAGGCAAGTACTGAGAGAGGCCAGAAGAGGGTGTCAGATCCGCTGGAGCTGGGCTTACAGAATGTTATGAGCTTCAGGAGTGCTGGGAAAATAAATCAGGTCCTCTGGAAGAGCATACAACTACCCTAAACAGGTAAGACATCTCTCCACTCCAAAGCATTTTAGTTTACGTTTATTTATCTAAGAAGCTTCTAAGTTACTAATTTTGCTTACAATGTATATATATATATATGTATGTGTATATATTACACATACATATATATACTACACATACAAAATTACTTTTGAACTTGGCAAAAAACAACCAGGAAGATCTTCAAATTCCAGAGGAAGAGGCAAACTTGTGATCAATATATGTGACAGTTGTCACTTGAAGAATTACAGGAGAATCAAGTCAAATGGAAATGTGAACACTCAGGGACTGAGCCTTAACTCCAGAACAGGAAACAACCAAAGCATTCAAGAAACTGCAATTGTGTGGACAGCAATCATGAAGCTTCCACATTTTAGAGACAAAAAAGGCTGGAGACAAAGTTTACTAGCTAATGACAGATGGAGAGAAAAATGTCCTGTGTGAAACTATAGCATTTTGCACCAGTCTTGTGGAAGTCATTGTTGTACAGAAACCACAAAACGTAAAAACACTGCAAACTACTCAAGGCAAATCCACTGTCATCCAAATCAGTCAATACAATTAGAGAGCTACTCGCTTAAAGCTTACCACCACCACCGTAAATGGCTGGAAATTGTTTCTGAATCTGGAATGCACAGATTAAAAGAATCTGTAAAGAGAAAAGGAAAAGACAAACAACAAGTGTGGCAGGAATAAGTAAAATTGCACCAATACTTATAAAAAAATGAATAGGTGAGCTCAACAAAGAGAGAGATGGCAAATGGATATTTAAGGAACAGTCTGATCTGGTTCACAATAAAGACCGAACTCTGGAAATATCTGGAACAGGGGAAAGAAAAACACACACACACACAGTGGTTATCATCACTGTCCTACCAGATATCAACCAAAGAACAAGAAAGGATTTAAAGAGAATCTTTACATAAGATTTGTAAAGAAGAAGCCAGAATCTGTCTTGCTAATAATAATATTTTGTTACTAAAACTCAAATTAATGTTTAGGATTAAACACACAATCACCATTGATATAAAAGTTTAAGATATTCTTACACAATAGCAATAATAGTGCTACAAGTGAAATATGTGTTTATAAAAACTTGGCTTTCAGAATAGTGACAAATTTGAATGGTCTCTTGAACTAAACATGCAGCAGATGAAAAGAAAGACAAAATATTAGAGAATGAAGCAAAATATATCAGAATAGGCAGAGAGATAAAAGCTATTCTTATTAACAGGAAATTCAGAACTATCGCAAAAATATACAATTCAAATGAAGACCTCAATGACATTGTTACTGAAATTGATATTCAAGAGTACAGAACTAGCACAGCCAATATGATTCTGTTGCAGATATTAAGCCTTATTGTAGATACAGTATAATTGCAGTGTGACTGTGATTCTGGGCATGGAGAAAGATTTATAAAATCAATGAGAGTCCAAGAACAGAATGAAGAGGGTGCAGAACTTGTAAAACATAGAAGTAGAGACCTTTCCATGAAAGAAAAGGGGCAATTCAATAAACAGTATTGAAATGTGCTTTCGGTAATGGGATGAAATAAATCTACCCTTCACATGAACTTGCAAGCTGAAATAAAATCAGATGAAGTCAATCTTAAAATGTGGGAAACTTTAAAACCATTAGATGAAAAATTGGTCTAATTTGTGTGGCCCATATACTCACTGAATCCAAACTACCAGTGGTCAGGCTCTCAAAGGAAAGTGAGTTCTTCTCACCCTACCCTACCAGAAGCCATCAACTTTGAAAAGCCACAATGCAGCACCAATATCTCAATTTTTAAGAGTTCTTTTCTGTGAAACCACCATAATGCATTCCAGAGTGGCTGAACAAGTTTGCCCACCCACCAACAATGGAGGAGTGTTCCCCTTGCTCTGCATCCTCTCCAGTATAGGCTGTCATCTCCAGCAATACCACTATTGGGCATATACCCTAAGATGCACATTCCCACCCCAAAAGTTCATAGCATAGCTCAACTATGTTCATAGCAGCATTATTCATAATAGCAAGAACATGGAAATAACCTATAGACTTAAGTATTCCTCAACTGAAGAATGGATTAACAAACTATGGTACATCTACACAGTGGAGTACTACTCAGCAGTAAGAAAAAATACCTTAAAATTCGCATGCAAATGGATGGATTTGGAGAATATCCTCCTGAGCAAGGTGTCACAAACCCAGAAAGAGAAGCAGGGGATGTACTCACTCATTAGTGGACTTTAAAAAAAAAAAAAAAAAAAAAAAGTAAAGAACACCCAAGCTGCAAACCACAACCACTGAACAGCTCGGGATCTGAAGGAACTTAACAGAGACCTCCAGGGAGTCCCCTAGAAAGAAAAAAATAAAGATCTCCTTAGCTAATTGGGAGCATAAGAGGTTGGAACCAAGAAGAGGTGGGAACAAATCATAAGAGAAGAAGATGAATGAGTGAGAGGAGCAACAAGAGAGAGAGAGAGAGAGAGAGAGAGAGAGAGAGAGAGAGAGAGAGAGAGAGAGAGAGAGAGAAAAATAAAGATGGAGATCTTAACAGAGGAAGCAAATAAAGGGTTGATAAAAGATCTGGTGCTAGGGAAACCTCCAAGAACTCAGAGGATGTCCCTGCCTAGGTCTCCAACCAATCGTGAGGGTGATGCCTAAACAGGACTTCCCCTATAATCAAATGAATAACCACCCTAAGTGCCATCACAGAATTTACATCTAACAATGAATAGAGGTAGAGGCAGGGATACATGGCTGAGTACTGGGCTGAGTTCCTGGTCCAGCTGATAGCAGGGGAGGAGACTCTATATGAGCAAGGGGATAGGGACTGTGAGGAAAATTCTCTACCTAGGAACCATCAGGAAAAAGAACTAAATCCTCCAAGGATAGGCAGCTGTCCACTGACATCGGCAGTATGTGGAGCCTCAAGGAGAGGATTCAGACTGTTTCTCTTCTGTGCATGGACTGGAACCTTGGAGCCCATTCCCTGCAGAGGAACACCTAACCCAGTCTTGATATTAGGATGAGGAAATCGGACTTGCCTGGAGTGGATGCTGAGCTAGTTCACCTTGGGACCCTTGCCCTTTCTGAAGAGGGGATGGGAGGATGGGAAGGAGGGAGTCTTAAGGCTGACTGGGAGGGGTTAGTTCTGGAGGGGGAAGGGAATTAGAACAAGGGGATACATGGATTTAAAAAAATGAGAATTTATTCTATAAAAATAAAAAGGTAAAATAGAAAAAAGAGAAAGAAAGAAAGAAAGAAAGAAAGAAAAAAAGAAAGAAAAAAAGAAAGAAAGAAAGAAAGAAAGGAGAGGAAGAACAGAGACAGATGCCAGGTAGAATTGGCAGACACACACACCACAGGGATGCGACAGAGACAAGACAGGGAGATGCAGCAGACACAGAGGAAGGAAGCTGAAATGCTGCTCTGAGTGAAGGTAGACACTGTGGTGGCTAATCTTGATTGTTAACTTGACTACATTTGGAATTGACTAAAACCCAAGAAGCTGGCACATCTGTGAAGAATATTTTGGATTGGCTCACTTGAGGTCAGAAGACTAAGGACCCGGAGGGAGGCTGCTGGCACGTTGGGGAATTCATATCACTTGTGAAGTTCTCTAGAACCTTCAAGTACAAGCCTTTATTGAACAAGATCATCACTCACTAATCAAGTACAAAAATAAAAAAAGAGAAAAATGGATTAACTGCCCAGGAGCAACTTGCCAAAGCAATTCATACTTCAAAGTTTTTAAAGTGTTCTTCTTTTTCTACCCCACCCCCACTCCCAACACCTGATGAAAAACATGGCAAGAAGAAAAGTCTTACCTCAACATGGCTTTATATAAACCTCGTCAAGAGCCCAGCCTATGGGTGAGTCCTGTTCCCTTCATTATTGGGGCCAAGGCTCCATATATGTGCTTTCTCCTACAGACCCTCTCTGGATCTCAGCATTACCCCTAAAACTGCCCCATGAGTTGACCCCAGAAGGCAATAACTGAACAACAGAAGAGGGACCCAGACCCAGACCCAGACCCTCTTGTGAACTTCAATCACATGTTGAAAACTCCACTCTTTCGAATGTGCTTTTGCAAGAGATAATGTGAATATTACCAACAATTTCCATCTCCAACCAGATTCAATCACCCATCAATATGGAGCCGCATCAAAAACTGATCAATGCAGTTAAGTGTATCCTTGAGAACACTGCCTCTGAAAAAAAGAAAACACTGAAAATCTCCTTGCTACAATTGCTCCAATCTCTCTCAATTCTACAATGCTCTCTTTACCTCCTGTCTTCTCCTGCTTTAGCTACACGTATATACTGGGCCCTGTGACTAAAATCTCTTCCCAAGGAGAGAGATAAGTAAAATCTACTCCTTCCAAGGTCTCAACAACAAAAAAAAAGAAAGAAAAAAAGAAAGAAAGAAAGAAAGAAAAAGAAAAAAGCAAGCAAGAAAGAAATGTAGTGGAACTTGAGCCTTGAGCCTGGGAGCAGGCTAGTAAGCAATGCTCTTCTTCTGTTAGGTTCTGTTTCAAGTTCTGCCTTGAGTTCTTACTTTGGCTTCCTCTGATGATGGGTTGCAACCCATGGGGTGAAATAAATCCTGTCCTTTCAAAAAAAATTAAGAAGAATTTTTCAATGGCTTCTTATCAAAAACTGGACTTTGCATATTTTTTCTTTCTTCTTTCTTTCTTCCTTCCTTCCTATCTTTCTTTCTTTTTCTTTTTTTTTTTTTTTTGAGAGTCAGGAGAGGTCACAAAGGTGATGGGGATAGAGCTGGGAAGATTGAAAAGTGAGTATGGTTGGAGTGCTTTATGTGAAATTTCCAAATAACAATAAAAACATTATGTTGGGAAAAAGTCTTAGAAAAACATCTTCATTTGGGGTAAGAGAATTTCTTATCAAATCTTAAGATTTTGCATAAGAAATCACAATCAAAGTTTAGAGGTGGTTTCTACACTGTGAAGGTATTTATAAAGGCAGTAGTTGCCATCCACGAGAGACAAAAATATAAAGAAAAAAAATGAAAAGAAAGTAGGGGTGAAAGGGAAGAGTAAACCTGCTGTAGAGAATATTATGAAAATTTAATAAAAATCACCCAAGATACAAAAGTCTGGATGGCCAATGAGGAAATGAAGAATGTAGAATCTCACCAGAACTCAGGAGACGGTAATGAAACTATGCTAAGACAACTTCTACATCTATTATATTGACACAGAGGAATTAAACTATATAAAATACACCTTTGTGATGGGGTGGAACATTGGCAGCATCAAGTTCTGTTGTAATATGTACATCGGTGCAACCACTCCAGAAAAGACTTTGACAAGGTGTACAGGTGATGAACACATCACATGTGTGATCAAGCACACAGATACTCTCAGAAGTGTGTGTGTGTGTGCGTGCGATTTAAACACACAAAAAATATATTACCAGTATAGTCACATACGTATGTGTGCAGTATCGACTGACTGAATGACAACATATCATGATCTTGGCATTGTTTGTGAGCACAAAACATTGGATAAAAAAAAAAGCAAAGAAATGACCAAAGAGAATCTCTTTTATCATACATTGTTTTACATACAACAGTGCAGTGCATACCCTACATATGTGCTAATGCCATGCCTCACTGAGTATATTTTCCCCTCAAATCTGAATTTAAAAGTACAAAAAAAGTGATACCTCACAATTTTGTGATATTTTCTTATTTACTTTTGCATATACTTTCTTCTTGATATTAAGTATCTAAAATCCTTAAAGTGAAAAATCAGCTACGGCTTTATGACCATCTGAGTCCAAATGTCTAGTCTAACAGAGGCTTTAGAATTGTAAGGAGGAGTCCAGGAAAAAAAAAAAAGATATATGCAAAACCTGGTAATTTCCTTACCCCTTTCAAGAAGAAGTCAAAGGCAGTGGGAGATTCCTGCTGTGTCGCTAGTAACAGGGCAGCTCCATTACTCTGGAGTGTTTCAGACTTCATACTATCAAAAAAAAAAAAAAAAAAAAGTCACATTCAGGACTACATTTCACATTATACTGTTTGAACTTTCTAAGTTTTCACACTTTCTGTTCTTGCCTCAAGCAAATGCAAATTGCTAATTGCCTCTCAAACATACAATTACTAATACACAGTGTTTATATATCTTACACATATATATGCATATATAAAAAATTATATTATAATCAATGTGCTCAGGTGTGTAAAAGTCACATGAAATTAATTCATTTGTTCTTTTAAAGTACTAATTAAAAGAAATAGCATGTTAATGTCTCTATAAAAGTGTGAAGTAAAAATGAGAGATTGTAACTGAAATGTCTCATGGTACAAGGTTCAGGTGAACCTCTTTTGTGATATAAAATGCCGTCAATATGGGATGTATCACTTATGTTCTAGGAAAGTACTTTAAAGATTAATAACAATTCACAGCGCAGGAAAACAAAGTATTTCTATTTAGAGACTTCTGTCTTGTTCCTTTATGAAGATGAATTTAAAATAAGTTTTCCTTCTGTGGTGTAGTTATTGAAGAAAAATGTAATGCAGCTAGATACAGATAAAATTGTTTAAAACAATTGAAGTCCACCCAATCATACAGAAGCTAATTCTAAATAATTTTCTTACTTTCTTTTCTGGCTTACAACCAAAGGGCTGAAATAAGGCCAACTTTAAATCTGCTGTGAAATTTGTGTTAGCAAATGATTGGGTACCTCCTATTCTAACTCATTATCACCCTGGTACTGACAGGATTTTTTTTTTTAATTGGGAATTGTTACTTTTTATGCCAGCTTAAATAGACAAAGAGAGCTCTCTCAGTCCAGCTTACTGTTAAAGGATTGTAAGCTTACCTAGAGTCCCTCTGCCACATGGATTCTTTGTTATAAGCCATTTTAGTATGTTTATGCTAAAGTTCCTTTATTGTCTTAATGGTATCTAAACCTTCTCTGCCTTCTAACTGTCCTGGAGGCAATTGCTCTGTTTTTGGATGTATCTGACATTTGAAACACATGGTTGAAACTCCAGAGAAGCACAGCACAGTGTGAGAGGCAGAACCCCCACTGGCCCAGCTACCACCCAGGAACACCTCAAGGGCTTTGAGTTGGCATTCTCTACCATCTACCCCATCCACGACCTGCTGGACTACATAAAAGAGACTTTCTCCAAGGCCTTGAACCTGACCAACACTATTACAAAATGAGCATTTGTAAATGAAGCTGTTTGGACAAAGGGTCTACTGCATGATACAAACAACAATTTCCACTGACATTAAGACAAACGAAGAGGCAATGCAGAGGCAGAAAAGACAGAGGGGCAGTGTTCTGTTGGTTTGTTTGCTATGTCTGTTTTTAGTTAAATTTCTTCTATGTATTTTTTATTTTCATTTTATTTTTACTATTTCATTTTATGTTTTCCTTGGGGTTATGCAACAAGGGTGAGGGTAGATATGAAGGGAATATGAAATGAATGGGACTGGGTACATGATGTGAAATTCTTAAGGTATCAACAAAAATTATTTTAAAGAAAAGAATGCAACAGTGATCTCTATTTCCCAAATGAAACTGCAAATAAGCTAGAATTTTCTTAGAAATCTGCCACTTACACTGCACATACACATTCTTATGACCAACCCTACCAACACTTTAATGCCAAGAATAAATGAATGTGACTTGTTAATACACTCACCTATTTAATTTAATTTAATTTAAGTTAAGTTAAGTTTATTTAATTGCTTTGGTGTATGATCTGTTAATGTTCTTACCTGAAAGAATATACAGTCACTTTGATAGTGTGTGATTTAAAATATTAAGTTAAAGCAATCACTTTGCAATTTATTTAGAATTTTCTGGAATAGCTAGTAATAGTCAATAAAAAGTCTTTCAATTTATTGAAGTTGGCATTCTGTATGATTATCTATAAAGTTAGGCTCAATGCCAAAATCAAATTTTCAGTTAAGCTTAAAATGCCACTCAAAGTTGAATATTGTTCTTTCTTTCCCTTTCTTCACCTCCCTAAAAATAAAATATATCAGTATGGCTTAGTAATTATTGTAACATGATCAGTCATGATTTGACTCATTCCTTCTCAATCAGTTTTAGGGACACCAGGTGTTGAGGCTAAAACCTGAATTGAGATTCATATTATCTTAATATCTGTGTTTTCCTCATTACTTGAATGATTGAAAAGGGTAAGCAAAGTTTCTTTAGATAGAATGTGATGCCAATAAAGTCTTGAACATTTCAAACAACCTATTGTATAAGAGGCATAGCATGTGTTCCTAGCATTGTTGTAGGTTCAGTTCTCAGGTCAATATAGTACAAACAGAAACTATATTCACGATGCTTACAAGCCAGAAGGAATTTCAGGAGGAGAAAAGAACTAATGGAAATTGAAACAGATACAATACATGGTAATATTTACACATTAAACATAAACAGTAAAAAAAAAGTCATTTGTTGGTTTTTTGTGGTTAAGATTGTGCTGTTAGATTATCAGAATCTTACTGAATACAGTGAGCAATTGAACGATTTTCGGGAAACTGAGAAATGTCCATAAAGTAAGATCAAGAACGGTTGGAGACTTGCCATTGAACAGAAATGCAAGAGAGGCTAATGAGGGACTGATCATGCCCAGAGGTCCAGCCTGAAGGAGAAGAAAGTGCAAATAACCACTACAGGAAGGGATTTAAGAGACGCTATTCATTTGGAGAATGCTGGCATGGGGAGTAATGGCTTCAGCTTGAGAAACTGTATTATAATGATGCAGACAGTCCTCTATGGGAGGGTGGGTATGTGGCTGGAGCTTAAGAAAAACAAGGGCTATAATTTTGCATATAAAGCCATAAATGGGAAGGAAATTGATTAGGAAGAGATGCTGCAGTAAGCCAAATGTTGTTATTAGAAGAAGTTCACAATGGAGCCAAAAACTCAACATGCAAATTAAAATAACAAAGTCAGAAAACAGAATGCTACTTTTTCAACCAAATAATTATTTTAAACAAAATTTTATTTTATGAATAGAACTAGTGTAACTACTGCAGA
Source organism: Sigmodon hispidus (assembly GCA_004025045.1). NCBI lineage: Eukaryota > Metazoa > Chordata > Mammalia > Rodentia > Cricetidae > Sigmodon > Sigmodon hispidus. The sequence continues at coordinate 142,195 of PVIH01002132.1, forward strand.
AAAATATGTTCATGAATTTGTATAATTTCATCATATGTGTAAACATATTCACGAGTGTATATCTAATATGATATACAGGAAACATTGTGTTCATATATAAAATATATAATATATACAAATATTTATGTATAAAAATGTTTTATATAACCATTATTAGTTCTATATATGTGTTTACTACATATACATGTATGTATATATGCATTAAGTAGAATTTTAGCATTTCTTTACATGTGGAGAAAAAGGCATTTGCCCAATATACCTATAATCTATCTCTGTCTCTGTCCCTCCGTCTCTCTGTCTCTCTCTGTCTCTGTCTCTCTGTCTCTCTCACCCACACACACACACACACACATACACACACACACACAATCATGCACACACACAGTAATAAATTAAAAATACTAAAAAGAGAGCTTGATATCCAGTAAATGGCCTATGAGTAAACCCAAATAAAAGGTGATGAATCATTAATCAGACTGTAACCAATACCTGACAAAGATGAGAAGGAAGTGAATTGACTAGATAATTTTAGTAAGTTATTCCCAATTCATTTAAAAATAGATTTCAAATAGTTCACAGTATAAAATATGAGAAACAATGGAATAAATTAAGAGATAAAAGTACATTTGAATAAATAATTTGTCAATAGGAAATATATAGTCTGGCCGTGAGAATGCATGCTTGTAATCTTAGCATTCTCTGAGTTATAAAGTTGGTGGATTAAGAGTTCAAAGTCAGTCTGCATCACATAGTATTCTAGATCAAGAAAATAAGCAATAGTAATTTAGTAAAGAGAATACATACTGTAAAGTCTGAAAACTAGGCATTTGGCTCATAAGTTTTTTAGTTGATAGAAACATAAGAACACAGTGGGTAATATTACTCCATTGCTTCCAAAGAAAAGGGAAATGATTTCACTTGTTGTACTGGAATCAAAGTTTTCCTCAGAGATTCAAAAAAGAGAACATTGTTTCATCCTCCATACCATAAATGAACCTCATAAGGTGCTTTTTACAGTGGCTGTTAGCACAGGTTGATGATGACATAATGCCAAATTACATTCAACAAAAGCACTCTATAAGAGAACAAACCATATGGTCCAGACATGTGGCTTTCTGATTGTCAAGTTTACTCCAAGGATAGATTTCTTTTGTACCTATAGGAGTATGTGGACTATATTTCCTTCTGTCAATTCATGTAGATTTGTGGCAGCCAATCAAATGTTTGATTAACAGTAGGCCATACTGACTTCAGTATCCTAGGTCTTGATAATCACTTAGGATGCAATTATTTTAATTTACTGATTAAACTATAGAGTTTGACAACTTTCTCCTCAAATAGATATAAAGGAGCTACCAGCATCTTAGAATCTGAGGTGTTTTGTTAGGGATGGATTAAGTGTTTAGACACTGTGTTGATCAGTCTAGCCTTGAACCCACATTTCTTCTGCTTGTGTCTTCTGAGTAGTGGAGGATGTAGCCACACATCATGCTTCCTAGCCAATAGCCATGTTTTTGGTGAGTTAAGAAACACATTTAAAAATTTTGCTACATGATGACTTTAAATGTATATTTCAAGCTGTATATGATGATGCCTGTCTGTAAGCACTGCATTTTGCAGAATGAAGCTGGGAGATCTTGAGTTTATGGCCAGCACAGGTTATACAAGCAAGACAATCCCCTAAACAAACAAATGAAAACAAAACATGGGTGATTGTTCAGCTGATAAAATGTTTATTATGCAGTATGATGCATGAATTAAGATCTTCATCACACAGGTAAAAATCTGAGGACAGTAGCACACATTAGTAATTTTAGGCCTGAGGAGATGTGGACAGGATCACTAATAAGGCTAGCTAATGAGACAGCCTAGCCAAGTTGATGAACTCCAGATTCAGTGAGAGACCTTTGTTTCAAAAAATAAGGAGAGTGACTGAGGAAAACATGGGATCTCAACCTCTAGGCTTCAATGTATACACACAACTGCATGCGAACACCCACACAGGTGCACATAACTTATTAAACATATTTATAACACATATACAAGAAACAGAAAAAAAGAAGTACAGTTAAGTGACAGTGAGTGATATTTTTTTTTGCATGGTTGGCTGCTCTCCTCGCCTTCACAGCACTCTTTCCTTCTAGTAAAATTGAAACTATGTACTTATGAAATCACACCTCCTTAACTGTTCCCATTACTGGCAGCCACCATTCTTATGCTGTATCTATGAGTCTGCCTGCTGTTGACAATCCATTAGCTGGATTCATGCAGTGTACAAATATGAAATGTTTTATAAATCTGCATACCACCTGTGCTGGTATGAAAGAAAATGGCCCCCAGAGGGAGTGGTACTCTGAAGATGTGCAGCCTTATTGTAGTAACTGTGCTCTTATTGGATGAAGTGTATCACTGTAGGGATGGGCTTTGAGGACTCCTAACTATGCATAGTGTCACAACTCACTTCCTATTGTCTCTGGATTGAGCTGTAGAACTCTCTCAGCTACTTCTCTAGTAGCATGTCTATCTGCACTCTGTCATGTCCCATCATCATGATAATGGACTAAACCTGTGAAGCCAAGAGTTATTCTTTTATAAGAGTTTCTATGTTTATCATGCATCTATGTTTCACAGCATTAGAAACCCACCTAAGATACCTTCTTTGCTTGGAGGCCTTGACAATTTACTCTTTAGAATACGTGCTACAGAAGAAGTCATTGATAGAAGACCATCAACTTTTAGACTTCCAATTGCAGAAGATTCTCCACAGAGACAAGAGGCTGTGACAGTGCCATTCTCTATGTTGTTGATGACTGAGGAATTTATGACTGAAACTGTGAACATAATACCCATAGTGAGGGAGATCATAGTCTCTAGGTAATAATTGAATACCATCATTTAGCTAAATTGACATATCAAGCTGGATTTTAAATTTTTAGTATTATAAGTATTAAGCTATATTACCTAAAGACAAACTCTATTCACAGCCTTAATCAGAGAAAGCTCCCTCTTTTTCCAATGAACAGTAGTAAATGCAGAGACTTATGGATGTACAATGTGCTAAGAGTAAGTGATGGATGAATGTTCAGCCCTAAGCAAGACTGTCCTCTCTAAAACTCGGGGAACACTGAAGAAGAGGGAACAGAAAGAATGTAAGAGCAGGAAGAATAGAAAAAACACTGACAATGTCATCTCCCGGTAAGGATCCAGCCATTGCAATCATGTAATCACAACAGCTGTGGATGTCTGCAGTGGGTCTGATCAAGAATTCTTCTGGCCCATATTACTAAAGCTGTGAGGATGCTGAGGGTCTGGGCTGCTACTGGAGGGCATGTTGGTGTTCAAGGGCCATACTGAAGCTGGGACCATGCCAGTCAGGGTGGTCTGTGCTGGCACCAGGAGTGGTGGTGATGTCTGGTCCTGGGATGTGGCCAAGAGCTATGTCTGAGTTCATGTTTCTACCTTGGCTGGAGTCTATGATGGAGAGGTAGGAAAGACATGAGGGCAATTTTTTAAAAAATATTTTAATTTATTAGCAGAGGGCTACAGGGGTGGAAGGCAGAGATGGAGGCACTGAGAGATGAATGGAATTGGGATGCTTGATGTGAAATTCCCAAAGAATCAATAAAAAAATATTAAATAAATAAAAAGGAATGGTCCTGTCAACAGCCAGGCTAATTTTTTTTTTTTGCTACAACTCTTTGTTACTTATAGATTCATGGGGGGTGTAATTATTGCTGTCAGTTAAATACTGCTAGTGACCCCAGTAGGTTCCAATGGACAGTTCCAATCCAATGGTTACACAGATGGCCCTGGCTAAATTACATGGGTCATAAAACAAATCCAAAAGTCATGGCCCTGTGAAAAGGACTGATGGAGATGAGGGGGTGTTGATACTGACAGGAGTGAGGTAGGAGGAAGTTGAGGTTAAGAAAATAATGAGAACACATTATAACATGTACACTTTTGCCAAATAGCAAAATAAAGAAAAGAAAATGAAGACAGCTTGTTGTCAGGGGGTAGAAAAGAATCCAATAAATTCTAGAGAGACCATTCTGGATTTTCAAAATTCTTTGTGTGTTCTTCAGGTTTTGCCAACACTGCTATTTCTATGATGCCAGTACAGAATTTTCCCTATGATAACATAAAATTGGTCTACAAAAAGGTACAGCTCAATATGAAATGAAGATGACTTAAAAAAGAAGTCATCACTCCACTTCATCTAGTTACTTGGTGAAGATGAAAGCTTTTTAATTATTGAAAGGATTGGAAAGGCATGTTGATGGTAAGCTACAGAGTATAATGTATAATAAATCCTTGTGAGGTATTTAGGTTTGCTTGAGAATCCCAATATTTCAGTTTCAAGTCATACTGGCTTTATATTATATTGGCATGATACAGAAAACTGGTGTTCTTCAGAATAACAGAATGCTCATTTCTTCCCAAATTAGTTTTCATGTTCTAAGTGTTATGATGTTATTTCCCATAAAAGCCATACAAGCCCGATATAGGTGTGTAGAATAACATGGTGATCCTTTTGACATTACAAGGTGCTGAAGAGCACCTTTTGTTTTTTGTTTTTACACAGAAGTCCTGAGTCATTATTGTGCTCAAGTGTTACACCAGATTATCCTGAAACCCTTGAGCATTTCAGATATCAGAGAAGAAAGTCTGAGCATGTAATTTGCTCCTATTCATTCTCGTCAAATTTCCTTTTCCAGCTATTAAGTATCAAGGAAGCAGATTCCATGAGACTACTTGGCTAAAAAGAAAAAGGAAGTAAAGAAATTCCAACAGAAGTTTCTTTTTATTATTCACATATTATTTGTAAAGAATAATGGGTTTTGTCATAATATTTTCACATGTGTAGACAATATTCCTAAATAAGCCTATTACTTTAAAATATATTCTTGGATAGTTTATCCAAGGGTTTCCACATGATTCAAAAGTAAAAACAAAACTGATAGAAGCATAACAGTGTTATAAAGAATAATTAAGAATACAAATTCCAGCTTCTGTTTTCTCCTCTGAAACCCCCTCTAATCTCTCCCTTTAGCTTGCCCTTATACAACCTAATCAGGGATGTTTATATCACTACAGTCTCAAATTTTTTTCTACAGCCCCCATGGAAGTTCTGAACAAGTTTATTTTTAAATCTATTTTTTTTATTTTTACTTTTGAATTATGTGTGTATGAGTATACATGTATGTGAATGCAATATCTATGGAAGCCAAAGGAAAACTCAGTTGCCTGATAGGGGTGCTTAGATGAACTCAGGTCTTCTGAAAGAACAGTATCTACTCTTCACTGACAACCAATCTATCTAGTCCTAGAATGAATGTATGTATGTGTGTATGTGATGTGTACATATATGTATATATATGTGTATGTGTGTATATGTATATATATACACAATATATGTATATATGTGTATGTGTGTATATGTATACATACACATAGATATATGTGTAGAAAAACATGTGATATATATTATATACATATGTAATACAATTTTGTTTTCAATCAGCATATCGAAAGAGAAATAGGAGTCTAAAAAAGTTTAGGTGGATGCTAGGATCACAGAGCTCAATCCCAGGGTGGAATAGGAGCCCAAGCTTCTGGTTCCTTTCACACTGTTTACCCCACCTCACATCCTCCTACATGCTGTATGTCTGCATGTAGCTTTCAAATGTTAAGCAGAAACAGGATGATTTGGAAGGAGGTTAGAGGACCAGTAGGGGAGAGGATGCAGGCATGGGGTACTAATAGATGGGCAAAAATGAGAAAATACAATGCTGCATAACATATAGGAAAAGTAATAAAATTTATTATTTTCTATGTTAGCTAAAATTAATATTAAAAAGAATTAGTTTACATCAAAATACAAGAAATGTTGGATAGTCTTTTAGGAATGTGTTTATAGACACAAAGACTTTGGTCTAAAAATTTTGTTTATAAGCTATGCAATCCTGGTGGGTCAATCACTCCAGTCTTTAACACCGTTTCCCCTTTAGAATTCCCACAGACTTGATTTTCTCTTGTATATGCATCAAGAGGCATGATGAATGTATATAAGATGGAGAAGCAAAAGGGAGAGGTCTGTGAAAGGAGGAAGAGGAGAAATGGGAGCAGATCAGAGAGGGCAATGGGACTGAACGACTGAACGGGAGTAAACTACATGACATACGCCCATAATGAGCCCTGTCATTTCATACACTGAACGGGCACTAAAAATTCATTTTCAAAAAATATTTTTATTTTGCTTTGTCTTCAGCCAACAAATAAGGCTTACAAGTTTTAACACGTGTTTCTTGGGTACCAAAAGGAATGAATTTTCTTTATATTATGTAATATTTGAACTCTATTCTATGGGAAGATAAGAGAATTGAGTTCAAAGATACATTTAAATTCACTTCTTCAGTTCAACTCCCAAGTTTACTTTTCATATTAAAATTTTGTAAATTTTACAATGAAAATTTTATGCCTTAGTGAATCTGAATAAATTTCCAAAAAAATGTTAAGATAAACAAAATTATAAGAAAGACGTGAAATAAAGGAATATTTTTAAGTAATAAGATCAAAGAGCTTTTTTATTGTTACACACACAAGTGCTGCTAGATTTATTGAAAATATAATTAGATTAAAACCAAATGAACCTAATTGAATGGTGTAACTGTGACCTTTTACCTTTATTATTATGGTAATTTACTAAATCAATTAAAATTTCTTGATGAAAAGTAAAACAAAATCTGATTTTATAAAATCTCAACTTTGTGCAAAGCAAGACTTGTAAGCTTTAAAAACATTTAGTTTTCATTTCCTAGTTCTATAAAAATATCATTATTAAGGTACAATAAAATATGTCCAAATTTTGTTTACCAAATGGCTGATGTGGCATGTCTTACAGTGAATAAATAATTGTTCACTATGTATAGTATATATAACTGTGTATATAGCTTTGATATGCAACAATTCATCATACTTCTCATTAATTTCGTGAAGAAAATGCTTAAAACATAGGGTTAAAGGGCTTAGATGGTACTTTAAAACCAATTAACATCAAGAAATAAAAACTTGGTTTTTGCTGTTGATGTTGGCCATTTCCCTACTGCAAAATAAAAATACTGAATGAAATCTGGCACACATTGTGAATTGCTTCTGCCTCTTCCCTTTAGGAGAGTTGTTGAAAGTAAAATAACCAGTCAGCCTTATCTTAGGTGAGACTGTTTGGGGCTTAGACACAAACAAAAGCTCTCTCTCTCTCTCTCTCTCTCTCTCTCTCTCTCTCTCTCTCTCTCTCTCTCTCTCTCTCTCTCTCTCTCTCTCTCTCTCTCTCTCGATGAGATAGGTTCATTTCATATTTGTGTAATACCCTGGAAGAAATTAGGTTTCAATAAAGTCCATTTTTGTCACTGCATGTAGCAATGAATATCACACCCAGCAGGGCACAGTGGCACCTGGCAGTCCAGACCCCAGTGCAGCACAAACCATCTGGGGATAATTACAACAAGGTATTCTTTAAGGACCAGATGGGACCAAGGAACAGAAGCGCCTGCCCCTCCCCGCCATTCACAACATAATTCCTTTCAATGATATACTTAATCCCTCCACCAGCTACGCTTTTCAGCTTGCTGTTGTCACTGTTCCTTTATGTTAATTCAGTAGCAAGACAGAGAAAAAAGGGGGCAGAGAGAGTACAAGCAAAAAAAAAGGGGGGGGGACGAAGGGGGTGGTGGAGAGGGAGCCACCAGTGCCGCTAGGGACCAAAAAGAAATTATTCATCCCTAAATTGTTTCCACCACAGCAAGTACAGTAACAATTTTTTTTTAAAGGGGGGTGAAATTATCCTAAAGAAGGCCAATGTGACAGCCCTGTGTGGCACCAGCTGAGGTTTACTCAGCCACCTGTTAGCTGGAAAGCTCTCTGCACTCGCTTAGGATGCATTTAACCAGTTTAAAGGGTCTTTATTGACAGGCCGGCCACCTCCATTCAGCAGCCCCAGCCATGGCCTGCTTTGTGGTCATATGTGGCACACAGGCCTTAATTCAATTATGCTGTAAGCCTATCTAGTCTGCACCAATGGCCTTTCACTTTTGTGTCATTTGTCTTCTATTCTCTAAAGAATTTTATTTTAAAGAGGGAACGGCACAAACCCAGTTGTCTTTATTTTTCTTTTAAGGTTTCTGTCGCAGGTGCGCCTTTACCTTTCAGCTCAGGAGTGGCATTCTTTTTCGAGAGATGTCTCAGAGGCAAGCATTGCTTATTGTTTGGTAACAATGCTTTCCTCACATTCTGATTTTTATTTTTTATTAATTAGGGCTGTAATGTTCAAAATCTCCACAAAAAACAGGTCTCCATATTTGCATCTTAAAAATGGAAAGAAAGAAAAACAAAAGGAAAACCAGATGAAAGTGGCAGCCGCTAGTTCTTTGTTCTTCCATGATTTTTATTTACAAAGAAAAAATATATTTTTTTAGAAAACTCAATATTTTTGTTTCTCTTACATGTCTGGCACACTAAATATGGTGAATGTGACTGGGGCTCATTCACAGCTGCAATGTTTCTTGAAAAAGTAGAATTTCCATATGAGTTATTACATATATCGAGTCTGTTCATACTGTTTAAATTTTTAGAATTCCCAAATCTCTACTGCTTTGGAGCAATATGCATCTTTATCAGCTGTTTGACATTTCTCTGGTATTTGATGGACAGTCAAAATATAAAGCTGTTTCACAGAGGCACTGATGGTTTCATTTTCAAAATCATATTTTCATCAAGTTGAGAGGTCATCTCTTTGAAGTGAATCATGCACAGTGTTATAGCCACTCATAGCCTACACCTTGTGCACAGTACATTTATTAGTGGTGTGGATCATTCTTCACCAGTGTTTCTACCAATTATTAAATGATTTGTCATGAGAATTGAAGAAATTTTAAAATAAGGAAAAAATATTTGATAAAGAAAACGTATTTGTCACTCAAGTCAAGAAATTATCAGTTATTAACCAATACTATTTAGAAAATATTAATTTTAATGAATAATTTCAGTGTGTTTCATATAAGAGTCACTATCTTTCATAAATTATTGATTCATAGCCATAAAAACATAGTAGAGGGCATAGCATTTAAAATGAGAAGGAAAAAAGTTTGCATATGTTCTTTAAGATAAATGGAATTTTAATATCTGCCTCTATATTCATATAAAATATATATCTCAGTGAAATTATGTCCATGTTTTTTGTATTTTCCTATAAGGTTGTGCTTTATAAAGGAGAAAATCTCTGGGTCAGTAGCAGAAGCTAAGTGATTTGCCAGGATGCTAAAAATCCTTCTGATTTGTAATTTAAGATTCTTTCAGGTGCTTTTCTGTGACTATTTCACACACTGTGACTTGTACAATTTAGTATGTACACATATACATATCAGGTAACATTATTCTACAAAATAGGAACAACCAGATTTCTAAAAATATAGAATCACATTAAATAGTGAGAAAAAAAGAACCTATTCTTGTTCAAAGAAATGTTAAGCAGAAAGTATATGTGTGTTTACCAACGTTTAACTCCCTTTTCAGAGACCTACAAGAAAGTAGCCAATTAAATTTGCCATTTCAAGATAAGTGACTCACTTATGCGATTTGCTTTAATCTCTATAATACTAAAAAGAACCGAGGTTGTGTTTTGTGAAGACTTGAGAATCCTGGAATTTGAGCTTGAGTATCTAAAGGCATTTTGATATGAAACGTAAGAACCCAATTTTGTCTGCTTTGAAACATTCTAGAAGTGTAAGAAGTGAGTTTCATCTTAGAATCATAACTTTCAGTAGTGTTTTATTCTTCTGAATTTCTGCCAGTTTCAAGACCCCCCACAATGCTCTTGAAGTAAGGGCCTCTATGAAAACCTCATATAAAAACTGAATTATTATATATGGAAATAATATATCTCATACTTATATTAGTATATGAGTTCATATAGCAAGACAGACCTGTATGATGTCTATCTTGCGTTTTCTCTTTGCAGTGAAAAATCATAATACTTTCTGAAATGTTTTATCTAAAAGCTGCTAAACAAAATTAAAAGCTACTAACCATAATGTCATACATTATGTATATACAACATTTGAAAATATGAGCTCAGCAAAGCTCAATAAATCAAATTACTGGAGAAATATTCTGGTTATATGTTACTAAAAACTTGATAGTTACCAAAAAATGCTCAAAGTAAAAATCTGAAAGCAGATTGTAAACAATTAAGAATTTAGTATATATTAGTTAATTTTATCTATATTTCTCAATTCTCTTTTGCAAAATATTCACTTTTATATAAGGTCATGACAGGGCAAAGATACAGGTAATCGAAAGCATGCTGTTGCTTTCATACTGTAACATGTATGTACATCATGTGTACAGTCCTGCTCAGTGAAATAGAGCTTCTGAGATTCCTATGTGCAATGAAAGAAAAGTATCATTATATGTCTAAGGCCCTGTTGAGCACCATTTGTTTGTCTTTTAATTTGGTTTTCAGTTATACTCTCTGTCCAAGGAAGAGGATATACATATACACTTCTGTGTTGGTTTTGTTCTCGGAGATTAAAAAAAACAAACAAACAAAAACTACCTTCTAACAGGTTTTCTGTTGCATTTGTAGTATGTCATTTGTATATTGTTTCTCCACCTTAAATATTTGTCTGAATAAGTCACATGCTTCTTTAATATCTATCTTTATGGCCTGATCTATTCATAGCAGGAAATGTGGACTTGTGATTGTGTTCAGTGGGAATGTGGAAAACTGGGCCAATTAGCTGATCCATCAATGAGGGTGGTCAATCACTAGTTTGTGTGACAGTCTCCTTATGTCCACAACATTCACACTATGTGATAAATTTATATTAGCATTTTATTTTTATTTTGACATAGGATATCTATTCCAAACTGGCCTCAAACTTCCTTGGAAACCAAGGATCACCTTGAACTACTGAATCCCCTGGTTTAACTGTATGTGAAAAATTATACATGTCCTACACCATGACTGGTTTACATAATCCTGGGGATTAAACATGGGGCTTTGTGGATGCTGGCTAAGTAATTTACCAACTAAGCTATAATCCCAGTTTCAGGATAATTTTCAATTTGGGGTGTATGTGTGTGTGTGTGTGTGTGTGTGTGTGTGTGTGTGTGTGTGTGTGTATTCTTGTGTAAACATTAATGTGGAGGCAAGAAGTCCCCATTTGGTGTCTTCTATTGCTTCTCATCTTTTATTTGGGGGACAGGGGATCTTTAGTGAACCTGGAGACAAATAGCTCACAGCTCGGCTAAACTGGAAACCTACCTGTCTGTTCCCTCCCAGTGGCTGTCATCCCCTGTTTTTATGTGTGTACTAGGGATCCACATTTAGGTCCAATGTGAAACCAGTTCTTTCCTCCTGAGCCATCTTTTCATCCCAGGTTTATACATTTTTATTGTTACCATGACCTTTCCCATATCTATATGGCAGCTTAGAAACAGAAAAAATTAAATGCCATTCCAAGGGAATTATAGAGAAAAGTAAATTCTCATGAACCCCAAAGATATGGAAATACAGGGGTGAGGGGGGGCAGAAGTAACAACAATAACAAAAAACTAGAAAATTGACAAGAAAAAATCTCACAAGTTCATTTTCACCTTATTTCTCCACTGCCTTTGTTTGACACTGGGAAGACTGTAGCTAGCTGATAGAGAAAGACACTGGGCCAGTGACAGATTTCATCTCCAGGTGAAAGTTCTGGGCTCTCTATCTGTTCTTACCACAGATTGTAGAGAATTCTAGCACTCTATTCTATAACAGTATATTTTATTTTGGGGGAGCACCAGGTTTTGATGCAGAAGGCAGATAGCAGTAAATGTGCTAATATTTCTATACATTCAAAAAAAGGAATAGCTCAGTGGATGGCCCAGTGGTGAAAGTGCTGATGCACAAACACAGGATCTGAGTTTAGATCCCAAACACCCACCTAAAAAGCCAGGTGAGGTCTGTGCTAGTGATGCCTGTTTTGACAATTCCTGAGAGCTGAAGTGGAGACAGGTAGATCCCAGGGGCCAATTTAGCTGAAACAGCAAGTACTATAATCAGTTGGTATCCTGTCTCAAAACATAAGGTGGATATCAATAATAGAAGACACCCTAAGTCAGTCTCTGGCTTCCACACATACACATTCAGACAGCATTACGGACATAGGCATGCATGCACACACAAACACACACACACACACACACACACACACACACACACACCAGAGAGAAATAAAGAAAGAATAAGGACCTTTGATTCAGTTTTTAGAACCCACATGAAATGCCAGGAGAAAGGTGAATTCCTAAGCTCTTTGGCCAGCCAGTGTAGCCTCATTGAGAAGCTCTCCATCTCTAAAGTGGTGGAAAGTATTCCTGAGGATGATACCTGAGATTGTTCTTCAGCCTTCACATACATGAATACACCTGCATACACAGGATCAGGGGTGTGCACACAAATGTACATACACTTATAGAAACAGAGAGGAATAACCATTGATGGTTAATGAAGGTAAGAATGAGTATGTGTTCATAAGATTGAGATGTATTGATTCTGGAAAACTGTAAAGTGTTTGGGGATGTTGATTGCATGCATATAAATAAAATTTGCATGCATCACATGAGTGAGAGAGATGGAATCAATAGATTCCATTACTTCCAGATACCAATGACAATAAATAAATATTGAATCTAGTGTTTACTGAAAGCCATGGAAGCAGGATCATTTCATACTTAATACCTCTAAAGCATAATGGTCACCCCTGTCCAAAAATGATGGCCCTAGAAAACTCAGCAATTTGTCCAAGGTCACTTTGATAATAATGTTGAAAGATGCCTTTCGGATGCAAATGTATCCGAGCCATAAAACTATTGTTAACCATCATATCATGTAGTCATAGAAAAACATACACTTGCCAAAGTTAAACCTATGACTAGCAAGCAGTCACTGTATAGCATGTTTATTGATTGGCCAAGTTCTTTTTCCTTTCCAGTTATTCTGATCATCCATGGAGGCAGTTGCGAGGTCTGGAAATCATTAGTAGGGTTCTACATGAACATAGGGAGGAGATGATTATCTGGGACTCTGAATCTCCCAAGCCTCTCCCACATTGTATAAAATGCTACCTGACATAAATTAACCTGCTACCACTGCTGAAATATAAATATCTTTTATAGTTAGGCTCTGGATTTCATTTAAGTACACTCTATCTGGACACACATAGGCCTTCTACAGATATTGAAAATATGTTTTGTAAATAAATGAATGAAATATTAAATGTAATTATATTGTCTTTTTAATACTTATACATGAAAGAGCTAACTTACAGAAATGGGGTATCTTAAAAGTTTTAGAGAGAGGGGAATTGCAGGAAAGTTGAGGGATGGTGTTCTAAATGGAATATTCCAGGATGGCATTCAGAGTGATCAGGAAGAATGTATGGACATACCATGAAAGAGGATGGAGAGCTGGAGAAGACCAAGGGAATTGAAGAAGACCGGCGACCCATGCCTTTGTTTCTTCATTCTCTCTTCCCTTCTTTTCTTTCTTCCTTCTCTCCCTTCCTTCCTTCATCTCTTTCTCTCCAAATATGACTTAGTCTTGGATGAGATCTCTGGCAATCTTATAGATTCTAGGGAACACCTGAGCATTTAGTCCCATGTGCAGGTTTATCTAACAGAGATGCCAGCAAGTAGAGCAGACTGTCCCTCAACTTTACCCTTCTTGTCATTCACATTCTTTTTTGTTTAAGGGAAAACATCCCATGTTTTGTGTGAAGGGACTTCCATACAGTCTATTTTTCTCTAGGGTCCCTCATATACTCAGTATGAAGGTGTTACAACCTCACCCTTAAGAGCTAAGAATGCTGTGTGCTCACTATGCCACAGGCATTCTGCTGCATGCCTCACACATTATCTTCTTAGAAACCGAGAAAGGAGGGTGTAAGTGAGGAGCTGAGGTTGAAGTAATTATATCAGAGTCACATGACCGGGAAATCACATTGTCAGCCCTAGAATCTATGTTGTCTGACTCCAGAGGTGCACTCAGAACAAGTGGACTGCCTGTGTATTTATTCAGTACTCAGTATTTAACAAACCCATTAAACCCTTAGTATTCCTCAGAATTATGCTAAGGACAGGAAAGCCCCCAGAATGAATGGGACAGTCACTTTGGCAGCACAAAGAAAATAGTTGTCTTTTACAGATGTTTATCTGGACATCTTTGCAACAACTTCCTCCACAGATAAAAGTTAAAGCAACCAACAAATGTGGACTTGGAGAACACAGATCTCAGCATGTGAATGTTGGCACCAAGAAAACAAGACCAGGCATCTTCATCTCCTACTATCTCAGCATTTCCTTCAGCTGGGGGCACTTTCTCCTTCTTCTGACTGGAATTGTTTACCCTACAAGACACATTCCAAGGCCTCCCTTTAGCTGGTCTCATTGTAAAGATTAAGTCTCACCTACATGGACTCCTCTCTACACTTTATCTTAATCTGGTTAGGGGCATGACTGCTTCTAGATTTGTTTCATTCTCTGTCCCAAGCATCATTCTTTCCTTTTCACATTGTCCTTCTTACTATAATATCCACATTCCCTTGTGGTCCTGAGCCCCAACTATTTTATGTTGATAATACATTTCACTCACCTCAGTCCTTTTCTTTCTTTTTTTAAAAGTTCTTTTTTTAAGAAATCACTAACCTATTCTTTGAAGTTATTATGCCAATGGTTAAGTATATGTCTTGATAGTACCACCTTCCTTCCTCATCATCACAGTCAAACTCCATGTCACGTTAACCTGCTGACATCCTGTATCCCCAGTCACATCAGGGAGGGTAGTGACAGTGTCTGCCATGTTCCTGCGGAACAGCATGATTGATGGTGAACAAAATTACTTGTTGAATTTGACCGCTCCTCAAGGATTAGTAGGCTAGGATTGACCAGTAGAAGAGGGAGAACCTGGGGAGGGTAACAGGGTGGAAATGAGGTCCCATCAGATAAAGAGCTCTGTCAGGCTGAGGAATTCCACCGCACTGATATCTTATCTGAGTCACCTCCATTTGTGACTATTTTAACCCTGACATTTAAGGAGGCTAGCCAGGACAGTGACAAACAGGGTATTGCCCAGATGTCTTTTAGTACCTGTCAGCATTCCCAGATTGAATTTCCCATCTTAGCGTCTCCATTTTTGCTGGGAAATGCCTGCATGACATCTTCCAGTCACTGCAAACCTAGCCCACCCTGGTGTAGTACTCAAATGACTGGTTTCAATTCTCCTGGTCTGTATATCCTGCAGAATGAGGTCATGTCTTTAAGCCTCAAAGCTTATAATCTAGCAGTTACATAAAAATGTCCTCATTCTCTGCAGCCCAATTTTATTATCTTTATCACACAAAGAGTTCTTGTGATTTTTGCCTATTCAATTTCTTCTAATATCATCACCTCCTTTGGGAACAGCCCATTTCTTGACTAAATTTAAATGTAGGTCAAGTTAGAATTTGAATTTTGAATGATCTCTCTCTCTCTTTCTCTCTGTCTCTCTGTCTCTCTGTCTCTCTGTCTCTGTCTCTCTGTCTCTGTCTCTGTCTCTCTCTCTCTCTCTCTCTCACACACACACACACACACACACACACACACACACACACACATACACACAAAGCCCTTTGGAACCTAGAATTAATAATGCTACAATGAAGACAGCCTGAGACTTACTTAATCTTTTTCTACCTCTGTTTCCTTATCTACAAGCATGGTGATAAAGGCAGTGCCTACCTTATTGTCAGTGCGGGAAGAACACTTAGAACAAGTCCAGGCACATAGAAAGTGCTAACACTGTGCTGTGTGTGTGTGTGTGTGTGTGTGTGTGTGTGTGTGTGTGTGTGTGTGTGGTGTGTGTCCTAGTAAAGCTGTTAAGAGTCTTGAAGTTGCTGTTGCTGCCCAGTCCAAAGCCAGCCTGGATGACTTTTTCCCTCCAGGTGTCTAGCATACTCCAATTTCCTTCCAAAGAGAAAAGAAATCATCTGAAGTTGGTTGAGTCAGCCAGAAAACCCTAATGTCTTTCTCCCTTCATATGCTGCAGGCCTTTTCTCTCCAAGGTGTTTATTGGACCCCAAAGAGCAATAACCTTATACCGTTAATGCTGCCATCATCTAGAACACCAATAGAGGTGCCTTGTATGCAGAAATATGGGTTTCGGTGACTGTAAGATCAACTACCAGAGTAATAACATCACTGGTGTCTTTCTTTAGGGCTTAACTGCAGGTTTTTCTTAACTGTATAAATCAGATCTGAGAGACTCAGGATGCCCTTTAGTCCCGGTATAGCCACCATCAAACATTCTCCTTCCTGGAGAGGAAGCTCCTATAAGAGGGAGAAAACTTTGGTGATAGTACTCTGCTGTGCTCCCATAATGGATCACCTGTGGAACTCCTCCTGTAAATAGCCCAGTCCAGGTGTATTCAGCTACAGAGAGGAGACAATGAAATACTTCCCATGGAGAGTTAGGAAAGAGCAGATTGTTTGGTCGTAGACACTCCACTCCACAACAGAACAAATTATTACGTGGTCACAATGGACGCTCCACTCAGGTACTGGTTTTAAACTTAAAAGCTTTCTTTGAAAGTGTTAGTTCCTCAACAGAGAGAAAAGGAAATTAAGCTTTTAATGAAAGTAAGTCATTTATAGGAATATGTAATTTGACCTCCAAGAAATAAATATTCCTAGTTAAAGGAAAACTGTAAGTAAAGGAGAGAGGAAATACAAAAATTTTGGTTTTAGCCTTTTGAATGATAGCATTTTATTATCAACATAGAATTAAATGCATTTTAATTTCTCTGTCATCATTATTGGTTCAGTATCTAACAGATTTTATTTGTATATTATTTAATATTTTACTCAGTGAGATGTCTAGGAATGTCTGCAAAAAGAAAGAAAGAAAGAAAGAAAGAAAGAAAGAAAGACCCCTATTTCTTGAGAATAGCTTCTTCATTTGCTTTTGGAATATATTTTGATAATGAGCAATTTTTTCTTTCTTTTTTTTCTGAATAAAGTCATATTTTTTATCCATGTATTCCCTTATTCAAACTCCCTTCCCCCTCCCGCCTCTCTCAGTGAAGAAGAGATAATGAACAATTTTTTATAAACTTTCTTTTGTCTTTTGGTTTGTTTGAATAGTATTTCAACTTGATTATATTATTCCTAAATAATAGATGTACAGGTAACACACAAGGAAACTAAAAAAGTAATAAATCAAAATGGTGATTTAATATGTACTTTCTAGTATGTTTTCTTTTGTAGAGTTTTTGAATTCTGTATAATTTGAATTATACATTACTGTATTTTAAATCTTTATTAGTATATTGCTATTTGATAGTATAAAGTAAGGGTTAACACCTTCTATTTCCAGTACATCATGTACTTTGTAAATTTAAATTAGTAAATTGGGAACATTTGTAAGTGTCTTTCTATCAGCAGTTTTTTATAGCTTTATATTTTATAGTTTTATATTTTGCTATTGAATAGGCATCAGAGCTATTTCTGGTTTTAAAGTTAAAGTCTTCATTTTAAATTATTTTGTATGTGCATTTGAACTTGATTTTAATATAAATCTCAATTGTAAATTTTAATGCTATTTAAAAACTGGCAATAAAATATGGCTAACATTTTGTTAGGACACAGAAATTATTCATCTTTAGACCTACAAATAGTTCTTATACAATTACATATTGTTTATACAATGGGAAATCTTGAAGAAAAAAGAATCTTAGAGGAATAAAAATAAATATGCTTCTGATGATCATAGTCACATGCAGCTGTAATTTATAAGTGATCACAGTACAAAGATTTGATCTGTACTTTTATAGCAACTAATTTTTTTTTACTCTATGTGGAAGTTGCATTGTTACTAGAATTCAGCTTATTCTTAAAGGCTATTTGCAACTATTAAACTAATAAAGTTCACCTATTGCTTGTGCTACACAAACAAATACTATCAGTAATACCTGTGCTCACATGCAGATGTATGACAGAGAATAGAATAGATGCTCAAGCCACACATTGATGACAGAGAAGATGGAAATACCTTTTAGGAGACAGTAAAATTAGCTAGCAGTAGGGGTAGACAGAGGGAGATGGGTAATGAGCACACACACACACACACACACACACACACACACACACACACACACACACACAACACACACACACTCCAGAAAAAAGTACAGCAGGAACAGAGGCCTAGAGGTAGATGAGAGTATTGGCCCTTGGAGACTTATGAGTATCTTTTGGTGTGAAGATTGACAAATACTGGGGACTTAAATGGAGGACAGCTGCAAGGAATTCCATACTTCCCACAGAGTTAGCTCTCAAAATGACTTTGTGCTAGATGTATTATTCAGAAAAAAATCATCCTCACAGTAATATATCAAGCAGTTAAGAGTACATATAGAAGAAGAGTTCTGTTCTTCCAAAAATTAGAAGTTAGAGTAGAAGACAGATATTAATTATAGTTTAATTGTAGAAATACACATTGTTTTAGAAATGGAGTCTTGTGGGTATTTTAAAAGGGGGACTTGAATGTGTTGGGGGCTCAAGAGTTTTTTTAGGTAGATGAGTGAGGACTGTTAGCACATCAAGGGGAAGAGCTCAATTCACGAAGAAGGGAGTGGGTCAGAGTAACAACATGGACCATGCCAACATCCTAATCTCAGCAGACTGCTGAAGAATTCCAAGCATGATGATATGATCTGGTGCATGTTTTGTAGAAAGTTCATATGAGGAGTGAAAGGACCTTTTCCATGGTAACCTGGAAGAATAGTGTGTTGGTTTTAAGCAGCAGAAATGAAGAGTTGCTGAGAAGGTAATACCCACAGGGCCTAATTGATTATGGATGGAGGTTTGGAAGAAGTAAATGTTTGGAGCTCATATATATACATATACACACACACACACATATATATGAGTAATAAAATTCAAACAAGTCCATTTTGTTGTTTCAAACAGAAGAGACATATTTATTTTATCAAAATAATTAAAATACCATATTCCAATGATCTTGCATATTAAATAATATTTTACTTCCTCATCCTCATTGTCTGAGACATTATCTTATGTAGCCTGGCTGGCCTTTAATTGACTGCATAGCTAAGGCTAGTCTTAAATCCTAATCCTCCTGTCTTTATTTCACAAATTTTGGTATCAGAGGCATCTTCTATCATGTGAGGATGGCTTTTAAATGTTTATTGTTACACATTTTATTGCTGGGGAATATGACTCATATTTTTCTCAATTTTTACTCATATCCACTTGAGATTATAATTATAGCCTGTTAGTGATAAGCTGCCTCAGTTTTATGAATTTGAACAGAGATAATAAATGCATAATTTATTTTGAAAGTGGTTGCCAGAATTTTCTGAGCTAAAGATGTTCCTAACTTATTAGAATATGTCAGTCTGACTAATTTACCTAAATAAATACTCATCATTATAAAATAGTAGTGGCACAGTGAGAAACACCTTTAGCATTTTTTAAAAAAGAAAATAAATCTACTATCATCTTATAAAAAAAGGTTGAAGTGTGGGATTTCAAGAACTAATAAATTGAATACAAGTATTTGAAGGTCAATGTAATTCCAAAGATAGGACTCTTTGTATTTAATATTTTGTGATTTCCTGGTAATAAATCTATGAATAAATTATCTGAATTTCCATTGGAATACACAAATTACAATATTTGCAAAGGATTTTTTTAAAACAGAATGTTTAACAGAAAAATAATTTTATGATCATGATTAAAATCTCACATGATTCAGGATTTGTAATAAAAATTTTCATATATAAATTTATAGATAACTTATAATATATATAAAATATATTTAAGTGTTGAACATTGGTCATCCAGTTTACAATAAAAGGGATTTTTATATTAAAATATTGTTTAAATATAAAATGCTTTGACAGAATTTGGCTTTGACGACTCTGGAATAAGGACACTAACAGCATGCTTTGAGTTAGCATGAAGTCCCAGTCCAGCTAAGGAGGCACAAAGGTCATGGATACATTAGGTTTCTTCCCAAAAGCAATGCCTCAGCATTATTCTTCCCATTTGAGACAAATCTTACTGGATCAGGATCAAATAAAAAAATTAGGTATAATTTCAAATTTTAAACTTAAAATTAACATGGATTCTGTTAGTTTCTCTCAAAAGAAAGTTACTATTTGTTAAGCCAACGGAAACTCAATTTTTTTAAGTATCATGTCAATAAAATACAGAGTAAATTTATCTCTTTTTCTTTCTCCCTCTTTCACCCGTCAATATAGTTATATCTATCATTTTAAAGTTTTTTTGTTAATATCAAACTTTAAATTGTAGTCATTCATTTTTTAGATACTATAAATGTACTTCTGATCTAACCATTGTAGTCATTCTATTGACTAAAATTGAACTTTAGGTGAAGCATACCAAAGTATACAAAATTCAAGGAGTCATTACTTAAGCCTAGTTTTGTTTTTCCTCTTCTCTAGTGCTGAATTCTTTTTAATTTTTTTTTTCATTTAAAACGCTTTTTTTTTATATCTACCACTGCTCACCTCCCTTCGGCTCCTTCCAGTCCCCCCCCCAGTCCTCCCTCAGCCCCCACCCCATCCTTCCATCCATTCCCCAAGGTGGGTCAGTTCAGTCTGGCATATCCAGTTGAGGTAACACTGAGTCTCTCATCCCAGTATCAAGACTGGGTTACATGTTCCTCTGTAGGGAATGGGTTCCAAGATGTCAGTTCATTTTGCAACTACTTCAAGAGGCTCCACAAACTGCCCACGCCATCTGACAGTCAGAGTCTACCTTTGGAGGGTTTAGTTCCTTTCCCTGAAAGTTCCTCAGTGATTGTTTCTGAGTCAGTAAGCCTTCATCCAGCAATGGATAGAGGCAAAAGCAGAGATATATAGCTAAGTACCAGGTTGAGCTCCTAGTCCATCTGAAGAGAGAAAGAAGAGAGAATATATGAGCAAAAGGATCAGGATCATGAGGCAGAGACCTAATTTAGTACTCAATTCTTAAGAAAACTCTCAACTGAATTGCTTTGAGAACCATAGCTGCTCCTATTTATGCGACAATTCCTTCTTGTCTCTGCTATGACCATCAAGCTACATGCCCCTTTTGAGGTTATCTCCAACTATTTCACAGTTTTGTTCAGACATTTGAATGTTTCTGTCACATTCTACCTTGCTGATAGAACGATATCCAATAGGAGCTAAACTGGCTTCCAAGTTATTTCTACTTCACCCCTCATAGCCATATACCTTGCCAAACACCCAACATCATAGCCATAAGCCCAAAACTGCAATCTAGTTAAACCAGATGTTCCTTGACTTATATGTTTCTTTATTTGAATTACTTGCTGCTTGCTTGATTATTTTTTACAGTGATTTATTTTTGTTTAATGTATTTTTCTTAGTTTCCCATATCTCTACCATTTGTAATCTTACCTATTTACCAAGGTTCACACCAGAAATCATCTTGACATTTTTAACTAAGTGTTTTATCATCTCCCTTGGACTAGGTGCCTGCCATAGACCAAAACAGTTTCTTTATTCACAACATATAGAAAGACATCTTACTTCATCGTTCAGATACTTGCTTTAATCTCATGTTCATATTTGCCTATGTTGACTGAATTAAGATCAAAAGGACATCCAAAAGTATGTATTTGCTTGTATCCACTTATTAGTTAAAAAAAACTGACAAGTAATGTTATTACTTAGTTTCAAATGTATAACATTATAGGTATATGATCATACAAAAGTTTTTCTCAAAAGATAAAATGTTGGAAAAGGTTGGAGTAGCAATAAAAGTCCTTTAAGAGAAAACTTTTGGTCCAGAAAGTAGAATTTCTGGTCTTACATTCCATTTGGGTCATGTCAATCATCTGACTAAGGGACCATCCCGTGGAAGGTTGGCTTTCATTAAGCCAGGCTAAATAGATAGTCAGAATAACTATTCTTATAATGAGCCACTGAATTTTTCATTCACAAACTTTAATTTCTGGATCAGTCCCTACAAGCTGCCATGAGGTTCGGCTGGGTCTGCCTTCCTGAGACCTGAGTAAGAAATCTCTGACTTTTTCTTTTTCTTTTTTTCTGTCTCTTTCCTATGGATGCTGGCCAGAATGTAAGTATGCATTTTCTGATCCCTTGGGTTTTTTTACTCTTTCTTTAACCCTCTCCTACCCTTCAAGAGGCTGCTTGTCTTATGTGTCCCTGGTACCGATGTCAGCTTAACCATCTTCTGCTCCAGGTAGATTTACGGCTGACACTCTCCAGGAGTTTCTCTTTTTAACTGTAGTAAAATTACCCCTGAGCTTCTGAGTTCATTCTTATATCCTTTTGTTATCAAGACTAAAAACTCCAAGAGGGAACCCTGATTTTCTGGTATCCAAAAAAGAGGAATGCCTGTTCTCTGTCCTTTAGTAAAAATTACAACGTAACCACTGATATTTAATTATTCATTCTAGATGTCACACTTTCATGGTAATGCTTCAAAATACTTATTATAAAAGGTTATTGTATTCTGGAAAAATAGATTGCCACTTTTGTTATCCCAGAGTATACTTTTATCAACTGTATATAATTTTTCCAATAGTAAACACACATATATGCATACATACTAATCTGAAATCAGAAGACCAATATTAAAAATAGAACCACCACACACTGTGATGATATATTGTGTATTTAATAAAATCAGTCTGGAATATCAGAGGACAGAGTCACCCAAAGTCAATTCTCACTCAGCCAACTTCTCAGCCCTCACAGTAAGTCCTGTCTCCACGGGTCCTCAGCCTGATTGGTTGCTCAGACAGAACTGCTGAACTTCTGCCTTCTTCAGATTTATACTTCTTTCTCTGCCCTGTTATTTTACTTCCTGTTCAACTCTCCTAGAGCTAGGATTAGAGGTGTGAGCTATCACTGCCTGACTGTTTGTCTTTGAACAGATCCAGATGAATCTCTCTCTGTCTTCTGAGTGATGGGATTGAAGGCATGGGTCACCACTCCCTGGCCTTCAAAGCGTGGCTGTGTCCTTTGATATTTCTGAATACTTTTTATTAATTATATATCACCACAACACACAATAAATTTTTATAATTAATTTAGTGATTGTCTTATTATCAGTAACTATGACTCAAGTGGCTTACTGATGTTATATGTGTGTGTTGCAGAACTTACTTTAAAAACAAAATACAACAAATTACTAAAAATAAGTGTGGTCAGGTGAGTATGTAGACACTGCACAAAATACACAAAATTCCCTTTGTCATATACTTAAAAAATAATAATTAATTCCAAAATTATAGCTGTAAGTAGGATGGTATAATTTTTTGCAGGTAGAAATGCATTTTACTTATCCTTTCAGAAAAAGAAAAACAAAATTGGAACTTTGTTTATTCATGTATTACTCCTTTTTTCTCATTTGTCTGGCTAATAACTTGTTTATTCTTTCACTAGCTAATATTGACCTCAGTAAGGTATTCCATACCATGTCAATCAATAAATGGAAGACTAAGATGAATCACATATAACTTGACACTTTTAAGTTTTCAGAAATGCAACCTAAGACTCCATAATCTGCTTGACTAGAGTAAGGAAGACCTAGAGTCATAGTCTAAAATTTTAAGTAGTTTTGTAAGGTAAGGTCAGATTTCCATAAATAAGGAAACACATGACATGTTTGCAAAAGTCATAGTTCTGCGCATGTCTATGTGTGTGTGTGTGTGTGTGTGTGTGTGTTTGTGTGTGTGTGTGACTCAACATTTGGTTATTTACTTACTATGGACTACCATTGCTTTAAGTGGTTAGAATGTACCTTTCACACAAGGAGGTGTTGACAATTACCACTCTTCAAACTTCACTAATGTGGTCAAAGTATTTATCTCATTTTATATTAATCCATTCTAAATGCCATGCCATGATTAGATTTCATATCAGTTCCCTTGTTTCTGAGTTTCTGGTTGTCCTAAATAATACAGAACTTTGTTTTTCTTTATCTAAGGATGCTGGATTGTGGCCAGACTAGCAAGGAGCTACCAGGTTCTTCCTCTTGCTCTCCCTTCTTAGTTTTTTATTTGACAGCTGTTAAGTTTGTGATTTTCAGACAACTTTCCATAAACAAATGGTGCAAAACAATAGTCACTGCTTTGTTTCCAATCCAGAAAACCCTGTGTGTTCACAAGTGTAATCTATGTGAGCGTGTCTAGTGATGGTAATTAACTTTCTGTGGTTTGCCCACATGTGTAATGCTGAGGAAGAAATTGCAGCAAGGGAGCATCTGCTAAAACAAGCAAACAGTATTAAGACACAGTAGGTAAAAACAAAGGAGAACTGTTCAAAAAGAAAAATCTCAGATATTAATTTTATTTTATTTTCACACATAAACATGTAAATGTCCAAACATAAAATGTCCATATGCTATTTATGTTAAGGATCATTAGCTGTCTTTATTAATACCTGCCTCCTAAGCTCTGAGAGCTTTCTTTCTTATATAGGAAAAGTATAATCTGTATGCTAGGAAAAACTACAAAGAGGCAATAAATTATTGCTGTAATGACATGCTAATTAAAATTTTGCTTGTAACTCATGTAAGTGTTTGAAGCCCAGCAAATTTGTCTTTTCATTTGTGAAGTGTGAAGGTAAATTGCCCAGTGACAGTGGGACATCGCTAACGAGTACAAATTGAATAACATGCTATCTTGCTCTATTAGCCCTGACTAGCATGTCTGAATTAGATATTCAGCACACTCCCCATTGTAGGTCTGATTGATAAATGCTAAGGAGAATTTGTCAAAACAACAGGGGCTACACCCAGTGGGACATCAATGTGCTCCATTTAGTCACCCCCATAGCACTTCCTACATAGGATTGTCACATAAAATTAAGACTAGCCGCTAACCAGCCATCAAGCTTGCAGCAGACATCAGGCAGCCTGTGTTCTGTATGCATATTAGTCACATGCTTAACAATTTGGGCTGTCAGGACAGAAGCATGCAGTGACCTCCGGAGCAGAGGTTGAATTTTCCAACTACACCGAAACATCATGCTCAGCTGTTCAAGATTTTAGAGCATTTCCTGCCAGATCTGTGCACAGATGCAGTGCCCTAAGCTATAATCTGTGGCAGCATCCAAATGACAAATGGCACCAGGAAGATTATTGCATTATATATTAAGTACCACAAGTCTGTAAATTATAAGTAAACTACTGTTCAGACTGTCTCCTCCAGCTTTCAAGATACTTTCCCTCTCCATTCTTTTTTTAAATAAACCTAATAAATATTGGGTGAACTAGAGATCAAAGCCCAGAGTTTGAATTAGCCATCTCCATTGCTAATTAGCTGCTTGAATATCAAACAGTTTTGGACCAGCTGTAATTTAATAAGTCATGATTGAGGTTCGCCTGATTTTATTTCCCCCATTGAAAATTCTTCTCAGGTGCAAGTTTGTATGATTTCGAGGATTCTTGGTGATAGTTTGTTTTTGGTATTTCCTTTGTCAATGTAATTAGTCATAAACACAGAATAAAAGTCATAAAACATCATCATCATCTGACAGATGCTTTATTTAGAACCACATCTTTCATTGCATTATGGTTAAAAAAATTATATGTCGGGTTACTTGCTCATGAAATAAAGCTTTAAGGCTTGTCTAAGATACAATGATGACATTGGTTTAGAATAAAATATATTCTATGCATTATATTTTATGTTATTAGCTTCTACTCTATACTAAATAACTGAAAATGTAGCCATTCCCTGATTTGATCTTACCACTAGGTATAAAAGGTAGGATTATTGTTGAAAATAAATTAGTTTAGCCTCTTTGATATGATAAAAAGTGTTCTTAGACTATAACACAGAGAAAATGTCAAATAATTTTTATTTTGAAAACTGTCTATATCTGTAAAACATTTTAACTTCAACCTCTAAACACTGAACCAACACTTCTATGTATGGTCCATGGTATGGAACTCTTGCTTCTGCTCTGACATTAAATATAGAATTATTTAAAACACATGAGGCATATATATAGCTCAGTCTTAAAAAATACACATAACCTGATAAAAAAAACAAAACAAACAACAACAACAACAGAAACAAAGTAACTCACAAAACACTGTTAGAGAACTGAAGTAATTTTCCTAAGACCAAAATGCCAACATTTAGCCAACTTCTACTAGTTTATATTTTCCATTTAAAACAACAATTTGAGAATGAAACATTATCTTTCTTTGACATTTTCTAGATTCCTTGCATACAAGAGTTTAAAGTTTTTCAACATTTGATATCTGTAGGTACTACTGTTTATGTTATACATTTAATCACTGGATTCCTCTCAGAAAACATTGATATTTCAGTGAAAATAAATGACTTTGCCTAACATGTAATAACTAATTTCATAGAAATATTTAACTTTAAAATTGTTGAGCAGCAATATATTGATTAGTTCATGCTGAACTGCAAGACTAAAGTGTGAAAACTGCATGCAGAGACCTTGAAACATGGGTGGTCAACCACTGTAGTGACAGCAACAAGGACAGACAACTGACTGGTGGCCACACAGTGCTGCACAGTATTCCAAAGGCATGGGAGGGACACCATGTAGTTCAATACATAGTCTGTGCATCTGCTTCCTTCCTCTGAGCAGGTATAACCTTTTTCTCTTCAAGCTTTGCTTTTATATTTGAAACTCCTCTGCTGAAATGGAGTAAAAGCTAGGGTAAACATCAGGTCTGCATTTAAGAAGTGGTTATTAAAATTCATTCAAAGTTTTTAGCTTAAAATTTTAAGTTAAGATGAATTATATATCCCCCTTTCTGGATCTACCTCCTACCAGTCTTCCAGTTTGAACAGACAAAAGGACAGCAGTGTCCTTTTGCCCCAGGCAACCTTCTGCTGATGGATATTGTAGCAGCTGAATTGCTCCCCATTCACATTCTAAACCCTCTCTCTTAATTGTCATTGGTATCATCAGTGTCACTAACTGAGACCACAGCCACAATTCTACAGCCCTTCAGAGCAATGTTGCCTTGGCTTTTCCTCCTGGGGCAGTCTGTGGAGCCACTTAGCACAGGATCTATGCTGACCGATAACAGGTACCAGATGATGCATCCAGAGCTCTAGCCTATTTTATGCTGTTATGGCCTGCATGCCTGCCACTGGTGTTTGCACGCACAGATGTCAGAGAACAGATGATGCTTTTGCTCCCATTTTTATGAAACAGCTTCAGGTTGGTGGGGAGAGATTGAAGTAATAAAGTAATGTCTGATTTCTGAAAAAAAAAATCATGTTGCTCTTTTTAGTATTGTATTTAAAAATGCTTGTCCATAATCTTACAAAGCACACTGATATTCCTGTTTCACTATGATGCTTGGGGAAGTATATAAGATTGCCTACTTATCCCATCAATTTCCTTGGTGTTTTATTCACAATTATAGAACAAAATTTCAAAGAGACTTACTCACACAAACAAGTTCTACATACACAGAAAGAACTACTACCACGTGACTATTTTATATAATAGCAATTCCTATTAACAGCGCCCCTTCCCAATGTAGAATATATACTTTCTTTTCCCATAAACTTGAATGAATATTTCTTTGGAAGGATAAAATTTGTATTCACATGTTCCTGAACAAGCAAAGATGTATAAACACAACTTGAAGAAATTTGCTCTAATTATTTTGTAAAACATGCAAATATATATATAATGAATTTAACATTTCATGTAACACCATTGACTTTGTCAGTTACAAGCCATGTATTTAAACAAATATATTTGCTTTACAAACTAGATCTTGACATACACATGCATGTGTTTTCTATAGCTGAAGTTCTATGATTTTAGTTTCTATGTATATATTCCCCACTGAAGTCCTGTTATCTCTCTTTTCCTATGCCATTTTTAAACTATAAGAGGTGTGTTGTCACCCATTATGTGCATGTTCTAACAAAAGTTTCTTACTCACTGTAAGAATATCACAAATACTGGCTCAACAGATTAGTATAGTCATGAAGGAGTAGATGAACTAACTAGTGAATGAATACATAGGTAAAAATTATTGGGAAAATTATTAAAATGCAGTCATCAGTTAGGAAGCATGAATACAGACTATCACAAGGAGTGGTGTTGGTTCACAGTGCCATCACTAATGAGGCGATCACCACTTTTAAAGTGGGTTTCAAACCTTAGGTCCGGTCAATTTCAAAAGAACTTTGTGTGGTCATGTTTTACATAGTTAATAAAACCACTCTGGAATATCAGAAAATGAATTCACCCACAGTCAATCCAGAAAGGTCAGAGAGTGTTAACTCATGCCTTTAATTCCAACACAGGAAAGACCAAGTGGTGACCTATGGCTTTAATCCCATAACTCCAGAGACTGAGATCTTTCTGTGTTTCTGTGAGCTCAAGGCCTATCTACCAAATAGTCATAGCCCATACCTTTAATCTTAACCTGGATGAGAAACAACTGAGCTAAGAAGGTATTTAAGGCAGGTGTAGAAAGACTGATTCATTCTGTAGAAGTTACAAGCCAGGCTGAGGAAGCTGGAAAATAGTTGGGTGAGATTTGACTGTGATGTTTTTTCTCTTTGATATTTCAGCCTTTCCCGATACCTGGCTCTGAGTTTCATTTATTACAACCTGAATTAATGCAACAACTTTGTGATCTAGTTATACCATTTGAACCACAGAAATAAGTAAGGACATTCCCAGGAATGTCTTACTTTGCAGGAGATTTCTGATAACTTTCCCCACTCTTACTGAAAATAAATAAATAAAAATTCTACTTCAGCTGTATCACCTAATAAGAAAATAGGATTTGGTAAAGTAATTTTTTCTTCTAAAAATATACAAAAAAAGTGGCATTTTCAGCAATACAAATGTTGTGAAAAGGATTTCTACTATTTGTAAGGCTATAGTAGCACTTTCTGGCCCACATTTAGAAGGAGGATGGAGGAAACCTAATTTCTCTTTCTTGCTTCCATGATGGTTTGCTGTACAGATTGGATTACAGCAATACTTCTGCCTCAGGCTTCTCCTGAGGACCACCCAAGAGATTTCCTTGCTGCAAATGGAACAGGATGTGACTTTCGAGTGGTTTTTGCCTAAAGCATACAGTGCCTATAAAATATAAGGAAGCGCAGCCCTACAGCTCAAATATCATGAAATAAATCATTTGAAATGATTTCAAAAGCTTTTTGAACAGTGTTCTGTAAGAAGCTTTTGACTTTCAATCAACTGTGCTTGATGCTAGTGAAATACATGGCTATGTGTGTTGACATCTTCACCTCCCTATTACCTTTCTGTTTTCTGATCATTGCTACTGTGCTCATTTATATATGTATATATATGTGTGTGTGTGTGTGTGTGTGTGTACAACAAAACTGAAAAATGTCAGTTTGTCTTATTTTGTTTTACCAGGAAGTCTCTTTACATATGAGGGAGAATCTTCAAAGGTCAGGAGTTTGACTTGCTACTAAGATAATACATATTACCTAATAGTTTTTGCCTTGTAACAGGAAATTAAATGGCTCAGAGGTTTAAAGCACTGTTCGTTCTTCCAGAGGTTCTGAGTTCAATTCCTAGCAACCAGATGGTGGCTTACCACCACCTGTAATGAGATCTGGAACCCCCTTCTGACATGCAGACAGAACATTGTATACATAATAAATAAATCTTTAAAAACTATAATAAATAAAAAATAAAAGTTTTTAGCTGTGAGATTTTTTTCAATGTTTTATAACGTTAACTTATATAATTTATCACCAAAGTGATAGCTTCATATTATATTTAGTAATATAGTTAGGTTTTAAATTAGGTTTAAATATATATATTTGTAGAGCTGAGATTTAAACCCAGGCTCTCCTTCTTGAATTCCTAACCATGAATTTCATCTTCCTCCTAAAAGTAATATTTTATGATCTTACCTTTATATTTATTTTCAGCAATAAAATATTTTTAAATTGAAAGAAAACCTTTATAATAAATCAGATTTCAATGCAAATACTTTAAAATATCAAAAAACTTTTTCAATACTTTTTACTGAAAGTGAAAATGAATATTATTTTATGTACACACATATGCATATACACTATTTTTTCTATGGGAAACAAGAGTGAATAAATAAGAATTATACATTTTCCAACAGCCCACTTACATAATTAAACTATAAAATCTAATTGAACTTAGAAACCATATAGTTCAAATTGTAACTCATATCATGTTCACACATTGATCAAAACAACAAAATAACTATCTCAAGTTCACTTCAATACATTTCTTTGAATGTATTGAAGCCAGAGCAAAATTGGGTTTTTTTTTTGTAATATCAATTTAAAATCACCATCAACAAAATTAAATCAATAATTTCTTTTATAAAGATTAATCTATTTTAAAACTTTCTTTTTTTTTTTTGTCATTGCTGTTAGAATTCCTATCATCTCGAGAACCTTCAGTTAATTTTGGAAAGTCCATTTCTCCTAACTGCTGTAGAAGTTGGGAGCAGACCATTAGTCAAAAACACTAAAGATAAGTCCATCACAGCTCCCTCAGTCCCTTCCCTTCTGCCAGTTCCACTGTTAAGTCCCTTCCAGGCAGGTCCTTATCTCCTCCATGTACATAACTTTTCAGCAGCCTTCTAAAACTTCCTGTTCATCCCAATTTACCAATCTCAACTCTTTATCCAGATGACTTATGTAAACATCACTTATCTTATTGCTAATCTTTTAAGAAAATTTTTCCATTGTATTAATTAAATCTATTTTAATGATTGAGAAAACTATGTATGTTAATAGTATGCCACATATTACAAAATGCGTAAGTCAGGCTAATGCTATCTATTTCCGCAAACATTGATGGTTTCTTTATGGCACTTGCTGCTCATTGTGAACAGGGTACCTGTGACCTGATGTGTGAGCCTTCAAAGTTCCTGATCAGTCTATGTGAAACTTCTCCCATCTTTTTCTCCCATGCATCAGTCACATTTTGGCTATTCTATTTGTTATTCTCTATTTCAACTTTATTATTTGTTCATAGCATTGTTACTCCCCACACTCAAAAGAGATTCTTACTTCTGAATATTTAAGAATCCTGCATCTCCAGGATGGCCTTCCTACTTTCTATACCTTCTTCATCCTCCAGAGCTTTTTCTTATTCCTACATCCTTCTTTCTAGAGATGGTTTAGTATTTGTTCTATATTTTATTTTACTATTATTAAGGTCATGGCTGCATATACTTGATGGTCTTATACTATTCCCAGAGCTCTAACCCTGGGGTCTCTATTTCCCCCTCTTTCCACTCACTATACACCATAAGGCTGGAGTCTACAACCCATTACCAAACAGAATAACAAGGAATTACATAAAATATATCTTATTAGAACAATAAAACAATAATTTAAAGGGCTTTTTTTGCACCATTTTGTATTGAAGCTATGAAACCAGAAACATAGCTGGAAATAAAATAACACTAATAAAATTGATGTTTTAAATTAAATTCTCAAATGCATGTTTTCTATAAATGATAATTGTAATTAACAGAAGAAAAGTAAAAGTTATGTTTACATATATGAGAATGGTTATATGACAATGTTGATATTACCAGATAAAACGTGTATTTTACATATAAGTATATTACATAAATAATGATGAATTCCCAAATCTATAATCAGAAAATTATCAAACTGTCATGATAAATAAGTTCGCTCAACCATGAAAATGTTTTTATTAAGACTTTATTGCAAAGACTTAAAACACATACACAGGAATTAACCAGATTTAAAATCTATACATCTCAGTTTACGTACATATATATTTCATTCTTTCTCAGAATATTTTCCCCATTTTGTTCTTCTCTCTACAGATAATATTGTAACCACATGTATGTTTATTTATATTTATACATGAATATATTCTAAAAGTCATAATCAAAATAAGTTATGATAAATAATTATAGTAGAATAGAACTATACAATGTAATATATTGGCTTCTATATGAAGTACTGTGCAAGGTTCATTGGGAAAGATCCCTTTTCCCAGAGTAGTTACTATAGAAAATTATATTTAGGGTTTTTTATGTTTTTAATGACTCTTAAAAGCCAAAAATATGCTTTTTTTGTAGATTTGTGATGAGAAGTTTTGAACACTTAGTAGAAAGCTACCAGAGAACTTATATTTACAGAAAATATGTTTTGGGGTCAGTGCATCCTTTTATACAACTCAAACAAATGCAGTATATAGAATTTATTGTTCTGGTCATTGGAAAATTGGAATATTATTGCGTAAATAATTTTTAGTTTCTCCTAGATTTCCAAAACCACCCTGAAAGCTTCTTCTATTAGTAATTAGTTTATGACCAAGGCTAAGAGCATGATGCCGAAATTCATCACAGAGGTTTACTCTGTTGATTAATAAGTAATGAACTTTCCATTCTATAAAAATTGCCAATATGTGCTTTTCCTTTTAATGTAAGGCTTTTTTCCTCTTGACCTCTGAAAAACAAAAGCACATATATTTTTAATGGTGAAGAGTCCCAACATCATTTTGATCACAAGGAGCACAGGGAAAATAAGAAAGTAAAATTTATTAAAGAACTCTTAGATTGTTTTAGATTTTCTCAAAAAAGATCTTAAGTAAAAATATTTAATATCATTATATATATTTTATAAGCCTCAATATATACATATATGCGTATATATAATGTATATTTATTTTATGTCACACAAACATACACACATATACTTCTATGTACATATATTATATCTATGTATCTCTACAGCTGATGATCTATATTGATATGATGAAAGTAAAAACTAAGGTAATCACAGCTAGGTTTTCTAAATTTATATAATTTCTCTGAATTTCATTAGTAGGCACAGTCTTATCTTACCTTCCTGTCACATAGAACCTATAATTTGTTCTTGAATGAAGTTTTACATGAGAAGTTCTTCCTGCTATAATACATAGTATCATGTAGTTAGTCCAAGCATAGATGAATTGATTTTTAGAGAACATTTGCTGTTACTGATAAGGAAATCCAGCCTCTGAATAAATATTTGACAACCAATAGGATCATTTTTAGAAAACACAATAATTAGTCCTGTGGCAATTTTATTAAGAGAAAGTTACTAGAAAAGTCTCTGCCATTACAAATGCCTCTGTATGTGACTGAAAGTAATGAGGAAATCATATGTTTAGAAAGAAACATAGCTGCTAGAATCATGGCTGAGTCACAAACTATGGTTGACTTTTTCTGTTAATGGGTTAAAATCTACACCACCAGAGGAGAGCTGCTTCAGACCACGAGGGTTAAACACACTGGGTCTCCACTCCAAACACAGTAAGGCAGCTACAAGTCAAACACAATGACAGTGCTGATTAATTAGATACTCCTACCCCAGCCCTTCAGAGTGATTTATGAAGACACATCTCAAGCCTAATCCAGTGTGCTGACTGGATTAATGGAGTGAGCTAGAAAAATTCACTGGCTGCAGTATCTGACGGCTCAGCGAAACATTAACCCCTGGAGGTTTCTTATCTAGCCTATTGACAAAATATTAATTATGACAAAACATTCTTGCCTCACCTAATTATCTTTTGATAGCTTAGTTTATGTTTGATAAATAAATATAGAGGCACATATTGTGTTGGATATTTAGATATATTGAAATTCTTTGCATTAGAAAGAAGTTGCATATAAACATTTAAGAACAGAGTTAGATTAAACTGTGAATCCATTCTGAAGAAACTAGCTAGGTCAGCACATCTTTTCCTTCTTAACCATCTTCCGCAAAACACAGATTTATTACAGAGTGAAAAGAAGATAAAAATTCTTTTGTAAACAAAAATTATTCCAACTACATCCAGCAACTATCAGCATAGAGGTTGCCCAGTAGCAGTTAATTCTGAAATAAGTAGCAGTTCTGCGTGTGAAAGAGAGAAGACACTGTCAATATAGCTAGCAACAAATTAGAAATGTTTTGGTGTGCCTAATCAGAAGCAAGCCTGGTGAATACAAATTAATTCTACTTGAGTAAAATCAATAGTAATCATATATTATCAAAATTTCAAATTTAAAGATCTTCATAGAGCTATGGATATTCAGCATCTATAAACTGAAATTGAACCATTCCTAAATTATCAAGATCTGAGATATATATTAGCTAAACTTTAATTATTGTTTATGATGTTTGACTTATCCTAATTACTTTTTAAAATGGTGTTATATCAAATATCAAAACATCTGTAAATACTAGTGCTCAAAACTCTCTGGGAAAATTACTTTTTTCATTTAATATCAAAAGATAGAATTAAGTAATTAAGTGCTTTTAAAAAGTAATATCTAGTTTTATTTTTAAGACGTCTTTGTACAAAATTGAATCTCATAAGTAAGTAACAAGTCACTCTCAAAACTCCTGGCCCCCAAACTATATTAAGAATTATATATTATATATAATTATATATTAATCATCATTTATGGTTTTATGTTTGTTTATTTCCCCTTCCTCAACTCCTCCCAGAAGCAGCCCCCACCTCCCCTTTCCCCTTGGATTAATTACTCCTCTGTTTCTTCTTGGAAAAGTTCAGGCCTCCCAGGGATATCCACTGAACATATTATAACAAGTTACAATAAGACAAGGCACATAAACCCTTATATCAAGGCTGAGCAAGACAACTCAGTAAGAGAAAAAGGGATTCAAAAGCAGACAAAAGAGTCAGGGACAGCCTCTGCTATTGGCAGAGATTTCCGGTGCCTACAGTTACTCCCAAATAACTACTCAGAAACTTAATATTAATTGTAAATGTTTGGTCAATAGCACAGGCTTGTTACTAGCTAATGCTTACGTTTAAATTAACCCATATTTCTTATCTATGATTTGCTATGTGAATTGGTATACTTTCTCAGTATGGCAAGCCCATTTTGCTTCTCTCTGCATCGACTTTTGACTACCGGGATTTGACCCTTCTTCTTCTTCTTTTTTTTTTTTCTTTTTTCAAGGTCCCTTCCTCCTCCCACCACATCTTGTCATTTTTCTTCTCTGCAACTCCCCATCCCCTCCCTGGGCAGGGAGCAGACAGTCCTATGGTCCCACTGACCCAATAATGCTTGGATCAGTCTTCACTCCTGGTCAAATCCAGTTTTGACCCCCCTCCCTCAAGAGTGAGTCTGGTGTTCCTATAGTTGGAGTGGGGTTCGAAGGGTCAGTCCAGGGTGTTTCTGATCCCAACCTGTTCAGTGGTTGTGGTTTGCTGCTTGGACATGTTTGGCTTTTTTTCTTGTTTGTTTGTTTAGAGACCACTAGTGACTGAGTACATCCCCTGCTTATCTCTCTGAGTTTGTGATACTTCGCTCAGGAGGATATTCTCCAAATCCATCCATTTGCCTGCGAATTTTAGGATATCATTTTTTCTTACTGCTGAGTAGTATTCCATTGTGTAGATGCACCACAGTTTTTTAATCCATTCTTCAGTTGAGGGACATCTAGGTTGTTTCCAGGTTCTTGCTATTACAAATAATGCTGCTATGAACATAGTTGAGCTAATAATACCTTTGGAGTGTGAATGTGCCTCTTTAGGGTACACACCAAGAAGTGGTATTGCTGGGTCCTTGGGGAGATTGATTCTCAATTTTCTGAGAAACCTCCATATTGCATTCCAAAGTGGCTGAACAAGCTTACACTCCCACCAACAATGGAGGAGTGTTCCCCTTGTTCCGCATCCTCTCCAACATAGGCTGTCATCTGTGCCTTTTATCTTAGCCAATCTAACAGGTGTTAGGTGGTATCTCAAAGTTGTTTTGATTTGCATTTCTCTGATGGCTAAAGGTGAAGAGCACTTTGTCAAGTCCCTTTCAGTCATTCGTAGTTCCTCTGCTGAGAATTCCCTTTTTAGATCTGTACCCCATTTTTTGATAGGGTTATTCAAGGTTTTGGGCTCTAAATTCTTGAGCTCTTTATATACCTTAGAGATCAGTCCTCTATCACTTGTAGGGTTGGTAAAATCTTTTCCCATTCTGTAGGCTGGTATTTTGTCCTATTGACAGTGTCCTTGGCTTTGCAGAAGCTTCCCAGCTTCAGGAGATCCCACTTATTGATTGTTGGTCTTATTGTCTGTGCCACTGGTGTTATATTTAGGAAGTGGTGGCCTGTGCCAATTTGTAGAAGTGTATTTCCCACTTTCTTTTCTATCAAGTTCAAA